>CALZFC010000040.1:3025000-3565000 GCA_945643635.1 Allodiplogaster sudhausi | reverse complement strand
ATGCCTCGCTGCTGCCACGCACTTCTGCCAAGTTCCCAGAGTGTCACGATTGGCCACCACATACCTAAAGCAAAACTAACAATAAGAAGAAGGAACAATTACAAACATTCCGCACCGACCACTCTTCTCTTATGACTGAATCCCAACATTTATAAAGATCGCACCCGTGTCTCTTCATAAGCATACGTGCAAAATGACTTTTGCCGGAGCCGGGAGATCCAACCATCACAATAATCTCCCTTTCCGGCCAAGGCAGTACGGTATCTGAAGTGGGAGACAAGGAGAGAGACAGATAAATACAGAGAGAAAGAGAGAGGGAGACAGAGATGAGACAGTAACACTAAAATTGAGCAATAAATGCCTAAAATTCGTAAATGTGGCAAACCTTCAGGATCCAGAAGCGTATGCTTTCGAGAAAGAAGCGTGGGAGGGTCAAACGGAAGAGGTCCCCAGGGTTCTTCCTCTTTCTGGTTGAGAAAGAACTGCTCAGGAGTATGGAATGAAATGCCGACATTCAGAGCGAAGAAGCGGTCGGCCAGGGAGTGGTCCTTCTTCTCGCGCTTCTTTAACAAAATTGTTCGAAAAAAAGACAAAAAGGACGAGGGTGAAACAAGGAGATAGAGAAAGAAAGCGAAAGGAAGAGATATCGAGAGGAGGGAGAAACAGAGAGAGAAACTTGTAGAGCTGAGAAAGAGAGATAGAGAGAAACCTGTAAATTAAGGAGAGAGAGAGAGAAACAGGGAGAAACTTGTAAAGAGAGAGAGATCGAGAGAGAGAGAGAGAGAGAAGTAGGAGACTTGGCTAGAGATAGTGTGACTGACCGCGGTCTTGTGTCTTCCTGCCGCGTCTCCGACGTACAAAGAAGCGGCCAGATCCACTGCCACCTCCCCATTGTATTCTTCACATAGCTTCCTCCACATTCCAGTCATTGGCTTTCGGTATTCGGCATCACCAGTTGACACGAATACCTAGAAGATTTCACTTTCAAGTAAGTCCTATCATTAAATATTAAATCATCATTATAACACTTGTACCTGAATTGGTTGTCCGATCTTTTTGACGATTGCCTCGATCTTCTTCATGAAAGCTCCCTTGTCCACTTTTCTCTGCTTGATTCCCTGAAAGAAATAAAAGAGAAATAGAGAACAGATTGATGACAAGCCTTTTGATTGGTGAAAATGACGAGCTTGAAGTTGTTGTCGTGAAGCTCCTTGAGCTTGCTCGAGACGGAGTCGTGCCACAGCTTCCAATCGTGAGTGTCGGTCGGAAAGACTTTGCCCGACTTTGTAGTAATCAATGTTCCATCTCAAGAAAGAAACAAGAACTCAAAATCATTTCCTCAAAATACAAACCCATGTCAAACGAGGCTATTTTGGGATGGTGCTCGAGTCCTTTCGGGGAAAAGATCAGCAGCTCGTCCCCGATAAATTCCCAGTCGCCCATTTTCTCGAGCGGCCGGCCGAATAAATCTAAACCAACGCAATAAATACAGAATAAAACAGAGTAAAAAGGTAGAGATAAGCTGAGACGGCTAACCTTTCGGCCCTTCTTCTACTTTCGATTTCTCCATGGCTGTTCTCTTCGGCTTTCCATCGGCTGCTCGCTTCATTGGCTATAAACCAGTCTGAACACAGATCGCCTTCATTCTCCAAACCGAACGAAAAGCACTTGAGAATGACTGAACACCAGTTAAGGGCAATATAATCAATGAGTGATTGCGAGACTGATATGCAAACAGTAAAAAGGCGAGATAACGCCGATGAGTCACCATTCCTCTCATTACGATTCCGTCATTTCTCATATACTTTCCTGCTTTTTGGACTCTTTATTGGAGATTCATGTACAATAAGGAGAGAAGCAAATACTAGCAGCTAAAAAAAAGTTGAAGAGTGGGAGTTCTACTTCTTGTTCCTGAGCTGGGCCCTCTTCCCCTGGCCAATCGGTGGCCTGACGACCTTTCCTCTCAACACTTTCAAATCGTCTTGCACTTGGCGCCAAATGACGTGGTCATCGAAGAACAGACCGTGGAATCGAAGGAGCTTAGATTGGCAAGCTTTATTTTAATATTGCCATTTCTTTAGCCCTCTTAGTCTACTCATCTTATAAGCACCTTACAGATCTATTCAAAATTTACCTGTCACAGTTTCCAATTGTTCTAGAGTTAGTTATCTACTTTCCGCTTTTCCGAAAGCAGAAACTACAGCAGATGTTGAAATGAAGTAAATGCCGAGCATTGCTGTTTGGATATGGATAAGAGGGAGGAAAAGTAACCTTGGTAAGGTAGTGAAACATCGGCTGGTTCGGGTAGTATTCGACAGACAGCTGCTCTTTCGTTTCGTACGGCTCCGCTGACATCACTCGGACGACATTAAGACTTTTCGAATCCGTAGGCAAAACAACCTGTAACAATACGGGCCTTGTTCACAAATACCGAACCCAAAAGAATCAAGTATACTAGATCAAATTACTCACCACATACATATAAAAAATTATATAATGCGATGAAAAATGTTAACTGCATGGATCTACAGTAATCCTTCTAATCGAAAAAAAAACCTCATTGAATATCCTTGACTGTAACCGATCAACTCGCTTCCCGAAGGGAGTGGGGGCAGAGATTCCCCTCCCAACGTGGGCTATTCGGGAAGCCACCAACCGAGAGCCCATCTGGCGTACATTTCATTGACCTCTTCCATATCGAACTAGGGCATCAGGTAATTACATTTGGTTTAAAACCATGCAAAAGATGCCATCCATGTCTACTACAACAAAACTATTTTATTCAAGCACTATACACAATTGACACGCTATAACAAATATGAGATCTAAAACATCATAATGTCATGTGAAATTAGAAGTGAAAGCCATGTATCGATTTGAAATATGAAAGTTTTACACAAATCAACCAATCGAGGAATTAAACGAAAAATTAAGTCTTCTTTATGAAGAACGATGTAAGAGATTTGCTACCTTTGCTCGCACTTTCCAAACGCTTTTGCGCAGCTGTTTTAGCTGGCGGCTTCTGAAAGTTTAGGATAACGGTGTACAAAATATGAATCAACAAATATGAGTGAAAATAAACCTTAGCAGCTGGCTGGGTCGTAGGTGAGGGAACATAAGGCTCGTCCATAGACTCATTCGCTCTTCTTTTACCAAGAATCGAGATGTCCTTCTTGGGTGCATCCTTTATGTGTAGATGTTCTCTCATCTCTTCCGCAACTGCAGTGCTGAGGTAGTCAGAAAAGACGCCGAAGCAGTATCTGTCCAGCACATCCTCTGCAATTCAGACTTCCATTCACTTTTCTTCCTCTACACTTTTTGAATAGAATCCTCGTTTATATTTGACCAGTTAACTTTGAGTTCTAGAAAACGAAAGCTTACCTGACGACCGAACAGATTCGTGCATTTGAATGTGTTTCTGCATCGCAGTCTTCAAAATGCTGAACCGGCCAGTCAGCCACTCCCTTCCCTTCTCTTCATTGTAGCGATAAACTCTTTCGCCGCACACATCTAAACTCCACACAATTACGCCCATTTCTAAACCATTACATTTCGAAGATTTTCTCAGATGGTCACTCTGGACAATACCCAGGAACAAAGGCGTTAATGATGAAATCATACGGTAGGGGGTACCGTGATAGCATTTATCAACAGACAAAAAAAATCCGCAAACCTTTCGCATCAGCTAGCAGTAAGATTTCTTCGAAATACTTGTTACTCGCCAGCAAGGAAATGGCCGGAAACTCTTCATCGTTGAGAATCTCATCCATCGCCTCGAAGCGACTCTTCTTCTTCATCAAATATGGCAGAGCCAAGAAGAAAGGGTGGAAGGGAGTGAAGAGACGGGCTCGGCCATCCGCCACTATCGAATTCCCAATGAAGAGACAGCGCATTTCATCCTCCACTATCAGAACCTGGAATGAGCTTTTAGCCAGTTCTTCTCCAATATCACAAACACTCCAAACTGACCTCATCGCAACTCTGCTCGGAGAGTCTGAAGAGAACACCTCGCTGCAACTTCGGATGGCGTAGAATATGAAGCGCGGAGCTAGCCAAGCTTCCCTCCCTTGCAATCACCAGCTTCCTGGCCAAAGACATGTCCGAGGAGGGAGGTTTAGAGCTCCCCACTGCCTCAGCCACTCCTCCATCCACAGAGGAATCGTCATCCTCTTCTGGTGACCTCCGCGTCTTCACCATCTCCACCACTTCGACCTTATTCCAGATTCAATGGACAACCGTATTCCGATATCTCAGTCGCTCAGAAACGGCTACAAGACAATACAACGCAATTTGAAAGAAGATCTCGGATTGTTCCATCCACTCATGTTTATACTTGCGATCAGTATATACATCTCACTCATAAATTATACTCTCTTGCAGCCTTGATATGCTAGGCCATATGACTATCAAACGTTTCTATTGGAAAAGCTCGGGCAGCAATGACTGCTTAGTAAAAAAAGACAGTTCCACTCGTTATAGAAGGAAATCAATCAGTTCACGAAAGATACGAGTAAACATGCAACAACATAATGGAATAGAGGAGGAAATACACAAAATCACTGCTACCATCTCGAAATACATTGATGAATATGAAAGAGAATGAAAGTGAAGATAAGAAAGAGTAAGAGAGAGAGAGAGTAAGAGAGAGAGAGAGTGAGAGAGAGAGAGAGAGAGAGACTACAACTTGCCCCCACTAGCTGCCTGCAACTGCTTCATCATGTTCTGCAGTCCACCCATTCCTCCCATCTGCTGCAGAACTCGCGGGTCCATCATCTTAGCCATCTGCTGATTCAGCTTCATCATTTGCTGCGGGTTCACATTCTTCGGGTTGATATCACCGTTCTTGCCCTGTAGCGAATTGAGAGTGGAAGGGAGAAAGGTTTAACACAAAAGATAAAAGTAACAGGAGAAATATGAGAGAACTAACCGAGAACAGTCCCTTTATCGATCCCATCTTCTTTACCATGTCCGCGAACTTCTTGTACTGGCTGAGGAGTTCTTTGACATCATTCGTGGAAGTTCCAGAGCCTCGGGCCACCTAAAAGGGAGACATATGTAGGACAGGAAGAGAGAGACGAGGAGAGGCTGACCCTTGTAATCCTGGAGGGTTCACGAGTGAACAAATCGGATGCCTTGACATGGTCGAGTTCTAAAGAGTGAGAGAATGAGTGCTTAATCTCTTTCTCTCTCTTTCTCTTTCCCTCTCTCTCTCTCTCGCACTCTCTTTCTCTAACCGGCATCACTCATGGAATCCATGATGGTCATGAGCCTCTTCAGTCGATTCACGGATTCTTGCTCGTTTCCTTTCGTCATGAATTCGGGACCAAAACCGGGAATCATGCTCTGAAAGTAAGCGTTTATTTATTTTTTCCTCTGGTAAGAAAGTTGAAGGGGAGGAGCAAGAGAAAAGAAACCATAATTTGCGAGAATGGGCCCATCTTCATGATGTTCTGGAATTGCTCGTACATGTCACGAAGGGTGAAAATACCTGCAAGAACGAACAAAAATTGATTTGTACCAGTGAAATTCACAGAACGCGAGCTAGGACAGCCAGAGAGTACTTCATCTCTCACCGTGCTTCAACCGATTGACAAGAACTTCATTGTCCTTGATGCCAATGTCATTGACCATGTCGACCAGCCCGGCCAAGTCTCCCATTCCGAGCAGCTTCTGCACGAAGGACTTCGGCTTGAACACCTGCAACAGTTGACGGCTAGAAAGGGTTCTCATGATCAGCGATGGCTAAACAAGCCTCGAAATGGTCGATGTGCTCTCCAGTTCCAATGAATATCACGGGAGACTTCGTCACGGCAACACTGAAAGAATGATTATGCAGGTTGCTGTCCCCTTCAAGATTTCCTAATAGACTGACGCAGAGAGTGCTCCTCCTCCCTTGGCATGCGAGTCCAGCTTAGTGATGATGACTGAGCCGACATCCACGGTGTCGGAGAAGGCGCGGGCCTGGGCCTCGCAGGCCTGGCCGATTGACGCGTCCATCACGAACACCACGTTGTTTGGAGTCTCAAGACAACCTCACTTTGTATTATTCATACTATAAAGCGAGATAAGATCAGATCAGGGGAAAAGGTGGTCCGAGGAGTGGGATGGACCCCCGAGGGCCTCTAAAAATAGGGGATAAACCAAACATTTAGTTTTTCGAAGAAAATAGGGTGAGTATGCCACGAACATAGATTTCCGGGTCTCAAAAATTGCGTGGGTACTCCGGCACGGATATGGTTTTTCGCCTGCTTTGAATACAAGTTGTGGCTACGGCAATACGAAGAGATATTCTCTTTTTTCGAGTAAAAAGGAAGGGACTTACGACGGCATTGGAAACTTGGAGCATTTCCTCGAAGAGAGAAGCCTCCTGCTTGTGGCGACCAGAGGTATCCACTATTATAATCTCGAAGCCTTCCTTCTTGAACTTCTCCACTCCTTCGGCTGCAATGACAACCGGATCCATCTCCGAGTACGAACCGTAGAAGGGAATTCGCGCCTCAACCATACTAATTAACCAGGTCCTTCTTTACACGTGTAACAATCAACAACCATTTCAAAATAATGATAAGTTCATGCCATAACATCCATCTCTCAACCTTGGTGGCGTTCTGCTTCAACTGATCGAAGGCACCAGCACGGAAAGTGTCAGCACAAATCAAGCAAGTCTTCCATCCTTTACGCTGATAGTAATACGCCATCTGAAACATTAGTATATAAATAGTTGTTCATCTCAACCCAACTGTCACATGTATGGCATGCACACATTGCCTATTTTGTTATAGATACTAACCTTGGTGCAAGTGGTAGTCTTTCCGGAACCTTGCAGACCAACAAACATAATGACATTTGGCTTTCCCTTTGCAGGAGCAAACGGTTGCACGCCCGGGTCCACAAGCTTCAGCAATTCCTAAAATCAAGTACGATAGGTTCCACCTAAATAGTAAACCAACCATCCTATCGCAACGCTGGAATTTAAGGCGACTTTATAAATAAAAACAAAAGCTTAAGAAAGCACCTCAAAAACTGTTTTCTGGATTAGCCGGCGTTTGTTGACTCCGCCAACCATTTCTTCAAAGTTAATAGCCCTCCTGAAGAGAACTGAAGATTTACGCAAAAGAAAAGAAGTTAGTGTATAGAGTATTTAAAATGAAAATCGAGATCAACTCAAAAAGCAAGATGAGCTGAACACTCGTAATAAGATCATGCCAATAATAAGCAATAGTATATTCTTATTCATCATAAGGTGGATTCCAGATGAGTGTAATTGTCAAATGGAATTTCAAATTTAAAGATTTACATACTTGACATTCTCCTTGAGTTGCTTGACAAGGCGAATGTGGACATCAGATTCGATGAGGGCAAAGCATACCTGAATTACTCGGCTCATTAATCGAGATTCAAAGTCGTATTATTAACAGAGAGTGTCTTCCAGACATTAAAAAAAACCATTCCGAGATTAAGAGTCTTTGCTATCATGGCGAGCCAGGTGAGACAACGAGAATAGGGAAATGAAATGTCGCCAAAGACTGAACGCTGACAATTAAATTAAGAAAAACATCCTACAAGTCGCTGACCTCCTTGAGCATAGCATCGAGTTCCTCTTCATTGATAATGGTGGCCTGGCCAAGCTTCCCAATCGCATTGCGAATCCGTCGACCGAGATCAGCCAAAACCATCTTTACTCTTCCTTCAAAAATAAACCAAATGTGAACATTCAACAACTGCTGGCATCTTTATAGACGAGCATTGAGTATACTATCACAGAAGAATCCATGCACACGCACAGCTTTTGCTTTGGAAATATCTAATATTTCGAGGTTTTGCACAAAAAGATAGCATAGGCTGATGTAAACGTTAAAAAAATTTTCTAATATTTCGAGGTTTTGCACAAAAAGATAGCATACGCTGATGTAAACGTTAAAAAAATTTAAGAAAAAATAGAGCACGTGAAACTATCTGTAGTTCGGAACTGAACAGCGAGATGAAGCATAATGGTAAATACACTAGGCATACTCAGTGCTTCAGAAGCACACTATACTTGTGTAGGGCAATGTGAGCATATTTTTGCGAATTATGAATGACAATTTTGACGGAAATTAATAATGTAAATACTATGTGAGTTTCTTTATAATTGAATATTTAATTCTATGAATTAATTTTCTCATATTAGGATACTTTGAAGTTATGTTGCGTGGTGGAGAGCAGTATACCAACTGCAAACGAAAGAAAACCTCATTAATCTTTCCTTACCCATGTTTTTTCTGGCTGCTGATGAGAGAGCTTTTCTCAACGTTTACCATTTTCTTTAATCAGTGGTTGATCTATTGTCTTTGTATCATTCACTGTAATGCTTTGACCTATATTGATCTCAATTTCAGACGTCTTCGTATACGAACATATTCGAAAATCCACTTCAAAGCGCGCTTCTTTTGTGGAACCTGGAATTTGGCTTGCAGAATGTCGTCGTCAGAAATGACTGCAGAATCCTCCATGGAAGTTGAACGGCCTGCAGTCAAGATCTCGTTCGGAGTGAAGAAGAGGATAGAATCACAAGTTATTCTCCGTGATCACTCTTCTAAAGTGCCCGTTCTCGATGTCGTTGACAACTCTGACGAAGAACGAGAAGCCGAAGAGGAGGAACGAGCTGCGAAGCGGAGGAAGCTCACACACTTTGAAAATGGAACCATGCCGTGCGTTTCCTTCGAGATTTCAATCTTTATTATTATTTACATTTAGTTCTACCATGGTTTAATTTATTGGTAGTGTAATCACGAGAGCCCCTACGAATTTAGCTAATTTCTGATTTGTTTAATGGGTACTATTAAACTATTCCCACCCCAGAAGTCGAATTTAAAAAAAAAAAATTTTTTTTTTTGCTGAAATTCACTCTAAGGAGGTTTTTAGCTACGAGGAACACGAATATCATATTCATTTGTTATCCAAACGTCATTTTCCCGAGACACATAAGTATATCTGGCCTTTTTGCTCCAAACTGCGTGTAAACCAACCATGTCATTTGTGTTATTTTAGATGGAGACTACGAAAAATGACTTCGTGATTAGAAATGAATATGATATTCGTGTTCCCCGTACCAGAAAACCCCCTGGGGTGAACTTTGGCGGAAAAATTAAAAAAAAAAAAAAAAAAAAGTTCGGTCTCTGGGGTGGGAATAGTTTAATAGTACCGTTTAATGATACCAGATTCACTTGATTTTTTTTAGTGAAGATGAAGTTGATGCGAAGAAGAAGACGAAGCTGGTGATTCCGATGGTGACTGAAGTTGACTGGCGCGTGCAGAAGTTGTTGGAGCAAGAGAAGGACGGCTCCATCTCAGAGGCAGATCGGGCTAGACTCGCTCTCCTTACTGAGAACAACCCCAGCTTCGCGCAGGAAAAGGTTAGTCGGACGTTGACCTCAGACGTATTTATGCATATTTGGTACGCAGATCTTGACTACCTTACATGACATCAAAATATTGGTCATCCTTGGAATAAGATTTGCTTCGAACGATTGAAAGATGAGTCCCGATGTTATAGGACTCCCAATGACTGTTTTTAGAATCAACTATCAAAGCATTTATAAAATTATGTTATTTGAGGATGAAGGGGAAGCGATAGTGGTGGATGTAGAAGGGAAGGAAGCTGCTGACGCAGACTACTCTCAAGTATCCGTGGAATCTTTTGGCTTGGCAGTTCTCCGTGGTTGTGGATGGAAGGATGGCGAGGGCATTGGCAAGAATCCTCAGGTATGGTCCATTCGTTTATTTATTTTTCTCGGAGTTTTCAAGTGAGAATTTAGTCCTCGACGAAGTATATCATTTTTTCAGGTTGTTCCGCTGAGGTTGCCTGAACGTCGACCCAAAGGATTAGGGCTTGGTGCTGCTCCGAAGAATGAGAGGAAAGGAGGGAAGGGAAAGGATGGAGACAGCGAGGATGGCGTTTCCCAGGAAATAAAGTGCGGATCATTCATCAAGATTACTCAGGGAATTCATAAAGGAGCATATGCTAAAGTTAGTAATTTTTTCAGTTAATTGCCATTCTTATTTTCCTTCCACTTTTCCATGTGATGTAAATAGTGTTTATTAACTAAAGGTTGAATCCCGGGACGATGACAATTCCTCTCTGCTGGCTCGTCTGGCCATTCGTGGAGTTGTTGTCCGCGTCTCTTTATTCGCAGCTTATGCCGTCAGTCAAAAGAAGTTCGAGAGGGACGGCAAATGCATAAGTTCGTTTTCTTCTTTTATCCTCTTTTCCTTTCTACCTTTAGTACAACACAATTGTGTTATTAATTCGTTTTCCCCTCGCTTTTTTTATTTAAGCTAGTATTTTATACTAAATTCTTTGTTTTCGCTCTATCATAGCCTTTATCTTCAATTAAAAGTAAATGAATAGGGTATTTTCCATTTAAGACAAGGACGAGTATGAAAAGGAGAAGAGACGTATAGAGAAGGAAAAGGCGAGAGGAGAACGAAGAAGTCCCAAGAATGGCAGCGATGTTCAAGAGATTGAAAGAAAGGAGTTTGCATACGACGACCGGCGGACAAATGACGACGTTAGTTCTCCTTTTCTTTCTTTTGGATAGAAGAGCGTCAAGAATGAATTCATTTATAGATATGAATGATTGAAGGAGATGTGGGCGAGAGTTGATTTGATTGTTCGGGTCGTGACGAAAGACTACAAGAAAGGGCGACATCTCGACGAGAAGATGCGAGTGGTGGACGCGGCTGACAGGAAGAACATCACCCTCGAAGACTCCAGGGGCTCGCAACACTACAGTCAGCTAAAACCTATTACTTTCTCCTACGAAGTTTTCTAATTGTTTACGACTACCTTCTTTGTATAAACGTGATTTCTTTCCATGTTGCAGATATCCGGCAGTCTTGGATTGAGACTGTTATTCCGAGGGAGCGAGGGGAGAGTGTAATGATTGTGAGAGGGAAGGGAAGAGGAGAGAAGGCCGTGATGGAAGAGAAGGACAAACGGAGATCCATTCTCTATGCGAGGATTCTCAGCACTCAGGAGATGATTAAGGTCGGGCTGCTTTTTATACTTTAATCTCTGAATTAAAGTGGAAGAAAATGTTAAATGGTGTGTTGTAGTTAGCTGTGTTGCAGGTTGAATTTGATGACGTTTGCTCCTGGCAACCTCGGGTAATTGAAGAAGATGACATGTGAATACTCAGTAGGAACACAGACTGACAAATGATTCCCCGGAATTGGCCATTCTCTCGGTTATCGATGTGATCTCATTTTATGCCTCATCCATTTGAATACTCACCCTAATGGAAAACGGTTCTAGTTTAACAACTTCTACGAAGAATATGTTTATTACTATTTTACTTGAAGTAAAGATTACAAATGTAGGTACCACATGGTATAATTGTATTCAAGTGTACTAATAGTGAAAACGGAATGATAAAGAAATATCATTATATTTCCTCTAGTAGAGCCGTGGGTTTTTAGTGCCGTCGAGAGAGGGTCAAATAGAGAACGGTGTTCTCTTTTGCAGCATATTTATCCTGTATTCATAGAATTCAGTTTGTTCTAGGAGGTGAACATGTCCAATCAGCCAGGAATAGACACTGTTGCACACTTTATTTCTCGCTCAAGTCGAAAAGGTATCCATGGATTTGTCGGTTCTTAATGGTTTTCATCTCCGAAGGAAGAGATTCTCATAGAAGGGTCTATTCTTAGATTGCTTAATTGGGTTTGGTAGTATAAGAGGGTTTTCAGACTGAAGAGCGGTGATTAGATGACCGGAGAAACTGCGAGAGGAAGAGAGAAGAATTAGGCGAGCAGATGAGTTCAACTGAAAGCGTGGTTACCTGGTTTTGTGTGGACGAATTATTGAGGAGGAGAGTTGCAAGTTTCTTCTATGTTTCCAAGGTCTCAAAAGTAGGCCGGTTGTTCATTCTCTCCCCGACCTTGTCCACCAGCAGGCGGTCACTCCTTCATAGCTTTCACTCAGTCTGCTTCAATTATATTCGTTTCGTCGAGGAAGATGCTCCCTCTATTGTTTCTGCTAACTCTTCTTTCATTCGTCCATAGCAAGAATCTGCATATTACCCTTCTGGAGAACATTACTCATCCTTGTCCGGGAGGTTAAAAAATTTCTCATGTATTCTCGTAGAGCTCCTTCTGAAAATCTCTTTCAGCCAGGAACTCGGAGCTGATAGATGAACGGTCGGTTCAAATGGGATTCGAGCCCATTGGTCGTCCCCAGACGGGAGAGAGGGAGGATACAGTGAGTGTGACGATGCAGAACGGAGAGACCCGCTCCATTTCATTTCCTGGCTGCTACCGGATTAATCTCTCCTTTAGAGTCAAGGAACCCATCAAGAACCCGTCAGACTTAGTTTCTCATGCCAATTAGGCAACTGAGAAAGGAATGGAAGAGGTGCGATTTTGCAGCTACGTAGAAGCATTCCTTCAACTGGGCACGAACATTCCCTGCCAGTCTCACGCTGGAGGCTCTTCTGCCGTGATCACCGACATCTGCACGAATATCACACAGTCCAATTGGTGTCCGCAAACGGCTAATGAAAGAGCACGGAGGATGCTCAGCGGAAAGAGCACTTGGCTAGTTATTCCCATCTCAGCCAACCTTACTTTTCTCAGTGAGAGTCTGCGTTTACAATCGTATAGGAGAAAGATGCAAATGATATTGGCCTCCTTTATGTTCCAGTCAATTCTGCAATCTGTGTGGAGCTCTCGATGACAAGACGGTCATTGGCGAAGCCAGCAAATATCTACACAACGAGGGAAGCGCCACTTGTGACACTCTCGCTGATAGACAGAGCGTTCAGTTCACGGTCAGTTTTCTGTTCCTCTCTTTCTAATGCTTATATTCTCTCTCTACTCTCTCCCTCTCACCTCTCTCTCTGTCCCTCTCACCTCTCTCTCTCTCTCTCTCGACGTTCTCTGTCTACAAATATCTTCTCTCTTTCTCTCTACTGTTCTACTCTTCGTCATTGACCTAATATCCCAACAACATAGATCATTGATACTATCCGCTGTTTGACTATTTTCAATTTCAACCCAACAGATTTGCACGCCAACTCGTCGTGAACTGCAAGAGAAGAACGCCGTGGACGAAGGGAAGCTGGAAGAGTACTGGAGTTATCTCAAGCAGGTATTGAAATGCTTGGTGGTGAGGGATGGAGAGCGATAGAGAGAGAGAGAGAGAGAGAGAGAGAGAGAGAGAGAGAGAGAGAGAGAGAGAGAGGGGGGGGGGGGGGAGAGAGAGAGCGATAGATAGATAGATAGAGAGAGAGAGAGAGAGAGAGAGAGAGAGAGAGAGAGGAAGACAGACAAAGGATAGCGATGCAGGGAGTGTTCACTGCTGTGGTGCATCTTCTCTCGCGAGATCCAATGGAGGAGTCGAAGAGGGCGCAGTGCCGCACTCTCTGTGCCACTTACAACAACAAGAGGAGCGTCAGCAGCTCATACAAGGTCCATCCCTCCTTGCTCTTGTTTATTAGTCGATATTAATTAATAAATCTGAATGAAGGCTACCCTTCTGAAGTCGATAGAGAACGTCTGCTCGCCCAAGGACGACTACATAACCTGCATTCTGCACACGCTCAAATTCGATATGAACGGTGACTTCTCATGAAGGATGTTCACTATGCATTTATAGTCTATTGATAAATTATTAAACATAGAGAACCTTACTACAAAATCAGCAGAAGGCCTTGCTCCATAAGAGAACCTTACTACAAAAGCAGCAGAAGGCCTTGCTCCATATCTAATGTTTGATTAAAGTATAAAAAACCATGCCTATTAAAAGTTTCTAGGTGAGGATATGCTTGACTGCCACACCGTATATAAATATAATTTATGATAACATTCCAAAACAGGCGTGTTATCTACAATCAAAATTCGAAGGAAACAGCTAGCGTCCTCCAAGCTATAAATATGGAACACGTTCAATTATCCCCGCCGGCGATAAGAAATTATCCATTAAACGGGTAAATAAATTTAACACTATAAAATATTGACCTCTGAACAAGTTGAAAGTGAATCAGATGAAAAGTCGGAAGAATGAAAGAGCGAGTTCGAGACCGAAGAAGCATGCGGCGTTAGCAGGGAAAGCACGCAGCATCACGGGGGTGAAACCCTGCAAGCACAATTTCATCCTCACCAAACATACACAAAACCCCTTAGCTGCCAAATGGAAGAGAGAGAGAGAGAGAGAGAGAGAGAGAGAGAGAGAATGAGAGAGAGAGAGAGAGCGCAGGAAGCAAGAGGTTTGACGAAAGGAATGTTTCCACCTGATTTTTAAGCCTTTTTTATTTGAGCAGAATGTTAAAATGTGACGGGACGGTTGTAACCCTCACCATTCGGCACCGGGCATGAGCAAATATGGGGAGAAGAAAATTCGAATATAAGTGTACCCAAGATCAAAGGAAGACCGAACCTTGAATAGTGCCTTGGGGCCCTCCTCGCGGAGCACTTCCCTCAGCACTCCCCGAATGCCATCCGGGTACTTCCCCTCGGGGGCAGTCTGCAGACGAGACTTCAGGACATCGGCAGGGATGCAGACGGACCAGTTGGCCATGCCAGCCAAGCCGCCAGCCATGAGGGTCGCCCCCGGGGAAAGCTTGCCCTCCTGGCCCTCGCCGCGGAACTTCTTCTTCAGGAACTCGTACACCGACAGATATGCTGCCGACGCAGGTATGTCTGAGAATAGATTATTTCAGAGAAACAAAACTGAGAACTCAATTTGAAAGTCTCTTTCACATTTCAGACACACAATCCCCTGCCATTCACCCGTTTCTTCAGCCGTTAAAAAAGGTTCTCAAGGAGGAGGTAAGTAGCGACTATCATAGCACATTTACAACAAGGATAACGAAAGGGCTCCATGATTTTTGGTCAAATGATAGTTGGTCAAATTTTTCTTTGATTGTTGGTCAAATGATTTGTGGTCACATGATTGTTGGTCAAATGATTTTTGGTCACGTGATTGTTGGTCAAATGATTATTGGTCACACGATTTTGGGATGGGAATCATGTGACCAATAATCATTTGACCAAAAATCACGTGACCGAAAATCATTTGACCAACAATCATGTGACCAACAATCATTTGACCAACAATCAAAGAAAAATTTGACCAACAATCATGTGACCAACTATCATTTGACCAAAAATCAGGACACCTAACGAAAGTGGAAAATGGAAGTCTCGTCCCACACTGTTACCTTATGGACAATTCTCGGTTCCACCCTGTTCTCGAAGAAACTTAAAATAAAACCTCTGAGAAGAGTAGCCCCAGTTCCTCTGTAGATGGAAGAGATCCCGCCCTGCTTGTAGAGCTTGCGCAGCACATCCATCGGGCCATTGTAGTGCACTCCCGAGGGGGCCGAGCCTGCTTGTTGAACCTAGAGTTGGAGAGAGAGTGTGGGAGAGAGAGAGAGAGAACGAGAGAATGGGAGAGGGACGAAGAATACGAGAGCGGTATGGAATGGCAGCTCGAAAAAAGACAGGAATCACAATATATGCGGTCATAGTCTCTTCTGTGTAGAATATGACTATATGCGGCTCAATAAGTTGTCAAGACCCAAATTGGCATTTTACTTCTGAGATATATTGGCATAATTAAACGATTGGAAAGTAGAGAGAACGCGAGAAAAGAGGTGAATGGAAAGAGAAGAAACCTGGAGAAGGCACTTGACTCGTTCGCCAGGCACCATGACAATCGTGGTCATGACACCGGCGATGGCTCCAGAGTTCGCGTTCTGCAGGAACGTCATCTCCTCGCCTGCACGCACAGAGGAATTCCATGGAATCTCCTTTCCAATTACAAATAAGACACAAGAAGAGAGAAAGGTAGACAGAACGGAACCTGGGTGCTTCTGCTGGAGATACTTCCCCACTGCACATCCACCGAAGAAGACAGCGAAGAGAGGAGTGACTCCAACCAAGGGAGCTGCCATTCCCTGCACATTCAAATCAAACTCTCTTCATCAAGAAGAACGAAGGAACCTTGTAGAGAGCGAAGACTCCCTCCTTGGCCACCGTCTGCTTGGCACAGTCAAGGGCACCCGTGAAGAGGGCCTTCTCGCCTGGCTTCGGAAGGGGCATCGTCTGGATGCGTACCTACAGGGGTATGGATTAAGCTGTGAAGAGAGAGAGAGAGAGAGAGAGAGATAGAGAGAGAGAGAGCAAGACACAGACACAGAGAGAAAAATACAGAGAAAACTGAGACATGGTCAGAGGTAGACACAGATACAGAGCGAGAGAGGTAGAGAGCAGAAAAGAGAGAAATGAAGATGAAGAGATAAACATACCTTGACGGTGTCGAATGGATGGCCGACAATGACAGTGCACATGCCCCCGACGCCACCAGCGAGGAAGTTGACAACCACGTCAGACATCTTCGCTCTCTACTTTCTCCCTGCAACATATTGTTAGCCATTCATCATTGAGACCACAAGCCAGTTCGTAAAGAAAATGACGACTACCTACATGAACAGCCCGAACGGACAAAGTTTGCTGATGGGAAATTCATGACAACAAACTACAGCATCGTACGTAGTACCATGCTAATAACCTAGGGTGATAAGATCTCGATTTCCCGCTTTTTTCTCTCGACTCACGCTTTCCTCTCTACACGTGGGAAGTACCTTGGAGCGAATGTAGAACAGCCGCAGATCTCTCCGCATCTCTAGACCCTCCACCCACCTTACATCTCTCTCCTTCCTGCACGTTGTGACGTACTTTGAACTTTGTACGGGAAGACTACCACCACAAAGGAAGCGAGAGAGTTTCCGCTCGCCGTTCAAAACCGCCCCACTTTGCTTATTGTTAGAACGGTCCCACTATGAGTGCCGTTTGAACTCGCGCAGCACTTGTGAGGCGGCAGTTGACTTGAATGGCAGAATGCAAGAGACCGCGTAAGCTGCCGCAACCGATACGAGCTCCATATCACACGATACCATAGGAGAGAAATACATAAATTATTAACAAATGGCAGTTTATTGTGAAATCTGATACAGACGGTAATTAAAAGATATCCTTCTTCCTCTTTTTCTTGTCTTCCAAAGCCCGCGAAATTCGCCCATGACGTCCATCGAGGCGAGAGATTTCTCTGAATAAAAAAAAAACAAGCTAACAAAGTCGTAAGGCTAAGAACGGTGAATGGGTCAAAATTAGAAACCTCCGTACGAGTTCGAGCTGATAGTTCAGACGAAGAATCGTGGGTTTATCACGCGTATTTCTGCGGATTCCCTGTTAAGAGAACTTACACGTAGCTCATACATCTTTCATCGCATACGTTACAAGCACATAAACATAAAAGAAACGAACATCAAGAAGTTTCATCTCCTTGCTGCGGAGATTCTTCAATTCCATCTCAGCATCGATTGCATGGAAGCCGAGTGCCTTCTCCGAACTCTCCTTCAGCTGTCTCTCTTCAGCCTCAAACGTCCTCATTACTTATTCCCCAAAAGCAACAAAGATTAATTGTGCTATAACAGGCTTCGAATGCGAAACTATCCCTTTCCATTCTCTAAAAAAAATATACAAGAAAAACAGATTTCTGTGAATATGACGACAACCAACCTTGGCAGCTTTTTCGACTTCCGCGGCCTTTTCTTTGCCATCCAGTTTTTTGTTGATGAATGCAAAGATAGACGCTTCCTGCTGAGACCGGGCCCTTCCATGGCTGAACCTCCGATGGGAATCTGCTCCGCCCCCAACTCCATCCACAACTTTCCTAGCTCCACGTTCCATTATTCCATCAAGTGATACACCTACAATATTACTTACCAAAGATTTATGCCTCGTAAATAATTTCGCTTTTGAAGAATAATAAACCTTTCGGACAGATCCTGGCCTGGATGGCATGTACAATTCCATCGCTCTTCTTGCCGAGCCCTTCTCCCATTTTGTATCCCATCTTCTTCATCAATGCCAACCCGATCCCTCCACCCGACCAGTTCCCGTGATCAGCTACAGTAACCCGGCCATGATTCGACTGCTTCAGCTCAGACCAACTCGATGAGGTGCTGGTTCCTAGAGAACAACTTTCAATGCATTATCAAATTAATTTGTGATACAAGATTTCCATGCAGATAATTCATAGAATATACCTAATGTAAGCCTGATAACATCGTTGCATACTCACCTTGCTGGTAATCAAATGAACTAGCTTGACTCTCAGGTTCGTCATCTTCTTTTACAGGAAGAACTCGATCAATACTTGAAGCGACTTCGGCGCCAGTGGAAAGAAGATGAACTGCGAGTTGATCCCCGTGTCGACTTGTAACTCGGCCAAGTTGCCAGAGAGGTTCCACTGATATCAGCACAAGACAACCCTCGGAGAGAGATCTGCCGAGCAAATGTTACATAGTTATTTCATCATCAAACAAACTAACTCAAAATCGGGTTCCTCGTATTCCTCGAGAAGATCAACAGGAACCGTCGAGCCATGGGAGAAGCGGCATTTCTCTCCGAAGGTACATGATTCTGACAGGAAGTGAGGGCAAACGCGCATGGAGGAGAGTAGAGGATGGGAGTACAGCACTGACACCTGCAAAGAGAAGAGGATGGGAGTACAGCACTGACACCTGCAAATCAGTACTCGTGGTCAGGATCCTGGAATGTTTAACTCAACAATGCTTAACGAAGGGAGCGAAACACACCGACTTCGCGGCGTCCACACAAGTAAGAAAAGGGAAATCTAACCATGATTCCATGAGTTCTATCAACTCTGACGATGTCAAGAACAACGGCGGAGTGGAGGCGGAGACCACAACCCAATGCTGACTCGCAGGGGGCTGAACAACGCATCCCTAACAAGGCCGATAAGCTCTCGGCCACCTCAGAGTCTTCCGCATTCTCGTCTTCCAAGGTGGTAGCGGCCTGTGAAGATTGTATTTCAAGTGACTTCACGATTCTATCTGTCTATCCGCATTATAGTACTGTCTACGAAAGGTATATAAATGAGAAACAACTATTCAAGCCAGAACCACATTGAAACTGAGCTATTCTGCTTGAAAAGTACCGTGTTCGTGTCTTCCTCGTCTTCTCCAGCACTTTCGATGAGTGCAATGAGTTCGATGAGGTCGTCTCTGGTTGTCTGGAGTCTCTCTCTCTCCTCCTCTACCGTAGCTGCTGCCAGCTGTCTCTCCACTTCCGCCAGCTGCAGAGTGAGCATCTCCTCCCTCTCCGTCACTTTCCTCTCTTCCCCTCGCTACCTGTTCTCTGTACGCCGCTGCTTCTTCTGCCGACATCTCGCAAAAACAATCAGCAGGACCTGCAATATTAGATCAGCAAAACACAAATATGTTACAATAACCCTCACAGGGATTTACCAAACCATTGTAATCATTCAATTTCCTTGAAGCTCACCATCGTAGTCAAATCTTAAAGGTAGAAGACAAGCGACCATCTAAAAGGCCATTCCTTCCTCGATGTAGTCATAGGCGTAAATTCTCATTCAAGTTTATTTATTTGAAATATGCATATTAACGTGGTCATTGACTAATGGCATCGACATAGAAATCTCCTCGCTTCAGAGGCCAAAACATATGTACATAAATGTTCCATGTTAGAACTCATGACTACGATTAAAACTTAACTGCAGCACTGGCAAGGAAGACCTGGGAGGTCTGCAAACAGTTGGACGAGATGTTAAAGCTTTAAGACTTGCCCTTTCAGATATTACAAACCGACTATCAACATCTAGTTCTACTTTTCGACCTAGCAACGTATACGCGGGGGCATCTCCTGACATCGCATACACTTTCCTATGTTAAAGGGGAACATGAGATACCAAAAGCAAGATCAAGTCTTCACTGAAAAGTCACAACCTCATCCATAGAAGTGTTCAAAAAGAGAACACTTTTGGAAAGAGAGAATATAAGAAGTTCTCCATGTCATGGATGTTGTACATCTTAAGACTGGAGAGATTTCTAAATAATTCCGTTCTTCTCCAACTCATCTTTCAGTACGTTGTAAACAGTCAGCTGATTCTCAGGAGATAGCCACAGGATTTGAGAGATTAGTTTTGCCGGATTCGGGACTCTGAAAACCAGAATGTAAATAAATTCCACCAGTGATGAGATTAATGATGAATAATTGAACAAAACGCACTTGATGAAGGTGTGAATGTAGACATTTACAAAGGTTCCCATGAGAAGTTGGCAATCAAATCGATCCATGAGACCGCCGTGTCCAGGAATGATGTCACCGAAGTCCTGCAAGAATCAAATTGTTAACTCAATCAACAATAACAACCGGTACTCTTCAGTTTTCAGGGAAACAGTACTGACCTTGATCTTGAATGCCCGCTTGAAACCCGAGGCAAAGAATCCACCAAAGGGTCCGAGAAGAGAAGCGAAAAGAGACATCGGAATGGAGTGAAGGACGAAGGGATACACCGACACCTTCAAGGTAAAGAATGGAACTCAGCTAACCTAAATTTCCAATGATCATATCATCACTCAAATGCAGTTTTGCAGCACTCAAGAACGAACCGTCGGCTTAACCCATGAAATTGGGCGAGGCAAGGCAAACTGGCGAAGACGGAAAGATGAGGGGATGGAACAGTTCGAGTTGTCAGAGTAGTAGTCTTCCACGGGGCACACCATCGAAGGGTTCGACACCAATGCATACGACAACTAAAAAGAAGTTCGTTCATTTTGGAAAGAAACTCTTTGAATGATAATGTTCTTGTTGCATGCAAAGCTGTAAGTACCGGAAATTTCATCGGAGCCTTAAGCCAAAGTTTGTAAGACCTCGATCCCACTGATGGTATGACTTACGATAATGCCGAAGAGTACGGTAGAAGCAGCGCCCCCAATGAAGCCTTCCCAAGTCTTCTTTGGGCTCAGCTTGATCAGAGGAGTTTTGCCCCAGAAGAATCCAAACATGTATGACATTATGTCACAACAGATGATCATGGCAACCGGCACAAGGAACCTGAAAAAAGAGAGAGAGAGTTGACGAGAAGACGATGAACAGGAAACAAAGCATGAATATATAAATATTTATAAACAAATAGCACAAATCTTATTAAACTTAACAGCAATGCTCAATTTTAGATGAAAGATACCAGATAATTCCCTGGAAGATGTTGGCAATGATGAGGAAGGACTGAGTCACAATCAGCAGAAGGCAAACGTGAGTCCAGGCAAACTAAAGAACAAATTGTAAACATTCAACGCCAATTAGTGAAGAAAATAAAAAAAAGTCAATAAAAGAACTAACAAGTGAGAACTGGCGCATGTAGTATCCCTTACGCAGGGACAACACGAACCAGACAACTCCGATGCAGTAAAGTCCGAAGCTGATCAGCCGGTGGTAGGCAACCAAGAAATTCAGGAAGTTCTGCTGTCAAAGAACAGAACAATCCCAACGTCGCTTCCATGTATAGCTGCTAATTATGGGCTAACATCTTTGCGAAGGAGAATTGCCCAGAAGTCAATGAGGCTCTCTCCGAAGAAGAAGTAGTTAGAAGTCAACAGAAAGAACCTCAACACATATATTCATTTATTCCGTTTAAGCCATAGTTTAAAAAATTATGACTGAATAAGAAACAAGAAGCAATAATAACAAAAAGTATTAAAAATCATTTACAGGGACAGAATCAGAAACAATCTCATACCAAGAGAGAGTTCGGAACCACGGAAGATCGAAAACTCGGTAAACTGCTAGGCCAATTGCAATCAGCTCATGGAAACATTTGAACTGGATCAGAAAAACCTGAAGGAAAAACCCTGGGAATTTTATAGGGTGAGAAGAAAGAATGAATGTCACGAAGAAAAAAAAGAAATTGCCCTGACAAGTCCCATGAGAAAAAGAGGGCCCTGCTTAACAATCCATGTAAAAAAGCCGATCATGATGAGGGAAAAGATGCCTCGAATTACCCAATTTCGCCACCTAAAATATTTATTTAAATTTGTATTAGTTGCAGACGTAATATAGTCTTCTCTCTCTCTCTTTGTCTCTCCTGCCTAAACAACTATTTTCCTAGAAACCTTGGCGGGAGATATTCGAGAAGTGGCTCTAGAATGTTAATCGTTCCTTTGTCTTGTGGCAGTGATTTGGTGAGGTTAGCGACTCTGAAAAAACATAAATTTTGGCAATGATAAAAAAAAAAGTTTGGGAGGAATGGCATGCGGGTAAAGGACAAAAATTTTCTATGGTTTTACATTAACATGCGACTTTTACGCTACTGAAACATACGTTGGTTGCGATGATTTCGGGGCAGCGTCACTAAAATTATAGGAAGATATTTAATTTGAGCAATGAAGGGCAACTTCGAATACCTTTCTTCATCTCCCATGAGTGGATCGAAGTCGCTTTCATCTGAAGTAGGCCTCGTATCTGGTCTGCCTGAAAGTCTTTCCTTAAAAAAACATTCCCAAGATACAAGATGTGGTAAAAACAAACGGAAAGCGGGCAACTGGGAAAATACCAGGAATCAGCCGCTGACGAACTCCGTCCCGGGGAGAAGCTGGCATTGAACCAGCAGCTGTAGGTCTCTGTGCACTTTCCTCCATCTGACAGCGGCACTGCAGAAATCAAGGACTTCTTTCTTCACACAAACACAAACAATAAGTCGGTTTCGAAATAGAAAAGAATCACAACCATACACATTCTCAACAATGGAAGAAAGAATTGTTCGGCTAGTTTGAACTGATGATAAGCATAACGCTTGGGAAATAACGACTTTCTCTCAGCGCCGAGAGTAGTAAATCGAAAGACACTCTGCGGAAGAGAGCTGCGCTGTCCCATTCTTGTATGCACGAATGAATCAGAAATGCATGGCCATTAGCAGTAATCAAGTTTGAAAGCTTCCGATTGCCTAGCAGTCCATTGGTTAGACTTCAGGCAAAATAAGTAAAATAAACTTAGCTAACTCTTGGAAATAAGATGGCTAACACACCAGCAGAGAAACACCGGCGTGATAAAAAAAAAACATAAAACAAACATTCTTTAAATCTTAATGTATTAAGATTGTACTATGTATATCTAGAAAATACCACACCATCACAACAACCATGCATTCCTATATTAAAAGAGTAGTTTTTATCATTATTAAAAATTTTTACTTTAAAATGAGACTTTTATTTTAAATGAGCCTGCTGATCATTCAAACCAATGGCGTGCGATTTTACCGATTATCTTAATTGGTGTTTTGTCAATAACAAGTGCCTAGTGCGAAAGCTGTGTAGTGAATTGCTGCGGTTGCATAGCCATAGTTGCCCTCCACGACGAAACAATGACGCATTGAGCATTGAAACGGTTTTTTTTTAGAAGATATGTCCCATAAATGCCGGAATTTGAGCAAGCGAACAACGATTTTATACAGAGCACTGAAGACTGTCAAGACCATTCATTTTGGCTGGACTGTTACTGAGTGGCATGTCTCTGGGTGGTGATCGGTTACCATGACTGAGAATGGACATAAATGAAGGCGAGCCAAGCACTGGGTCCCGGCTGAGAAGAGGGAATGCCGCGGAGACAGACGAGAGTCTCTGAGGGATGTGAATCGATAGAGAGAAGGAGGGGGCCGCCTTGGCCTGCCACAGCCCACCACAGGCACTCTTCTTCTGTCCCGGCTTCTTACTTCTCTATTCAATTTATACAACTGGATACTTTTTATTGCTCTCTCTAATTCTTGTTCCTTCCACTGCCGCCATTACAACTTACATAGCAAGTACTGAATTGTGACCATAAGTGGTAACCTTAGCATGTACATACATATGTTAACACGACTTGACCGAGCTAGTCACATTTGCGAAATCGATGGACGTTGCTACAAGGAAATCCAAGTGAGAGAAATGGTTAAATAGAAAGGGAGAGAGAGAGAGAGAGAGAGAGAGAGAGAGATGAGAGGAGAAGCGAGAGTCTCGCGCATATCCACCGGCCACCCCGAGTGACTTTAGCTGACGACTTCTCCTTTGGCTTCCATTCATTCCTCTTTCCGCTTCCTTTTTACCCAAAGTTCGGAAGTCACAAAGATATTCCTTGGTTCCCACTTCACCATCTAACATTCTCGTTACAGATGCCTGAAACACGAGAGAGACGGCGGAAGAAGAGGCGATACGAGGATGAAGCCATTGGAGGATGGAAACTAGGTAGAGCGAGAGATACAGAAGGAGAGAGATGGGAAAGAGAGGAAAGGAGGAGAGGGTTAGATATAGAGAGAGATGGAGGAGGGGACAGAGAGATAGAGACAGAGAGAGAGAGAGAGAGAGAGAGAGAGAGAGAGAGAAATGGAGAGGAGGGGAGAGTGAGAGAGTGAGAATGAGAGAGAGACAGAGAACGCGATAAAGAGATGATTGGAAACCCATTTATATCCGGTCAGCTAGTGAGTAACCTAACCGTAGGAGTGCTTGCAGGAATAGTGATAGGAGTGATAGTGGTGTGCTTCACTGTGATCTACCCTTCCGTCTTCCATCCCCTAATCATGTCCTTCCTCGGACGCAGTGATACGCAACCAGCACCCGCCACGACGCACAGGTTTCATCTGTTCTCGCTATCGTTATGTATTTGATAATCACGTATAGTGTTATTGTGTTGGTTGTACACGAAGACACAGGTTGATAAAAATGACGTTCAGCAAGGGAAAGAGAGGAAACGAGAAGGAGAGAGCGAGAGAGAGATAGAGAGAGAGAGAAAGAGAAAGAGGAAACCAGAGGTCAGTCATTCGTGTCCGTTTTCATTGGCAAAGGCATGATGAAGTTGAGAATGAGCGAGATCAAGCTATTCCCACTCAGACCTCCAATGCACCCCGGGATGGCTGGAAGAGGGGCAGGAGCTCCTCATCGTGGAGGGGGAGATGTCCATCCGGCTATGAGGATGGCTGCTGCACAGGCCGATCAGAGCTCTGCGAAGACTTCAGGAGGCATACATTTTAAGACACATTCATACATGTTATGTTTTATTCAATTTAATTGGATATGAATATATTCAATTTAAAAGAACTTTAGTGAAAATGTAGGGGCTCGTGGCATCTACACGTGGATGATTCCATTCTACACTGTTGGAGTGGTTGTCTTCCTCTTGTACTCTCTCTTCAAGTCGAAGAAGAAGAAGAGAAAGAATCGTCGACTGCTTGATTCTTCTGAAGAGGACGAAGATGAAGATGAAGATGAGGACATCCGGGAACGGAAGGGAAAGTTTGGTTAGACTTTATGTTCTTAACTCCTTGTTATTCTTAGTTGACATGGAAGATGTTTGAACCTGTTAGCTCGAACAATCAAAACAGCGAACGAGACTTTCTCCATTTTTCCCAGCTGGTCGGAGCAAACTTCGCGGATTGCAAGCTCGTCTCCGTCAGACGGAAGAAGCCATGAGCAAGATTCTGGAGCAGCTGGAGAAAGCACAGTCGGAAGGGAAGATCAACATCGAGGCAGTTCTTGGCGACAACAAGGGTTTCTTCTTCTCATCTCTTTCTTGCATCTTATCGTACACAGACATTACGAGATTTCCATCCACTATATTTGGTTACATTTGCGTTCACGAACATTCAAATCCTTCCTGGTTGCTTCTGTTCTTTTAGTGCTATTTTGATATATTAAAGACTTCCTAAAAACAATTGCTATAGAAGAGGCGACTCCATCCGATGAAAAGAAGAAAAAGAAAGGGAGCAAATCAGCGCGGGCAGCTGCCGCCATTTGTAAGCAGACTTATAATGGTAAGAACAGACACTGAAATGAATGCGGCCACTCTCTGCTTACCCCTTGCAGACACTTCATCAATCAATCAAGTCGTTGTTGGGCAGGGAGCGGAATACATGGAAGATCTGGAGAGAGCACTCGCAGACTTCAAACAGCTCTCCGAACTCTACGACGAGGCTAAAGTTGCAGAGCGAAGGGTTAGTTCAGTTTTCAGGTCATTTTATAGACAATTTTGCCATATCTTCAGACTGAACCGTCCGATTCCGATTCGGAATTGCTATCCGATGAGGATTCCGAGTCGGCCTCAGGATCAAGTGGAGAGGAAGAGAATGTTCAGCCATTCGAGGAAGTGGAGGCAGAGGGGCAAGAGGACGGAGAAGAAGAGAGAGAGAAAGGAAAAGAAGGAGGGAAGCAGAGAGTAGAAGAGAAAGAAGAGGAGAGCGAGGAAGAAGAAAGAGAAAAGAGAAAAGAGAAGGAGAAGAGGGAGGTTCCAGAGTCAAGCATTCCGTCTGCTGTGCAGAAGGAGGAAGAAAACAAACCAAGACGGCGGAGGGCTCGCAATATTTGAAAGTCTTCAACTAATGTTAACTTTATTCGGAAAGGGTATCAGATTTGCAGAAGTCATAGAATCATCATGTCCTCCAATAATAAAATCCCGCTCTTTTTAAGCCTCTTTTCTGCAATTTCATTTCTAATCACTGCTTTAAAGTAGAAGTTGAAACTAATAGATGGCAAAGACATAATTCTAATATGTGTGCATACCATGACTTACTCTCGCTTTACCGAACCAGGTCTCACTCTCATTGTCGTCTAATCAATTCGATATGTTTATCAGTGCCAGTGATTGTTTTGATTGCTCCTTTATTGCCATGCGAGTTGTGTAGAGAATGAAGAAGTAAAAAATGATAACCATGGCGTGGTGTGTTGGCTGGCAAAGAGAAAAGCTGCCAATGCCTCTGCTCTCATTCTCATTTGCCATCTTGACCCACCAAGACTGATTCTGCTCTTTGGTTTGCAAGAATCTCACGTGGTGGACTGAGCAGAGAACAAGTGGAGTGAAGAGGTTACAACTTTGAAGAGAAGAAGGGCTATAGATATAGGAGGTGTGATGAGGTTAGGACAGGGGAGGAGGACACAGAGAGGGGAAAGAGCGAGAGGGATGTAGAGAGTGAGAGGAAGAAGTGGAGTGGACAGCCTCTAGTGAAGTGGAGCAAGAGAGAGAGAGAGAGAGAAAGAGAGAGAGAGAGAGAGAGAGAGCAAGGGAAGGTGGAAAGGTAAAGAAAAAGAGATGAGAAGGAGAAGAAAGAGGCGGGGTCGTGCCATTCGAGCCAAACATATACGCATTCTCCTTTGCCTCAATGAAAATAGAACATTGCTTTCTCCACTTCCTTTTGTTGTTGTCTGGAATTTGTCTAGCTGTTCTTTTTTGTCTAAATGGTGTGACCAATGTCGTGTCCAAGTGAGCATTTGTTAAGTTCCTCGATCTGTCTGGGAAGCGAAAGAACTCTTCAAGTACACAATGCTCTCTCGCCTTTCGCTTCCGACCACAGCGGGTATGCCGCTTATTATCAAATTACCTTTTATAAAAAAATACGAGACCTTCAGAGTAAGTTTTGTCAAGCAAGTATGGCTACCAAAAACGTGACATTCTTATCGACAATATTAGCGCTCACTAGTAGATCTAAAGAAATATTTCACAGGGTCAAAGGAACATACAGGCAAAATGTTATTCACAGAAAATATCACGCTTCTTTTGTGCATCTCTCTCTAACTTTCTCTCTTCCTCTCGTTCCCGAGCAAAGAAGTTCACTGAGATGCACCAAAAGTGTATCTAACTAGTATCTGACATAAGCACTGAAATGAACAACTCCACGAAAGTCTTGTTTCTTTCAGCCGGAGTTCGTCTCCTGTCAATCGCCTCTGCAGAGCCAGATGGAATTCTCATGAAGACCCCGATTCCAGGCCCTACTTCTCTCAAGTTGAAGGAGCAGATGGACCGCGTCCATGTTCGTCTCTTTCCACTCGTTTCCTTGCTTTCTTCGCATCTACTTCTCCTTCCTTTCCTTTTCTTTGTTTGAATTCCCTTGAAACAATTCATTGATTGCCCGTAGATGCTTTTCTCTCCATCTTCCCTCCGTCTTCCCTGCTATCTCTGCTCTCCATTCCTCCTCATTCTCTCGCTCTCTCTCTCTCTCTCTCTCTCTCTCTCTCTCTCTCTCTTTCTCTCTCTCTCTTTCTTTCTCTCTCTCTCTTTCTCTCACTCTCTCTAAGCAGTCAAGAGCTGGTTGGAGTAAGTCAGCGGCCAAGGAAGTAGTTAAGAGGGGTTGGGACAAACGGCGGATGTTTACTGGAAGAAGGGACGATAGTGATTGATATGGTGTGGAGAAGAAGAGTGAATTGCAGCAGACAACGTCAGTCCGCGTCTTCGTGGACTATGAGAAGTCCTTCGGGAACTGGCTGGTGGATGCTGATGGCAACCGCCTTCTCGATGTCTACACTCAGATCTCCTCTCTCCCCCTCGGGTACAATCATCCCGAACTCGTCCGGGCAGCAGCGTCACCTGAATTCGTTGTTCGCTCTACTTCATCTCTACTATGACATTACTTTTCTCTTGTTCTCTCTCGCTCTCCTTCTCTCTCTTCCTCTCTCATTACCCCTCTCTCTCTCTTCCTCTCTCGCTCTCCTTCTCCCTCTTCCTCTCTCATTCTCCCTCTCTCTCTTCCTCTCTCATTCTCCTTCTCTCTCTTCCTCTCTCATTCTCCTTCTCTCTCTTCATCTCTCGCTCTCCTTCTCTCTCTTCCTCTCTCTTAATCTGCAGACCTCCCTGATCTCTCGGCCGGCTCTGGGTTCCTTCCCTCGTACCGACTTCGGTAAAACTGTGGAATCGGCACTGACCTCGATCGCTCCGAAGGTGAGTAGAAGAAGATGAGGGCGAGTGTTGAGAAGATCTCCTCTTCAGGGTCTCACGGCTGCCCAGACCATGCTCTGCGGCACTTCGGCCAACGAGAACGCTATCAAAACTGCTTTCATCTGGTTTGATAAGCTGCTTCACTTGGCCTTTTTCTTTCTATTGTCTGCTTCTTTTCACATTGGAACTCTCTCTCTCTCTCTCTCTCTCTCTCTCTCTTTCTCTTTCTCTCCCTCTCTCTGTCTCCACATCTCTCTCTCTTTCTCTATGCTTCAGGTACATGACGCAGCGCCGTGGTGGAAATCCTCCTGACCAAGAAGCGCTCGAGTCTTGCATGAAGCAGAATTTACCGGGCACTCCACGACTTTCAGTCCTCGGTTTCCAGGTTATGATTGTGCCGTCTCTCTCTCCCTCCCTCTCTCTCTCTCTCTCTCTCTCTCTCTCTCTATCTTATCTCTTCTGATTTGCAGGGTGCCTTCCACGGTCGTTCTCTCTGCATGCTGAGCGTGACTCGCAGCAAGGCTATCCACAAGGTATTCTCTCAGTCTCGCTCTCACCCTCTGTCTCTCTTTTGTTATCTCTCTCCGTTTCTCTCTTTCTGTGCCTCTCGGTCTTTCTCTTCCTTTCTTTCTCTGTGCTTCTCTCTGTGTTTCTTTCTCTCTCACAAACGCTTCTCTTTCCAGGTGGATATACCTGCTTTTGACTGGCCAATCGCTCGTTTTCCTCGATACAAGTATCCGTTGGCTTACAATATCGCCTACAATGAGAAGGAGGACCGGGAGTGCCTGGCAGATGTGGAAGCACTTATCGGAGAGTGGAAGGCTAAGGTATAGGAATGCTTTCGTTTGACTTGGAATCCATTGTGCTTTCAGAATTGTAAAGATCATGAAAGATATTGAGGGCAACGAAGTGGCGGCAGTGATTGTGGAGCCGATCCAGAGTGAGGGCGGTGACCATTATGGATCTCCCGCCTTCTTCCAGGCAACTTCTTCTCTTCAACTTCTCCTTTCCATAACATTCTCTTGCCATTCAGGGCCTTCGTGACATCACGAAGAAGAAGGGAGTTGTCTTCATCGTCGATGAGGTGCATCTTCCATTCAGATCTTCCATCCAATAAGCCGAGCTTTCTTCTCAGGTTCAAACTGGAGGAGGCGCGACGGGTTCAATCTGGGCGCACGAGCACTGGAAGCTGTCTTCGCCACCCGACATGGTGACTTTCTCGAAGAAGCTGCTCACTGGAGGATACTACTACGCAGAGCATCTCCGTGTCAAGGAGGTCTCTCCTCTCTCTCATTTCTCCTATTATTCCCATTGGCAGACAGTAATCCTACCGTACTCGTCCACGATTGCAATGATATGCTCTTTTTCAGGGTTACCGCATCTACAACACGTGGATGGGAGATCCAACGAAGCTGTTGCTGCTCAAGAAAGTCGTAGAGATTATCAGACGAGATGGCCTGGTCGAGAAGAGCCGCAAGATTGGAGAAGTCTTCCAGAAGAGACTCAACGATTTCCAGGTGTTTATATAGTTGTTTAAGAACTGTGAACTACTTGGTTATCTCTAGTTAGTGGAAAAGGCTATAGCAATGTGGTTTGAGAAATCGCACTCTGCTGCTCTCTCGAATTCCCGTGGTCTCGGCACGTTCGCTGCCATTGATTTCCAATCCCCCGAGCATAGGGACAACTTTGTTAACCAGGTTCCCTTTTATACTTTCCATGAGATCTCCCGTATTATCTCAGCAACTGTCCTTCTCTCCAGGCAATCTCGAATGGCCTTCACTGTGGTGGCTGCGGGGACCGCGCCCTTCGCTTCCGCCCGTCCCTCGTCTACGAGCAGAAGCACCTCGATCTCACCTTCGAACTTCTCGAGAAGACTATCAAGAACTTCTAGAACTTGTTTAGAGTCCGATAGATCTAATTGGAGTGCCTCTTTTCCATTCGTCGCGAGTATTCTTGCTCTATTCATATTGCCATATTGCCATTCATTGCCAATCAACATTCGCCAAAGACAACCATTTGCGTACCTGTCAGAAGTAGCTCTAAAATAAAATTTCGTCAAATTGTCAGATTTTAGATCTACATGGCTTGCGCATCATTTGCGCTGTCACATTATTCACAAAATTGCGCCATTATGGTATTCGGCAAATTCTTTACGTTACTTAATGTTTCATATACATTTCATTTATTGTCGGATATTAGTTATTTCAAATTGCAATAAAAGAAAATACTTCCACCAAATGAAATTGTCCATTCCAAAAGCCAATAACAGCAATGGACTGGCGATGCATTAAAAGAAAACAAGTATGGTGCTAACATACAGTACTTCGTGGTTTCTTAAGCATTTTCCAAATTGGTTGGTGTAAAAATTTAAAAGGCGGGAAATATTTCCATGTGATCGTCTTACAAGGGAACCATCTAACAATAAGCATAAGGTGGCGGATTTTGATCGCACTTGTCTAGATCGATAGTCCAAGTGGAGAAATGATGATAACCATATTCATTTTTTCCTAAATGGCTTCCGGCGATTTTATATTGATTTTTAAAGTTTGCATTAAATCGCGGTATTTTGTGGCTTTAGCACTGTCAATGTCTTTCTTAAGCAATTGAATAGGCCTGCGGGGCGCAGTGGGTTACGTGCTCGCTTACAATTTTGAACGTCACAGGTTCGAACCACATTCGGTTGAAACGTTTTGCTACGGGTACCATTGTACCATTCCCACGCCAGAGGTCGAACTTCATAAAAAAAAATTTTCCTTGAAATTCATTCCAGGGTGGTTTTCAGCATGGGAAAACGAATATCATACTCATTTCTTTTCTGGCTTGGCTCAACCACCATCGCAAAGTGAGAATCTCACCTCTCTAACCTTGCCTAGCTAAAAATGAGCTCATGATAACAAATACACATGATATTCGTATTCCCCGTACCGAAAACCACCTTGGGGTGAATTTCAATTTAAAAGGTTTTTTGAAAAAAAAATTAGTTCGACTTCAGGGGTAGGAATAGTACAATTGTACCTCCTACAGTTGCGGAATTCAAGTTTGGAGAAGTACATACGAAAAAATTTTTCAAAAAAATCAAGGTTATTTTTAATTCTGACCTCATTTTCAACAGTACATTAATGGGCCACCTTGTTCCAGACGTGGAAGAAGACTTATTTCTGTTTTCCAAACTGTTTAGGTCTTTGTGGATTCGAAAACAGGAGCGAAGTGAACACCTCTCAACGGCATAAATTTTTTCGTATGTACTTCTCCAAACTTCACACACCCGCTCTCTCCCTCACACACCCGCTCTCTCCCTCACACACCCGCTCTCTCCCTCTCACACCCGCTCTCTCCCTCTCACACACCCGCTCTCTCCCTCTCACACACCCGCTCTCTCCCTCTCACGGAGCGGTCGGTCCGAGCTCCGCTCCTCTCAAGAGCCGAACCGACGTTTCTCCGCGACGCCCCTCGTGCCTGGGGGGCACTAACTTTCTCGTCAGGCACAACCAAAGGTTCTTCTTCCACTTCCTCCCTGATCATACTGCTACTTCCGGCCTCCTTTCTCACCCTTGGGCCAAGGGCATAATCTGTCTTCTTCTGGCCCCTTTACGGTTAAGTCATCATAAATGACGCAGCCCATTGACCTCTCTGCCGTCTCCTCTTTCCTTCAGAGCAGAAAGCAAAAGAGGCCCCGCACAGACGATGAAACCGCCGCCATCGACACGGACGACGTCCTCGACTACTTGGTCGAGCAGCTCTCTTCCCTCAGGGCCACTGTCTCCTCGCTCACCGACTCCATCTCCTCGCTCGAATCCAACGCGGCAGCCAAGGACATACAAATCAGCGAGCTTAACAATACCATTGTTGCCCTGTCTGATAGATTTGAATCGATTGACAGTCGCACCACCCTGCCGCTCCCTGCTCCCAATCCTGTCACAATCGATGCTGCCCCTATCCAGGCTGATGACCCCATGACCTCCAATGAGACTCCCCCCTCTTCCTCCTCATCGCCCCCTCCCTGGGACTACTCCCGAGAGACCGAGGATGAGATTAGGGACCGCCATGAGCGTCGACGTGCTCTTGTCATTTATGGCCTCCCTGTTCAGCACAGCAACTCCCCCACCCAGACAGCTCTCGCATATTACAACTCTGTTGTCTCTCTCCTCGATTCCATTGGTGTCGCTTGCCTCCCCATAACTGTATACCCTCTTGTTGACCGCCCTCGCTCCAACGCTTCTAACCCACTAAAGGTCATTCTCCCCACTTCCAAATATCAACTCCTGGCCATTAACAATTCCCATAGGCTTCGTAACTCTGTTAACTATTCTAGATGTTATATCCTTCAATCTCGCACTTTCGCCGAGAGGGGCATTGTCCCCACCGCCCCCAAGCTCCCCGACTTTTCCCGTTTCTTCGCCAAACCTCCAGGCCAACGCACGGCAAACAATCCTCCTCCCCAATCTCTCTCCAATCGCCCAGCCACTCGCCGGCCTTCCCATTCTCATACCACTCGCCTCAACCACTCTCGCTCCCATTTCAACCACACCTATGCCTCCATCGCCCGCGGAGACCACACCCCCTCTCCCCTCTCCTCATTCCACCCTCAGCCACCTCCGCAGCTGACCTTCCAGCCCGCCCCCTCTCACCAACCTCCCCCCACCCACTACCCAATCACTCCTCTTATGCCTCCCCCAAACATCTCTCAGTCTCCTCCTTCTTACACTTACCCCCACTCTAACTTTTATACTAACAATCGCTTCTCGTCACTCGCCTCTCTCGCCTCTCTCAACCCTCCTCCCCCTTTCCACTTCCACCAGCCACCTCCACAGTTTTGAGTAATGCCACTCGCAGGCAATTCGATTCCCGCATTTACTCGTTTAATGCTAGATCAATTGTCAACAAGATCTATGATCTCTCTGTTTTACTCTCCCGATCGTTCGCTGTTATTGCTATAGTCGAAACTTGGCTCACCTCCTCATTACCTGATAGCTTCCTTCTTAATGGTTCTCCCGACTATTCAGTTATCCGCCAAGACCGCCCTAGACGCAAGGGGGGCGGCGTCAAATATATATTCGAGTGCTTCAGAGATGGGGATAGCTAGGTTCTTAATGAAAAGTAAATTGAAGTTGTCAGGGGTCTTACAAGATGAATTCTTCCAAGTCTTAATGAGGCGGCATATTTCATGACGAGAGAAGTTGATAGTAAAAGTAGAAGAGGAGAGAGAAGAGCGGGTAAAATAATTAGGAGGCAACGAGGGGAGGGTGCCATCATCAACTGTATAAGCAGAGGAGAAGGTGTCAGCTAAAAGTTGGGCTTTATCTTTATCCGAAAAATAAGTGCGGCCTGAAGGGGATGAGAGGGAGTCGACTCCTCGGGCTTGGAGGAAATACGGTTACGCTTAAATTTGAAAAAGAGGGATTTATTCTTAGAATTGATAACATGCTTTTCAACATTACTAGAGTACTTATCCATGGCTTTGCAGTAGCGGGAATTGGCAGAAGAATAAGCAGAGCGAGCGGAGTCAGAGTCAAGAGACAAAAGATTGAGCCAGGCGCCGAAACGCTTACGCTTGAGGCGGAGGATGTGTTCGGGGAGACGGATTAGTCGGGAGGAAACACGCTTGAAAGGGACAAAGATATCCTCTACGGCAAGAAGGGCAGAAGTAAAAGAAGAGTACATATCGTTAACATCCGTAGACTTGTGGAAGGGGCTTGGAAATGAAAATTCTAAGAGGAATTCACAAGCAGCTTGGTAGTCAACATTGGCGTAATCTCTAACATAAACAGAAGACTCCGCGACGCCCCTCGTGCCTGGGGGGCACTAACTTTCTCGTCAGGCACAACCAAAGGTTCTTCTTCCACTTCCTCCCTGATCATACTGCTACTTCCGGCCTCCTTTCTCACCCTTGGGCCAAGGGCATAATCTGTCTTCTTCTGGCCCCTTTACGGTTAAGTCATCATAAATGACGCAGCCCATTGACCTCTCTGCCGTCTCCTCTTTCCTTCAGAGCAGAAAGCAAAAGAGGCCCCGCACAGACGATGAAACCGCCGCCATCGACACGGACGACGTCCTCGACTACTTGGTCGAGCAGCTCTCTTCCCTCAGGGCCACTGTCTCCTCGCTCACCGACTCCATCTCCTCGCTCGAATCCAACGCGGCAGCCAAGGACATACAAATCAGCGAGCTTAACAATACCATTGTTGCCCTGTCTGATAGATTTGAATCGATTGACAGTCGCACCACCCTGCCGCTCCCTGCTCCCAATCCTGTCACAATCGATGCTGCCCCTATCCAGGCTGATGACCCCATGACCTCCAATGAGACTCCCCCCTCTTCCTCCTCATCGCCCCCTCCCTGGGACTACTCCCGAGAGACCGAGGATGAGATTAGGGACCGCCATGAGCGTCGACGTGCTCTTGTCATTTATGGCCTCCCTGTTCAGCACAGCAACTCCCCCACCCAGACAGCTCTCGCATATTACAACTCTGTTGTCTCTCTCCTCGATTCCATTGGTGTCGCTTGCCTCCCCATAACTGTATACCCTCTTGTTGACCGCCCTCGCTCCAACGCTTCTAACCCACTAAAGGTCATTCTCCCCACTTCCAAATATCAACTCCTGGCCATTAACAATTCCCATAGGCTTCGTAACTCTGTTAACTATTCTAGATGTTATATCCTTCAATCTCGCACTTTCGCCGAGAGGGGCATTGTCCCCACCGCCCCCAAGCTCCCCGACTTTTCCCGTTTCTTCGCCAAACCTCCAGGCCAACGCACGGCAAACAATCCTCCTCCCCAATCTCTCTCCAATCGCCCAGCCACTCGCCGGCCTTCCCATTCTCATACCACTCGCCTCAACCACTCTCGCTCCCATTTCAACCACACCTATGCCTCCATCGCCCGCGGAGACCACACCCCCTCTCCCCTCTCCTCATTCCACCCTCAGCCACCTCCGCAGCTGACCTTCCAGCCCGCCCCCTCTCACCAACCTCCCCCACCCACTACCCAATCACTCCTCTTATGCCTCCCCCAAACATCTCTCAGTCTCCTCCTTCTTACACTTACCCCCACTCTAACTTTTATACTAACAATCGCTTCTCGTCACTCGCCTCTCTCGCCTCTCTCAACCCTCCTCCCCCTTTCCACTTCCACCAGCCACCTCCACAGTTTTGAGTAATGCCACTCGCAGGCAATTCGATTCCCGCATTTACTCGTTTAATGCTAGATCAATTGTCAACAAGATCTATGATCTCTCTGTTTTACTCTCCCGATCGTTCGCTGTTATTGCTATAGTCGAAACTTGGCTCACCTCCTCATTACCTGATAGCTTCCTTCTTAATGGTTCTCCCGACTATTCAGTTATCCGCCAAGACCGCCCTAGACGCAAGGGGGGCGGCGTTGCCCTCCTCTTCCGGTCCTCCATCTCAACTACTGTAGTAATGTCCATATCTTCCCCTAATGCTTTTGAGCTCCTTTCTGTTGACGCCAATTTCAGCAGTGATTTAGTCCGTTTTATCCTCGTTTATCGCGCTCCCTCCTGTTCTTCTGATGACAATGCCAATCTCATCAAGATTCTAACCGATCTCTCGACCGCTTCCCACCCAACTGTACTCCTAGGAGATTTTAATTACCCCGACATCCTTTGGAAATCAGTCCCCCGCATCCCCTCCGCGGCGCTATCCCTTCCCTCTAGACAATTCCGCGACTTTACTAACTCCTGTTTCTTTGCTCAGCTCACCCCCTCCCCTACTTGCAATAATCACTTTCTTGACCTCGTTCTATCCAACACTCCCTCTCTCATCTCTCAAGTATCACTTTCCCCTCCATTCTTCAACTCTGACCATTCAACTATCGAAGCAACTCTCTCTCTTTCTCATGCCAAGCCCTCTTCTGTTTATGTTAGAGATTACGCCAATGTTGAGTACCAAGCTGCTTGTGAATTCCTCTTAGAATTTTCATTTCCAAGCCCCTTCCACAAGTCTACGGATGTTAACGATATGTACTCTTCTTTTACTTCTGCCCTTCTTGCCGTAGAGGATATCTTTGTCCCTTTCAAGCGTGTTTCCTCCCGACTAATCCGTCTCCCCGAACACATCCTCCGCCTCAAGCGTAAGCGTTTCGGCGCCTGGCTCAATCTTTTGTCTCTTGACTCTGACTCCGCTCGCTCTGCTTATTCTTCTGCCAATTCCCGCTACTGCAAAGCCATGGATAAGTACTCTAGTAATGTTGAAAAGCATGTTATCAATTCTAAGAATAAATCCCTCTTTTTCAAATTTAAGCGTAACCGTATTTCCTCCAAGACCCGAGGAGTCGACTCCCTCTCATCCCCTTCAGGCCGCACTTATTTTTCGGATAAAGATAAAGCCCAACTTTTAGCTGACACCTTCTCCTCTGCTTATACAGTTGATGATGGCACCCTCCCCTCGTTGCCTCCTAATTATTTTACCCGCTCTTCTCTCTCCTCTTCTACTTTTACTATCAACTTCTCTCGTCATGAAATATGCCGCCTCATTAAGACTTGGAAGAATTCATCTTGTAAGACCCCTGACAACTTCAATTTACTTTTCATTAAGAACCTAGCTATCCCCATCTCTGAAGCACTCGAATATATATTTGATTACTCTTATTCCACTTCCTCTGTACCTTCTGCCTGGAAATCCTCCATTGTTATTCCAATTAAGAAGAAGCAACCATTTTCTGACCCTTCCAATTATCGCCCTATCTCCATAACATCTATTTTCTCCCGTATATTTGAACGCATGCTCTGTAGAAAACTCTATGCCTTCTGTAATGATGCCCATTTAATTCCTGACCAGCAATATGGTTTTAGGCCCATGCGCTCCATTGACTTTCAAATGTTAGGATGTCTAGAACATTGGACCTCTGCAGTTGCTCAGTCTCGTTCTACTGACGTTTTTTATTTCGACCATTCTCGTGCTTTCGATCGTGTTTCCCATCCTAAACTTATCCACAAGCTTCGCCTTCTCTCTCTTCCTCCCAAATGCATCTCATGGATCTCCTCCTTCCTTCACAACCGCACCTTCTCTGTCCGTGTTGGATCAACTCTCTCTCCCCCACTACCCGTTACCAGCGGTATCCCTCAAGGGACCGTCCTAGGCCCCCTTCTATTTATTCTATACACTAGCGACTTGCCCTTGTTGATTTCTTCTCACGATGTACACTCCAGTTGTTTCGCCGATGATCTCAAGATTTCTACTCCGCCTTCTTCTCTCTCTTCCCCTTCAGCCTCATCCCTACAGTAATTCACACTTATTTTACTGTACTGTACCATGTTCTTTGTTATCCTCTATCCATTCACTATACCCCACGTGCCACCACGTAAATAAATCAAATCAATCAAATCAACTTGAATTTCCAAACTGCAGCAAAAATTTCAACCGAAGGGGGTTCGAACCTGTGACGCTGAAAATTGTAAGTGAGCGTGCAACCTACTGCGCCACGAATGCCATATTTTTAGTCACAAGCAAGATACCGACAATGGCAAACATTGGTCAGCAACCGACAGCCTCAATTTATGCAAATTTTTAAAAATCAATATAAAATCGCCAGAGGCTATTTAGGAAAAATTGAATATGCCAGAATTATTTTTTCGATCGTAGTAATTGATCTGGACAGGTGCGATCAAAATCCGCCACCTTACGCTTAGATGGTTCCCTCGTTAGCTTTTGATGCTCTTTGGATATCATAGCAGTGTGGTGGTTCTTTCTTCGAGTATCCTTATACTGTTTCCTTACCGGTGTAATATTATCCCATTTAGATGGACAATATTCGTTGCAATGTGAGGATAAAGCCTAGGTAAGCACCTAGAACGACCCTTTCATGGTTGAGAAGAGGATTGTTGTTGAGGTCTCCCGAAGAGAGTGCTCCCGACGTCTGGCGCGTTTCAGACAATCAAGTCGTGAAGCGGGATAACTCGGAACGTTTCCTTTTCTGTTCGTTCAACAACATTGTTCTTTCGAATGGTACTACTTATTTATTCCTTCTTCAGCTAACGTCCTCGATTCTCTGTGTGACAATGCGACCGTCTTTGATACCTGCGCCCGTCCTCTCGTCGATGAATTCCTGAAAGGTTCCACACGGTGTGTTCTCTGTGCTATTGAAACTGCGTGGATTGAGGGTACAACGTCGCCCTCTTGGTCTATGGCCAGAGTGGATCCGGTAAGACTCATACATTGAGTGGCCGGCGGGATGTCGAGGATGGCCTCATTCAGCTGGCACTGAATCACGTCCTCGATCACATTGCTCAGGTTTTACGATTTATTGTATGTTCAGCAGTTTAACTACCTTTGTTTGGAATTATACGTGAAAGGGCCAACAACTGGCTGCGAGGGTACATCTGTTGTTATCGCGACTGCTTGTTTAGTGCAGCGAGCAACGCGCGTTTATGCTTCGCCTGTCGATCTTCGAAATCTACAATGAACATATCCAAGACCTGATTGGAAATGCCAGAGAAATATCGGTCAGAATTTCTTATTACAGCATTTTTTTTGTTCCAGGGAAAACTCTTTATTTTTTTGCTCATCGTTGTACTTTCCGATGTGACCACATTAAAACGGAATGCTTGTTTAAGATTCGCGATGTAGGAAGCGGCAATGTTGTGATGGAAGGTCTTCATTCGGTTGTCCTGAGCTCCTTGGATGATTTTACAACGTGTTTCCGCGCAGCAGAGGGTTCGAACAGTTTGATGAATTACATTATAAAATAAGTTTATCGAAGATTGATAAGAAGTTATGGACACCAATTATTACGGTTGCTAGTTCGTACGATGAGAAAGCTTGATAACTTGGAAGAACGCTGTAGGAATGTTTTCGTTTTGGTAGTATTGTGTGTGTTGCTCAGACCGTCGGTAGACAGGGGAGACTGTCCTGAACGACCGCTCCTCTCGCTCTCACCTCATCATCCGTCTTGAGATGCAGTCATGCGAAGAGAATCGCCGGTCTGGCTCGACCATCTCTGCTTCTCTGAATCTCGTCGATTTGGCTGGTTCGTGCTGATCTTGTTTAAGTGGTGGATGGCAGGTTGTTCTCTTGAATTATAACCACTTTCCAGGCAGTGAGAACGCTTCCTCTTCCTCCGGCCAACGCTTGACTGAAGGCTTGTCAATCAACAAGAGCCTATTCTACCTCACTGAATGCATCCGTTGTCTCTCCACGAAAGAGTTGGGTCTTTTTTTCTTAGAGTGACTTGGTTCTATCGATGATCTCTGATTGCAGGAAGCACGTTCCTTTCCGAAACTCTAGGTTGACTCGCGTGCTGAAATCTTCTCTCGGCGGGAACTCCAAGACACTCATCATATGCACGATCAACGCTGGAGTTGATGCTGAGACTTTGTCCACGCTTAAGGTTTTATTGAGTCAAAACGGAGACTTTCATTCTTAGATTACTTATTTGATTTTATAGCTCGCTTTGCAACAGTTCGATATGAGAAGTGGGAAATAAAACTTACTTCTCATTCAGTTCGCCAGAAATACAGTGAAGGTAGCGAATAATCCGACAGTGAATAAAGTGAAGGAGAAAGAGGATGATCAGATCGGGGCGCTGCTCAAAACTATTGATGATCTGAAGAAACAACTCGAGGTTTTTCTTTCTTTTCTAATCAATCAATTATGGCTTGCAATTTATATATTTTTCCATTAGGAGAAAGAAGCACAAGTGGGCCTAGCACGCGAAGAAGAGGAAGAGAGATTGGAGAAGGAGAAAAAGCTCGCGAAGCTAACGAAGGACTTGCTCTTCGCTGGAGTTCGCGACAAGGATGGGAAAGAAGCTGCTCAGGCAAGTGTGGAAAGGTCCACTTTGCTCGTAGTTCATTCATTTCAGAGGTCTAAAAGGAGGATATCAACAGAAGACATTTATAAAAAGCAGCTCCAAATTTAATAGGCAAGCAGTTTAGAGTCGGAAAAATCGCCGCCACTCGTTGGCTTCGTGGGCTCCGAGAGCCACTGTGGACTTCCCCCGGCCGGACTGGCTACCTACCAGGAAGAATCTGGCGGAGCTGAATGAGGAGACTGAGGAAGCTCAGCCAACTGGGTAAGAAGTAGAAAGATTTGTTGGAAAATATCAGGGCGATTACAGAGAACAGCTGGCGCCTGCGTCGGACGGCGTCCCCGCAGCGGTAGAAGTAGCCTTCGTGAATGCGTCCACCCAGGTCTCCTTTCCTCTCCCTCCTTTCCACTCCGGTTCTCTTGGCACCAACCTTCACTCTAATTCAGACGCTGAGCGCTCGCGGAGAGGTTCGCGTGTCCAGACCCACCACTCCAGACTCTATTCTTCAGGTGCTCCTTTAGTGATTTTTTGAAGCGTATAAAAATATCAACGACGTTAGCGAAGATAACCAGCGGAAAAAGTAGGTATTTGAAAGGTTTTTGCTAAAGTAGTGATTGAGGGGTTTTTCCCAAAAATATCTTCAACGAACCACTACTTTGTGAAAATGTCAAGGAAGCCCAAAAATGCTTTCTTCAGCTGGATAAAGGAGCTCGTTACGCCTTTTCGCACTGCTTTGCATCCTTACTGTTTTTTTTCTAGTTGCTCTTTTTCGCCATGTAAGCCAAAAATTGCTTGAAGGATGTTCATTTTTGGCATGCCCCGAAAGAAATTGATTGTGTGGGAATCTTTCATTGCATTTAATTTCTTTTTGCCTGTTACCATTTATTATTAACTAGATAAGAGGAAGAAAGGTACTGTCGATTTGACAGACGCTCCCTGATTTCGGTCCGTAAAGTCCTGCCCCACCATGTTTTTTTTGGCAGAAAGTCCGTTTTCAGGCAACTATACCCTGGTTTTTTTTTCTTGTAGGAAAAGCTGCTATCTCTTGAGAAGAAGGCGAACGACTTGGAGATGCAAAATGCCGAGCTCTCTCAAAAGGTTACGGAACAAGAAATGAGACCGGCAGAAGAGTGACAGAGGGAGAAATGATAAAGAATGCAACATCATAGAACGGTCATCTTCTCCAACAGCTGCAGAAAGTCGAGGAAGACGTACTGGAAGAGAAGAAGAGCACAGAAGAACAACTTGCTGCTGTTAAGGTAATTACCACTCTCGTTATTACAATGATGTCTCGAAGAGTTCTTTTCAAGGCGGTAGAAACTTGTGAAGTGTAAATCATTTGACAGAAGGCCGCTGAATCCGCAGAGGAAAGAGCAGTGGAGAAAGTTCGTGTGAAAGTGGAATGGAAGATGAAGGAGGACGCGGATCTCATCAGTCAACTACGCTTTGAGAATCAACGCCTGCAATCGGCTAATCAAGCTCTCCAGGCAAGATTATTTTGTTTCTGGCCTTCGCTTCAGTTTCGGTTTTATATTCTCGCTATAATGATTACTACATCTGGCAGAGATTTACCGATGTAATCTTTAGAAGATTGTAAGCTTCTTTGACAGGAACAGTCTTTCGGTTTTCCTCGTGAAGACGACCGTGAGGCTGCGAAAGAAGAGATTCGGGTACTTCAGCAAAAGGTTTTATTCGTTCTGAGGTATTCTCTTACTGCAGTAACATGAAACGGTTTCAGATTGACGAGCAGAAGGACCAGATCTTCGATTTGGATTTAAGCCTGAAGAAATCGGAGAGCGCACTGAGTAAAGCAATTAAAGAAAAGGTTAGATCGAAAGCGGAACAGAGAGGGAAGATCGCCTGCGAGAGAGAGAGAGAGAGAAATAGTTAGAAGACATTGCAAAAAAAATTAAATTGATCCTGCAGAAATATGCGTATTTTTAAGACCATTTGTGAGATGGGCATTGTAGAAAGCGCTGGAGAAGAGGGTCTCCGATCTCACTGACATCAGAGATCATTGCCAGACTCAGGTATTCATTCTTTATTCATCTTCTTTCTTTTTTTTAGCAATGTTCTTTTTAGCTGCAGAACAAGATGAAGGAAATTCAAGAGATGGAGTTGAAGGGGCGCCAGCTTAAATCTGTCAGTCGTGCTTTTTACTCCAACCCAATTCTTATCACTCTATCATTTTCATTCTTTGACACCCACAACGGTTGTAGAATTCTACTCTGTTTGAGGAGAATCGCGTGCTGGGGGAAGAGTTTCAGAGGGCCAAGGAAGAAAGTGAGAAGCTTGCAAAGGTCAGAGTGATTCAAACTGAAATACTCTTTCTTCTTTTCTTTTACTAATTACTTCACTCTAGCAGAAAGCCAAGGTAGAAAGTGAGAAGCTTACAAAGGAGCTTTCTTCAGTGCAAGTCAGTGTGATTTAAACGGAAATAATCTTTCTTCTTTTCCTTTACTAGTTACTTCACTCTTCCCTTATTGTAGCGGAAGTTGGCGACTCGAGTGCAGGAAGTGGAGAAAGGGCAGAAGCTGCTTGAGATGGAGAAGGCAGCTGCCAAGAAGACCATCGCGTCTCTTGAATTGTAAGACTGCAGTTGAATGGCAAGATTTCTTCTTCTTTTTCAGCGACAAGAAAGGTCTCGAGGCAGAGAACAAGGTCCTTCGCAACCGGATCACTACTCGACCAGCCACTTCTCACGCAGAGGTACACTTACTTTTAATCCAAACTCAAAATTGCAGTCTTCTAAAAAGTGGGCATTTTAAGGTGCAGACAACCGGTTCAACTCCTTCCATCCCGCCCTCTCCTGTAATTCTCAGAGAATTCAGTCATTATGCCTCTACATAAACTGCACTTGAATGAACTCTTCGTTAGTCCCTTGATTATTTCAGACCGTAGAGAAGACTGAAGAATGCTCTAGTGATCTCCTGGAGGAGTTGAACAGAGTAAAGAAGGAGTTTGAAGACTTCAAAGCTTCCACGGAGAAGAAGGTTTTCAAATCACATTTATTACAAATAATATATTTAAAAAAATTCTTTTCTCCTGTTCGCTTACGCGAAACAAATGAAATTATTTGACTGCAGGAGAAAGAGACAATCGCGAGAATCGCGAGAGGGAAGGAAGTGGTCGAGCAGTGGAGGCAAGCAGCGAAGAAGGCAGATGCTCGCGTCAAGGAATTCGAGGCCAAGATTGACAAGAAGCCACTCGCCGTCATCGACAACTCGAATCACTGAGTCCCCACTTGGATATTCTAGTCCAACTACGCACATTTTCATTTGTTCATCCATTATCTCTTACTTAGGTTTACTTGAACGTAGATAATCGAGAATGGTTCTAACTGGTCTGGCACCTTTTATTTGTAGCTTATTCCTGAATACAGCATTCGGACTACTCGGGTATGAAGATAGGATACTTTTTATATAGGCGGCAGTATAGTATTTATTCAGAAGCATGATTATTGTACTGGGATGTGTTCATATTCGATGAGACTTCTTTCTTACTAAACGCTTCTCCATTTCCCAACTCCCCACATTTCTGCCAAGATTCCTGCTGGCACTAATGTATTCTCTGATCTGTGAATATGAACTATAAAGGTTTTCCTTGAGTTTTAGATCGAACAACATAAGGAGAAGGCAGCGAGGGAATGTTAAAACTAGTTAACAAAAAGGTACTTGGGATTGAGTCGGTGTGTTCCGGCGAGTTCAGTCTTCGTTTCAGTTGCCATCGGTGCAGATGATTGATGAAAAAGAGCTGGGAGTGGAGAAGGGAGAAAGGTACAACAAAGCAAATGGAAGACCAGCAAGAACCAAGAGTAAAAAGAGATGGAGAGAGAAGCCAATGGCTCCGCTTCCTATCTTCATTCATAGGTGTAATAGGATGAGCTCAATCGCAAAGCGGGTGCATCTACGCATGAGTCTCAGCTGTGGACAACGGGTCGACCTCCATCTCTCTCTCCATCTCTCTCTCTCTCTATCTCTCTCTTTCTTTCTTTCTTTCCACCTCTCTTCTCTCTCTCTGTCGCTGTCTATCTCTCCTGGTCATATCAACAATGCTCCTAAATCCATGTTTGATTAAATGACGACCTAAAATGTGCTTAGAAAAAGATGTATTTAGCGAGAAGATTGTGTGGGCAGTTCTCGTCACCACCCAGATGTTTGCCATTTGGAGCCTCTCAGTTTTTGAGTTGCTGACCGCTGGCCGCTTTCTCTCGTGTAGAATCAGATGACTTGTAAATGACCTCAGCTGCACTTTCCCTCCTCTACCCTCTCTTCCTTCAACTCTGCTTCATCTTATTTTTTGCCTCCAGCTGTTTAGTGCCTCTGCTGCGTGTTCTGCTTCTCTCTCTCTCTCTCTCTCTCTATCTCGCTCTGTTTCTCTCGCCCTCTCATTCACCTTCCCTCCTTGTTTCCGAGTCATTCCGAACGTCTCGCTGTTCTCCGATTTCGTCGCCTTTCAATTCTGTCTTCGTCGCTCTAAACTTCTGAGCACTTATTTTTTTATGAATCTCCTCTTTCTTTTTTTTTGTTTAGCTTGGGCACCTGGCTTGGCCCTTCCTCTTCCTCGCCCTCCTCCGTGCCGAGTCAGCTCAGTTGTAAAGGCGACAGCCAAAGAGATTGTGAGAGTTGCTGGTGCAGGAGTTGTGCAGAAGAGACAAATTGTGCGAAGATAGAAATCGAAGAAAAGAGAAAGTACTTAAGGGAGACAAAAAAGAATCTGATTGGAGATACAGAGAGAGAGAGAGAGAGAGAGAGAGAGAGAGAGAGAGTAAGAGAGTGTGAAAGATATAGATAGAGACAGAGAGAGAGAGAGAGAGAGAGAGAGACCATTAGAGTGAGAGAAATTATGGAGAGTTGGATGGTGCAATGAGAAGTAACTCTCAGGTCCATTCCAAGCAGTGGCGTGGATCTCCTGTTTCGCACAGAAATGCCCAGTCAACCTTCTTCAGAGGACACCAAGAATAGTGAGATCTTGAGGTTTGCGATTTGATTCATTCTGGTCAACTTTCTTTAGTAATTGGTTACACATTTTTATTCGTCCTATTTTCAACACGCACTCCATTCAACTCTCTCCTTATCACAAATTTCTTTCGCTTCCTTCCAATCGTGCTCTCTTTCCCTTTCTCTTTATCTCCCCTCTCTCTCTCTCCTTTATATCTCTCTCCCCTCTCCCTTTTCCCTCTCCCCCTTTCTCTACTCTCCTCCTTTCCCTCCACCTCTTTCTCTCTCCTTCCCTCTCTCTCTCTCTCAATCTCTCTCTCTCTCTCTCTCTCTCTCTTTCTCTGCAGAGTTCTTCGCCTAGAAGGATGCCATAACTCGGCCGAGTCGCCCTCTTCCTCGCTGGCCACTCATCAAGTGTGGCTGCCAGATGATAAGATAGGCTTTTTTCGCCTCTGCCAAGTGGAAGAAAGTGTGGCAGAGGACCTCATCGTCTCATTTAGGAATGAGAAAGGAACCACAGAAAAGGTTAGCGCATCCAAGGTTGACTTTCTCTGATTTCCTATGGTTCATTTCTTTTCTGATGTCTTAGTTGAACAACAACTTTTCCTGATTCCGTTATCAGTTAATTGGTTGTCCAACTAGTTCTGTTGGTTTTTCTTCACAGCTTCGGAATCGCAGTGACCTGAAAGAAATGACAGTTGGTCGAAATGTGAATTATTGCCGAGAGTCCGAATACACATTCTCTCTTCACTCTCTCTCTGTCTCTATCTTCCTTACTTCTACGCTTCTCGTGGTCATTTCATCTTCTTTTCACTTTCTTCTCATTCTCCGCCTCTTATGCCTGAACCTGATGAGAAGACTTAACTTTGATCTGTGTTGTTGATACATACCTTTGCTTCCTCGACCCTCCCCATTACTTCCTTGCCTTTCTGCCTCTCTTTCTCCTTCTATCTGTTTCTCTATCTGTCTGGCTCTGTATCTTTCTCTCCATTGATCAGTATCTTTCGCAGAGATATGCTTTCTCTCTGTATTTCAGTTTTACTTTTGCACTACATGATTCGAAGCAGTCCTGCCGGCCTGAGCTGAAGCCTAAATATAATTCTATTTTTCCTGCATAGGCTGTTTTCTCACCTCAAAACAACGATAAAAGAAAACAACGCTAACTTCATTCAATAGAGGATGGCATCCAGGAGGCTCCTTACAAAGAGAATTGATGAAAAGAAACTATTACTTTCATTTCTCATCACTTCTTCCTCTGTCGCTTTTGCTTCTCTTCCTGTCTAACTCTCTCTTCTTCCTTCTCTCTCCCCCTCCCTCCCTATCTCTCTTTCTCCCCCTCTCTCTCTCTCTCTCGCTCTCTCTCTCTCTGTCATGAAATGTCTTCTACTGTGAAAGTGAACTTGCCAGCAACAGATTGCCTGAACAGGTGCTCTCTTCTGCCGTCTTCTTCAGCGTAGCCCTTTTCATCAGTTGAAAAAAGCCAATGGAAAAGTATATAAGAATAGATTCTCGAGCAACGTTTCTGGCTGTCGAGGGGCAGAAAAGTTTTTGAATGCAGTGGATGATCGAAAATTCTATACAGAAATAGAAAGCATAGAAGGAGCAAGAAGGGTAGTCAGAGAAAATTGTAATTTCACCAAATAAATTTAGTTGTTGTTAGAGGCGAGTTCGTGCTGCACAGTGCGAGGCCGTGTCTGCCCGCAGCCTGGCTGAGGATCTCTGCCAGCTAACAGAGCCCAATGCAGCCACCATACTCCACGCCCTTTCTCAGCGATACTCCAAGACACTTATCCACGTCGGACAGTCTCTCTCTTTCACACTCTCTCTCTTTCACTCTCTCTTTCTCTCTTTCACTCTCTCTCTCTCTTTCATTCTCTCTCTCTCTCTCTCTCTCTCTCTTTCTCTCAGACGAACTGCGGCGTGTTCTGCGTAGTGGTGAATCCGTGGAAGCAGCTGGGGCTGTACTCTCTGGAGATCCGTTCCCTCTACCGCAGCAAGCTCGAGCGAGACCTTCCTCCTCATGTTTATGCAGTGGCTCAGAATGCAGTCGAAGGCATTCTCAGAGGTTTCTTCTCATTCAACTTATTCAGTTACAATACGTAAAAATGTGTTTTCTCATTTCAGGCGAAAATAACCAGTCCATCCTCATTACGTAAGTTTTAATAATTGTTTTACCAATTGTTCATATTCGTTGAAGATTTTACATATACATACGTATTTATTTCTACCTCCTTCAATCACGCAAATGAGAATTTTTTTCTCGGTCTTATTTTTATTCTTTCTCCCTCTCGAGAAAAGATAATCTCATTTTTTTCAGTGGAGAATCGGGATCGGGGAAAACGGAGAACACGAAGCGAATCATTGAGTACATCGTGGGTGCCAAGCAGACATCTTCTGCCTCCTTCACTCCGTCTCCGTCTTCTCCGTTCTCTTTCTCCTCTGCCTCCACTTCTTCCATTTCTCCAGTAGATGAGCACATTCTGCAATTCACTCAGCTACTTGAATCCTTCGGGAATGCCAAGACTAATCATAATGACAACAGCTCGCGCTTTGTCAGTCCTTCCATTAGAGAGTTTTTTGTGACTTACCTATTACTCTTCTCCTGATCCTCCCCTCTCTTAGTGTTCCAGTCTCTTTCACTCTCTCAGTCCGATCCTCTCCTTCTCATTTTCTATTTGTTTCAGTCACGTTGTACATGATCTACATTCTGCAACTAAAATAGCGATGGGGTCAAATTTCAGGGAAAGTTCATCCGAATGTTCATGTCGCCCGAGGGAAGGCTCATCTCAGCAGATATTGAATGCTGTCAGTTTCAACATGACAAGTTGGACAATTAGACAAGAGTGAACACGGATGTAAGAGAGCACAGAGAAGATGAAGACTTACGAGAGAATGGGGAAGAAATGGGGAGAAGGCGAGAAAGAGAGAGAGAGAGGGAAAGAGAGAGAGAGAGAGAGAGAGAGAGAGAGAGAGAGAGAGAGAGATACATAGAGGTGAATCTATGAGACAGAAAGTGCAATGACGACAAATTTAAACTTGAATAAACTTCTGATGATTCTAAATTTAAATTTGAGCAGTGTGAACTTATGTACATACGCAAGTACATTGATTCATATGTATGTGTATGTACATACATATGTATGTCTGCAAAGACAAAGGGAGTAGTTGAAGAGGCCGTGTATCACAGATCTACTGGAGAAATCGCGAGTGGTGGCTCAGAATGAAGGGGAGCGCGGCTTCCACATCTTCTACCAGCTGCTCTCGCCCGCCTTCTCCGAAGAGACTCGCCGCAATCTCCATCTCATCGCTCCCTCCTACCGTTTCCTCGCGAAAGACAACAGACCAACTATCGATGATGCAGCCGACGGCGCTGCCACTATTGCTAGTTTTCTCTCTTCTTTCTATTTCCATTCTATTTCTATCATTTAAACACTAAAGCTTAAAGCAAGGTTAATGAACTCTTAGTTCTTCTCATTTGATGCAGTGGACCCTCATAATCCATTGAAGGAGTCCTTGGCTCGTCTGGGTTTGTCATCGGAAGAGAGGATGAATGTGTATGAAGTGGTGGCTGCTTGTCTCTTGATCGGACAGATTGAATTCTCCGAGAGAAGTGGCAGAGATATGACATTCGTCCAGAGTCGCAAAGGTTCAGTCTTTTCTTTTTATATCGCTTTGCATTTATTCATTTACAATTACATATGTATGTATTTGGATGAACGATGAAAGTAGAGAAAATGGATGGTTGAATGTGGATTGAACAGAACTTGGCTGGGTGGCCGAATTGCTGGGAGTGAGCTCCTCTCAGATGGACGACGCTCTCACTCGACCTGAAGTTGAAGTCGGCGGCAGCGTCGTCAGGAAGAACCAGAATCTTGTCAAGGTTTTTTCTTTCCATTTTTGTTTCCAAATTCATGTTTCGTATTTTGCATTTACATCTATCCATTTTGGTACCTTTCTTTCTATTACCTCTCTCAGTCTCTTGAGTCTATCTGTTTGCCTCTCCCGCCTCTCCCCCTCTCTCTCTCTCTCTCTCTCTCTCTCTCTCTCTCTCTCTCTCCGTCTGTCCGTCTGTCTCTGTCTCTGTCTCTGTCTCTGTCTCTGTCTCTGTCTCTGTCTCTGTCTCTGTCTCTGTCTCTGTCTCTGTCTCTGTCTCTGTCTCTGTCTCTCTCTCTCTCTCTCTCTCTCTCTCTCTCGCTCTCTCTGTCTTTGCAGACGCTTGCCTCGGCGGGAGCCGTGGCCAAGATGGTGTACTCCCGTCTGTTCTCGTACATGCAAGCCCGCTGCAACTCTGCCGTCAGTGGAGGGGGTCCTGCCGCGGCCGAGGGCACGAAATGCATCGGAGTGCTGGACATTGCTGGATTCGAGATAATGAATGTCAGCTGATGAATTTCGCTTTCTTTTTATCTTTCATCATTTTCCAGATGCTTTTACATTGCTATGCCGTCATCCCTTCTTGATCCTTAGCTTTGGAATTTTATCATTTTATCACACTACCCTCAGACCAACTCGCTGGAGCAGTTGTGCATCAACTACACGAATGAGCGTCTCCAGCAACTGTTCAACCACGTCATGTTCGTCAAGGAAGTCCGCGAGTACGAGGAGGAGGGCATCCACTTCGAGGCTGTTGACTACGCGCTCGATCTCGCTCCCACCATTGCTCTCATTGACCAGGCATTCTTTTCTCTCGCTGTCTCTTTTTCTCTCTCTATCTATCTATGTTTCTCTCTCTCTCTTCCTACCCTCTCATGGTCACTCTTACTCCTCTGCAGCCTCTGGGTATCTTCTCTCTTCTGGAAGAAGAGTGTGTGGTACCGAATGGAAATGACAAACACCTTCTGGAGAAGCTGCTGGACAAGCACGCGAAGCATCCTTGCTTTGCCAAGGCCAAACAGTCTCAGAAGTAAGTATTTTAATTGGTCTTTTGAGCTTGATTAATCTTTGTTTCCGCATTCCCTCTGTTCAGATCCACTAGTGTTCGTCATTTCACGATCTCGCACTACGCTGGAAATGTTGACTACAACGTGGATCGGTGGATTGAGAAGAACAAGGACAGCGTGGAGAGATCTCTCCTCGAGTTGCTCTCCTCTTCTTCTCATCCTCTCATCAACCACTTCTTCCCTAAAGGCTTGCTTCTCCACTTCCAATTGAATATATTTTAGTATCCTCATACAGTAATCGCAACTCGTACTAAGTCGAATGTTTCCATTCCCTCTAGAAGAAGTGCAGGCCGCTCGCTCCCAAGCCCAGAACAAACGGCGTCCGAGTGTTCGTCCTCCTTCTTCGAATACCGTATCTTTCGTCTACCGAGTAAGTTAACAGATGAGGAGAGTAAGACAGTACAGTCAATGATGTACATATCCCTCCCCTTGCAGCAGCAGTTGTCTTCTCTGATAACTCTTCTGAATGCATCGCACACTCACTTCATCCGCTGTGTCGTTCCAAACAGAGAGGCTCGCCCTCTCTCCTTCGACCCCGCCCTCGTTCTCAATCAGCTGAGGTCACCTCACACTCTTTATCATTTTCACGTTCCTTCTCTTCTCTTTCCTTTTTTCTTCTTTCTATCCCTCCCAAAAACTTCTCTCACCCTCCTTCCTTCTTCTTTCTGTCTCTTTTCTCTATACTCTCTCTCACCCTCCTTCCTTCTTCTTTCTGTCTCTTTTCTCTATACTCTCTCTCACCCTCCTTCCTTCTTCTTTCTGTCTCTTTCTCTGTACTCTCTTCCTCTTCTCTGACCTTCCTCCCTTCAGATGCAATGGAGTCCTCGAAGGCATTCGAATCTGCCGCAAAGGATTTCCGTCTCGCTTCACCTTCTCCGAATTCCTGGATCGTTATCGCATCCTCGGAGTTCGGAATTGGAGTTCATTTGATGACTCGAACGAGTTGTTCGTGGTAACCGCTCTCTGCAAACAAATCTTCTCTGAAGAAGCGTCCGACTGCTACCGAGTGGGCAGACAGCGAGTCATGTTCCGTGTTGGAGTCGTTTCGCAGGTACGCAAGGGAGACTCGCTTTCATCTATCAGACTGTCACAGCTACTCTGTTTCCTGTCAACATTTCGAGGACCTGAATAAGAAGAAATGAATAAACACTGGGAAGAAGGGTATTTTTTTATATTTCTCAAGCAACAGAACTTCAGGTCTAGGAGCATAGCGGGAATTCCCACGCATTGCAATCGCGCCTTTTCTATTACTGCTTCTTTACACAAAAGAATCCTAGAACTGAACGCGACAAATAAAACTGCGGAAAGTTTTATTGGCTCTTCGACTTAATAGAAATGTAAGAGAGAGAGAGAGAGAGAGAGAGAGAGAGAGAGAGAGAGCATCTATACATAGAGTGTATGAGAGATCGAGAGAGAGCAAGAAATATAGACAGACAGTACGAGATTGAGATTATGAGATTGAGACTTAGAGACACGGGATGGAATGAGAGTGGGTTATAGAAAGAAAGAGTACTGGAGAAGAGTGGAAAGAATGTGCTCTCAGCTGGAAGCGCGGCGTCGAGATGTCATTGGCCAACTTCTCACTGGCCTCCAGGCAGCGATTCGGTCAAATCTCCAGCGGCAGAAGGCTGCTCAGCTTAAGCGGCAGAGGTTCACGAGCCATTCTTTCTTTCTGCTTTCTTCATCCACCCAGCTTTACTACAAATATTTCTGTAATGCGCCTAAGGCCGACATATTTTGTTTTAGCAGTGCTTATTTCCAAAGGGAATTATTGTATTAAGATAGGAATAAATTGAGGGATGCACTGCTGGTGATCCAGTCCAACATCCGAGAGTGGACTTCGCTGCGTGGCTGGGCCTGGCACAGGACTTGGCTGCTGGTCCGGCCTCTGATCTCTGCAGACAGAACAAGAGAGAAGATCGAGAATCTAGAGAAGGCTGTCAGGGCCCTCGAATTAGATAAGAAGGATGCTGAGGACAGGAACAAAGATCTTCTTGAGGTCAACACTGGAATATCAATCAACTAACCATGATCATTAGAAAAGGTAGAAATCATTGACAGGAGGTAGATGAACTGGGAGGCGAATTGGAAGAAGCGAGGGAAGAGCAACTGAGAGCAGAGGAGAGAGTTGGCCAGTTAGAAGAGGAGAAGAAGAGACAGAAGAGAGACATGGACGAAGAGTTGAAAAGAGGAGAGGACACTCTCGCTCTTCTCGAGAGAAGATTCGCAGAGCAACACGCGAAAGTCACGGTAGAGCAGTTTGCACTCTTCGATGGAAGTTGCTATTCAATTAGAATCAATCATCTTTCTAGAAAATGAGTGAGCACATCCGAGAATATGAAAGGAGCCACGAAAGAGATCTTCTCGAAAAGGAAGAACTTCAGAAGGAGATCAAGAGGGTTTATCTTTTCATCAAGAAACTCCGTCAAATAGATGTTTCAATTAAATATGTATAACCACAAATTTCATTGTCAGCTGAAATCCGCGATCGATCGAGAGAAGGAAGCGCGGCAAGAGATGGAGTTGGAATGTAAGGAGTACATCGAGAATGTCGAAGGCTTAGAAACTGCTGTTGAGAAGGGAAACGAGGAAAGAAAGACACTGAAGCTGCAACTCGCAAAGTCAGTGACTTCTTTGATATCTTTTATTATCATTTACAAATTACGACTATGTTAAGGGCGGAAAATGATTTGGAAGAGGCGATGGCGAGAGCAAATCGGCAGTCGGATTCCATCAGCGAACTGCAGAGAGTTATCAGTGAGATGAATGTCAGCCATTCCCACTCTGGCTACCGTAGGACATCTCTCTTTTCGTTGCAGGAGAAGGTCGGCAAGTTAGATCAAATCGTAGCGGAAGAGATAAAATGCAGGAAAAGAGCGGAGAAGACAGCAGAAGAACTGAGAGAGGCTGTGAAAGAGAGAGACGACAGGCTGAAGAAGCTCCATGCAAAGTATGAGATGCTGGTTAGTTGAATAGAGAATTCTTTGTTTTATTCTCTGCAAGTTTATTACCAATTTGTAATATCTATTCTTTGCAATATCTATTCTCTGTCACACTGTTTAATGATCGTATGTGTATCTATCTCTCTTTCTTTCTCACTCTCACCTTTTCCTCTTTCTTTCTCTCTCTCTCTCGCTCTTTCTCTCTCTCTTTCTCTCTTCTGTTTGTCTCTCTCTCTATGACTCTCTTTACAGAAAGATGACATGCGCGAGAGAGAAAGAAAGGTGAGAATGCTGGAGAAGAAGCTGTCAGACAAGGAGGCGATCATGGAAAGTTGCGTCAAGGAACTCAAGGAGTGCCACAAGGCCAAGATGAGCGAGATCACTGCGGAGATCGACGACTTGAAGAGGAAGAACTCGAAGTTCGCGCAGGAGGGAAGATGAGGGAGAAAGAGAAGCAGAGGGAGAGAGAGAGAGAGTAGTATGTGCGTGTGTGAGAGAGAGAGAGATATGTATGTATGTAGATAGCTTTTAGAACAGAGAAGGGAAAGTTGACTTCTTCCTCATAGATTGGAGACTGAGAACAAAACGAATAAGAGCATAATGGAAACGAGCTTCGAGAGAGAATCTTCAATCGATTCCGACTACGGCGCCTCCGGATCTCTTGGGCTGAGTATGCTCCTCAATGACTTTGAAATGAGAAAGAAGGTTCTTCTACCTCAGGACGAAGCAGCTCGCGCCTCTCCCGCCAGACTTCTTACTCTTCGATGTCCCTTTCCTCTTCAACACTCAGCTCGCTGAGGTTGAATCGCCGTCTCACTGAGCCCGTTCCCGAATGCATTCCTCTCACGAGGTTCGACCTATTCTATTCTATTATTTCCAAGAATACAAGAATACGCATAAATCTTTAACTCAGAATATTTCGGTTAGCAAATTCTGACTCGAGAATGTGATATCCACCATGCATTACTGGCCTTTGCTGCGTGCACTTCTTCGTGTTCCTTTTCTCTCTGCCGCTCTCTTCTTCCCTCTTGTCTCTCAGTTTCTCCCCTCGCCGTTTATCGCTTATCCCTGATCTCGGGTCGAAGACGAGGCGGTTGCGGCCAGTTCCAAGGAGGAATTCTGCTGGAATGGCAGAGTGAGAGAAGAAAGGGGCGTGGCTTTTCAAAAGGGGCGTGGTTTGCGAATAGGCGTGGCTTGTTATGCACCTTGCAACTGGAATGAAATTGACTGGATTGGTGTGCCACCGGGAGGAACTACAACTTGAGAAGGAGCATGCCTGAGGAGTGAAGAAAGAGAGAGTGGAGAGAAGAGAGAGTGGAGAGAAGAGAGAGTGGAGAGAAGAGAGAGTGGAGAGAAGAGAGAGTGGAGAGAAGAGAGAGTGGAGAGAAGAGAGAGTGGAGAGAAGAGAGAGTGGAGAGAAGAGAGAGCAGAGAAGAGAGTTCTCCTTGCAGATCGCCATCCTTCAATGCAGAGAGGGAGCGGAGAATAGCCGATCTCGAGCACCAGACACACACTCTCAACACGGATCTGCAGCTGGCCAGGAGGGAGATCGAAGTATACAAAACGAACATGAACGAGTCTGAATCGGTACGATAAGGAAATTTTATCCTCCTGTATTCTATCTTTGCTGTCTCACCATTTACCATCTATTTCTCTCTCTCTCTCCCTCTCTCTCTCCCTCTCTCTCTCTCTCTCTCTCTCTCTCTCTCTCTCTCTCTGGTTCTCTTTCTCTTTATCTTTCTCTCTATATAAGGAAAAGCGTTCCCTTGCCAAACAAGTAAAAGTCGCAGCAGAAAGAGCAGCCGAAATGGAGCACCAAATCGATGCCGAAGAGAGAAAGGTTCAAAGTTAAATGATTATGATCTAAGTCTGTCGAGACACTAAACTTAACCTACCTTAACTGAAATTTTTGAGATAAACCTTAACTGAACTTTTTGCAGTCTGCTGGCCTCGACTTGAGACTTCGAAAAGCGCTTGCAGACATTGAAGAGTGGAGAAGGAGATGGGAAACAATTAATGATGAACACAAGAATGAAATCTCGCAGATCAAGTTAGCCTGGGAGAGAAAAGAGAACGGTACACAGGAAGGAAAGAAAGAGAGAGAGAAGGAGAAAAGTGTTACGGAAAGATGATTGTGAGTGTTTCAGGAAGCGGCTGAGTGATCGCTTGGAAGGAGTGGAACACGAGAAGAAACTGGTAGAGAACAGACACAGAACATCTGAAGAAGCCAAAGAGCAAATGGGAAGAGAACTGGAGAAGACAAGGAATGAAGTGGAAAGAATGAGAGGAAGACTCGACGAGGCTGACCGAACTACGGATGCTCATGTGCGTGCAATTCATCCCTGAACATTTCTTATATTCTGGACTTCCTATAAATTGTAACTTTCGATTACTTCTCATTTTTTTGCCTCCAGGCACAAGTGGGCGAGAACTGGCAGAGCCGTTGTCGTGCTGCCGAAGCAGAGTTACAATCACTTCGGGATGACAATTGCTCCCTCGCAGCTAAGATAAGAAGACTCTACAGACAACTCGAAATGTTCACTCGTACGTTCTTCTTCTAGTATCTAATGCTTTCTTCATGCCTATCACTTGCAGAGACCGAGGACACCGATATCGTTGTAAACCGACTAGTGAATAAGATCGAACATCTCGATGAGCATTCTCTCGGATAATCAATCATTTTCGTTTCCTTACTTTTGTTTCGTCATTTTATTCTTTAAACGCAGTTATTTCCAAGACGGGCACTCATCCTTTTTAAGAATTCACTAAGCAATTGAAGTCCGGTTGAAGAATCCGATGCTCAGTTCCACTTTGACTCAAAACTTTGTTGTTGCACTGTTAACTTAGATAAATGTTTAATCGAATTATATCCATCAACAGAATTCCATGAGATGGAGTTGCTATGGAGAGAGCGAGGGACAATGGAAGATGAAAGAGAAGAGAAGAGAGAGGAAGGCGAAGGGCAAGAAGGGAAAACTGGCAGTTGGAGAGAAGTCCGAATAGGGAGAAATCCAAGGCAGTTCAATGCCGGCCACGTGGAGAGGAACACACGAACCGCCTGAGGCAGAACAGCCATGAGCGATGTCGGAAGAAAGAGATGAAAGAGAATGCGGTGGAACTGACCGTCGGAGTAGAATCCGAGGCGGCAGATGCAGCGAGCCTCTGGGATGGCGTCTACACAGATGGCAAGGTCTGCAAACGAGGGACAGGGATCGGATTAGACAGCGGCTACTGTGGAGAACATCATGCACAGGATTTTCAAGTGATACATTCCTTGTTTTTTTTTTAATTTTTATTGCAAGGTCTTAAACATTTTCATTAACAGTTATAATCGAAAGGGTGAGAACAAAAAAGGGCGCCAGGAAATATTGAAAGAGAGGGAGGTAGAGAGACCTGGAAAGAATTAAAGGAAATGAAGGAAGAGAAAGCTGAAGATACCCTCGCAGTTCAAGAAGAGGCAGTTGTCGAAGTGAACGCACTCGCGAATGTCTGGACGGTAGAGTTGGCCAGCGGAGCAGGGGAGGGACCAGTTCCAGTGATTCGCGCGAATTCCATGCAGATCCGTATTGAAGAGCGGCTGAAGACAAGACAATTACTCAGCTCTTCTCTGAGAGGAAGAACAGAAAGACTCGCCTGCAGTGTGCAATCGTTCCTTCCGCTGCACGGGTCCGGGCAGAAACTCAAAGCAATTTGATCATTCAATAATTAAAATAGGTGATCAAATACTGCATCGAAAAGAAGACCTTCTTTTAGCGCACGCAAAATCGCGTTCGTCATTGAAAGCGACGACAAGTTCGGTCGTATTCAGCATCTCTCTCATCCAGATGTTCTTCTTCGACTGAACATCAACAATTCATTCCTTCTGCTCATTTTTCCACTTTCTAAGCTGACAGAAAACTTGGTGCCTTGCACGTGGACATCTCGGTCACAGTCTGCGATTTGACGCATGAAGTATACCTGATGTTACATTAAATATACTCTATCTCTGTAGAGAGCGAGAGAGAGGGAGAGAAAGAGAGAAGAGAGTGAAAGAGAGAGAGAGAGAGGGAGAGAGAGAAAGAGAGAGAGAGAGAGAGAGAGAGAACGTGAGAGAACGTCATAGTAAAGGTGAGGGAAAGAGATAATGAGAAAGGCTAATAAGCACCTCGTTCAGCGTGAACCAACACAAGATTTGTGTAATCGTCATCTCTTCATTGAAGAAATTTGTCGCCATCACGTCCACCATTCGTATTTCTCTGAAGGATTCGACGTGAAATTCTTTCTAGTCATTATAATTTCAGCTAGATATAAAGATAGAGGGAGACAGAGAGAAACAGAGAGGAGAGACAGAGAGAGAGAGAGAGAGAGAGAGAGAGAGAGAGAGAGAGAGGATACAGAGAGGGAGACAGAGAGAAAGAGAGGAGAGACAGAGAGAGGAGAGAGAGGGAGACAGGGAGAAACTGAGAGGAGAGACAGAGAGAAACAGGAGAGAGAGAGAGAGAGAGAGGAGAGAGAGAGGAGAGAGAGGGGAGAGAGAGAGAGAGAGGAGTGAGAGAGGAGACAGAGAGGGAGACAGAGAGAAAAGAGAGGAGAACAGAGACAGGAGAGAGAGAGGCAGGGAGAAACTGAGAGGAGAGACAGAGAAAAACAGGAGAGAGAGAGAGAAGAGAGAGAGGAGAGAGAGAGAGAGAGAGGAGTGAGAGAGGAGACAGAGAGGGAGACAGAGAGAAAAGAGAGGAGAGACAGAGACAGGAGAGAGAGGCAGGGAGAAACAGAGAGGAGAGACAGAGAGAGATAGGAGAGACAGAGAGAAACAGGAGAGAGAGAAACAAGAGAGAGAGAAACAGGGGAGAGAAAGAAACAGGAGAGAGAGAGATACAAAGAGAGAGGAGAGAGAGCGAGACAGAGAGAAACAGAGGGGAGAAACTGAGTGAGAGAAATAGGAGAGAGAGAGACGGAGAGAGAGGAAGAAAGATTGAGAAAGAAAAGGAAGAAAGAGAGACTAACGAAATTGTAAATGAATCTTGTTTGACCCAGTCGCTGTGGTCTTGGATACTCTTAACCATTCCTTCCAGGCATTCCTGCGATCAATCAACATCACCTTAAATGTTTTATATTGCTTATATTAATTATGCCCACCTTGTACTGAGAGTGATTTGCACACGGCCTTGCGATCTCTTCATTGAAGTCTGGCTTAGGAATCGGCGAGTTCTTAAGGTATCTGGAAGAGTTGAAGGGATTCGTCACATTCCATCTTCTTACAACATAAAGAACAACCCAATTCCATTCGGATAAGATGCGAATCGCTTATGCAAGCGAGAGAAGAAGGCAAGGAAGGCCAGACGAGCATTCATGGTCTTCCATTCAGGTCCACCAGCAATCGGAACATACCTAGGAAAGAGAGAGAAGGGCAGAGATTACGGTAAGAGATTACGGTAAGAGATTATTAGAGAGACGAGAGGGAGAGAAAGAAATAATAGAAAGAGGCCACTAACTCGTTGAGTTTATCCCTTAAAAGATCAGTGAAAGAGTTGATATTGACAGAGCGAGAGGAAGTGATGAAGAGACAGGCAGCCAGAAAGAGAAGAAGCAGATGGATTCTAAATAAGAGTTTAGGAGTTAACGAGAGACAACATTTAAAAAAACATGACCTTCTCTGCATTTCGTTGGAGCCGACCAATCCCTTGGCTTGAGAATGTAGGATAATGAGCTCGTGACGTTCAATTGTGAGAAATTTTTTTTATTGAAATCGTTTGCAAATTACACTTTTGAAGTACTTTTCGATGAAGTACTTAAGAAGTAAGGTTTGGATGTAAAAGGGTCAGTAATCACTTGCAGAATGGGCGGAATCGATCCAGCTGATCCTTCCGTTTCTTCCATCTCTCATCCTCCGAATCTCGCTATCAAGGTGTCTGCTTCAACATTATATTGTATTCGTTGTTTCCTTAAATTGATTAAAACATCCCCTATTTTTTATTATCAAACAGCCATGGGCAGATCCTTCCAAGACGGGACGCATCAACTTATTCAACATCAGGTTTATCTGTTCGGCTCCATCGCATGGCTGGTGGTGTTTCTGACTTCGATGGGTTTTCTCTTCGTGACCAAGAGGCCCGTCGAGACCCCCGATGACTCGGAGGTCCACTCTTCCGTCCGCCTTCTTCTCCGCCACCAGACAGCAAACGAGCAGAGTGTCAGTTCCCTCTCTCTCTCTTTCCTTCTCTCCGTTCTTCCTTGCAGATGTCGAACCGTGACTCTCGGAAGACTGCTCGGAGTGAGGAGCAGTCCGTCACTCACACGGCACAGCCCGCAGCATCGACCATGCAATGCACCACTCGAACAGCCATGCCGATAGCATCCGCCAAGGAATGAGACTCCCTCTTCCCCTCCCATCCCTCTCTTCTCTATCAATTCCTGTCACTCCACTTCTCGGGAAAAATCGGAGCAACTGCTTCGCACTTCAAAAACAACTGCTTAGTAGTTCAAATCGCACACCTACCCCACCACTTAAGGACTTCTATTACACGCATTTTTAACTGCTATGCATCTTTTCAAGTGCGTAGCAGCTGCTAAATAAGTGCGAAGCCTGATTTAAGAGGATGCTAAGCAGCAGCATTTCACCTGCTAAAAGGCATACTGTATTGTTACGAGTGATGACACCAAAAATATTTTCTTCCTTTTCAACTGCTAAAACGATTACTGTAGCGCTCCCACCGAATTTTTTTTTAACGTTGTTTTTAACCATTCTCGCCCGAAATTAGTTTATTCAATTACTATAACGGTTTAGCAACGTTACACGGAGCCTAAACAACAGTAACAGAGATCACAGTCTCACACCGACCCTGGAGAAGAAAAAAAGACGTTCACAGAAGGCAAAAATGAATGGGTTGGGGGAGTTAAAACATACAGGAGGAATAAACAAACATTAAGAAAGAAGCTTGTTGGTAAAGGAAAATAACAAAATAACAAATACACATGATGAGCAAGCGAAAGGATGAGCGAGATCACTAAGATATGCGGTATCCTGATAAATGTCACTCGTCAAAAAAAGGATCTCAATAGACCGTACACATTGCACCGTAGGGAAGAAAGAAAGGAAATATTATTTTTAAAGTTCTAGAAATAGTATCTGATGAATAATTTATGCAGTAATTCTAGGTGATCATTCTCTATACGAAAAAAAAACAAATAAATACTATTGCCTACCTAGTATAACATCTCTGATGAACAAAAAGGAATGAGAGGGGCACGCACTCCACAGCCATTTAACGCGGATGACCAAAACCACCTCGCCGATCATCGCCAATGTTATCGTCGACCACTTCTATGTACTCTTCGTAAGCATTCAGTCGTGGTTGGCGTCTGGAATCTCGCGCGTTGCGACTGAAAGCAGGAAGACTCGTATGTCAGAAAACGAAAGGTACGCACGATATAAGTTCCGGGATAGTAAACGTTATTAAAGATCTGACGACTGAGTGTAGATCGTCTAAACAAATACACAAATTATAGATTTAGACAAGAACAGCATAAATGAACGAACCCGAAATGGATGTAAAAGCTGTCGCCAATAAATGATGTACTTGCAAGTCGATAGTATCTAAAGAAAACCAGTTGTACTGCTCACATCAGCATAAAAACAAACCGTTATTAGGAGAGGGCAATGATTCATCCTATGCTGAAGAACTCGCGTCTTCGGAGTCATGAGGTGTCAACTCTCCAGGATCACCAAGCAACCGCTCATCTCAAGGACGATAAATACGGTACGAATAGTTTGCTTAGCCTTGAAACCACAAGTCGAAAACAAACCAACACCGAACCTGTATCATTGTTGGACACTGAAGTACCGACATTTGACTGCTGAGTTGCTCGCGTCGCAGTTGCTCGCATTAGCGGATGGGCACGCCTTCGACGTATGAAAGGGGAGAACCTGTAACAAACGAGAGATATCGCACAACCGGCATCAGAAAATGTGACCGAATTCAACCAACATTTTTTTGCGAGTAATTCCACTGCACCTAGTCTTGTAACATCAAAACAAATCGCTGAAAAAAAGATTATTTATAGGCAAGGAAACATTTAACACGCAAGAATTACATTTAAAAAGTAGCCAAAGTCTGAACATATGGTTCAACAGCTGATGGAAACTCCAGGTCAAATGTTAAAGTTTTACCGTTTCTTTCATTGTTCAGTAAGGATAATCGCTTCGAGAATATTGAGCATTCAAACATTAGCAGCGAAATAGCACTAAGCTATGCAACCGCTTAGCAGTTCAAAAGTCGTTCGTTTGAGAACGACTACCCCACCACTTTAGCACTGCTATTTCAAATTTTCGCTGCTAAATGACAACTCCGCTTCTTTTTCGCTGCGAAGCAGTTGCTCCGATTTTTCCCGAGTTTGTAAAATGCACCATTTATTTGAGTCGGTTTGAAACGGACAGCACTTCCTGAGGCGAATACATGCAAATAAATGCTGAAAGAGCTCTTCGAGAATATTATTAATAAGGTTTATTGAAATGTTCAGGGAAAGCTCTTCCGGTGGAGTACTTTTTTGATAACACAACGAGATCTGATATCGAAGGGGTGGAGACAAAGTATTGGAGAATTCTGCCAGAATTCTATGTGGGCTATCTCAAATGTGTAGAATATCTAAGATAGTATTGGTAGTCCATAATACAAAAGGCTGGGGAGATTAAATGAGAAGAGGAAGGGGATAGGCATTAAAATGAATACGAAGTATGAAGCGACACGTATTGACATAAAAAGTGGCAGGTAAAGCAAGGGAAAGTTGATTTGCGAAAGCCAAGGGAATAACAGCATAACGAAGTAAGAATGAGAACAAATTGATGGGAGTATATCTAGACCATGCTAACCATTGGGGCTCTCTCGAAGAGAGAGGCCGTGAGATGGAAAGAGGGGGAGTCGGGAGGGGGAGGGTAGGAAGTGGAGATGGATTCTGCAGAAGAGGGATAGAGAGGCGAGGCCAGCTCTTCCGACCGGAACACCACATTCTGCACGGGCCGCACTATCGCCGAGGCTGGCGCGCCATTCTCAAATTTTTGGTCACTCATGTGCTTCTCTAAGTTAGTTGCCAATGCAAGATTGAAAGATTTCTTTGAATTGCTGAACAATATCAAGTGTTTACAAAGTGATAAGATATGAATGGCTGTCCACCAGCGGTAAGAAGATTGGGAAGTAGTGACGAAGTAAATATGAAAATGTACCTTGTAGGTATGGCTGGCGACGAATGTTGTCTTGTTCTCTCCATTCCCATTTCGATAGCCAGCGGAGTGGAGGGAAGAAGCATCTGAGTGCCCACTGCAGCCACTCTCTCCTCCTCCCCTCCCCCCTCGGGGTGCATCCACGTGTTCAAGCAGGGCGCGCGAGATGTCACGCTTACGCTCCAGGGAACGAGTCGAACCGTCGTCCGCGCACATCGACATGTAACGCAGTCTGCAAGAGTCCATCTCTCCATTTCTCTTCTTCTTTCCCTCTCCATCTCTCTCTCTCTCTCTCTCTTTCCCAGTTCAATGAAAGACCCACCGAAAGTAGTATGAAGAGAAGATAAAGGAAGTGACGGAGTAGGCAAACTGAAGAATAGAGAAGAGAAGAATGGCATAGACAAAGGAAGAGTGGCGAAGGGCGAAGAGAGCGGCAGAGAAAGTGAGGAAGAGGAGAATAACGACAAGCCACAGGGACGCGTTCTGAAAACATATTCATTGGGTTGGAGAAGAACGAAAAAAAACAGAGCATTTACACAGTTGGCAGTTCATATAGGAACAGGATAAAATAAAAGAAACCTTGGCAGTGGAGAGGGCCAGGCGAACTGATGAAGAGCGAGAGGAAGTCTTTCTGAGAGAGCGAGCAGAGTATGAGGTGGAGATACAAAAGGCGATGCAGAGAGAGAGGAAGAGAACTGCCGGGCCGAGGTAATTCAGCAGGAAGAGCCAGTGGAGGCGAGAAATCACTCTCAAACATTTCAAGTTATAGGAAACAGAGTCCTTTGCTATAATGTGAACCAGAAGAATGAATTTAAAAAAATACCTGAGCAGGTCGTGTTGACTGTTCTGCGCAAAAAGATAGGTAGTGAAGGTTAGCGCCCCCGGAGTGGCTGCAGAGGACTCATATTCAATTATAAAAAAAAGTGATGATTCGAGAATGAGTCAAAGGATCAATGAAAGGCACGGACCCACGCCGAAGAGGAAGACGAGACAAGCATTGGAGCAGAGAGGAGAGGAACGCTTCTCCCCACTCTGCTCCCCTTGGATGGCAGCCACTGAAGAGTGCATGGAGGCACCCAGCACAGCCCCCAGCGAGCACACCGACAGGATGCAGAACTGCTGCACGAGTTGTACTCCCGGAGAGAGGTCAAAGGGGTCTCCGATCTAACTCAGACGAAATGTTAGTCAAATTCACACGTGAAACAAAGATAAACTAACTAGCAATAAACATTAATTTAAATAAAAATAGAAACCTGCGCAGCGATGACCATGAGGAGGTGCGTGAAATGGAGAAGAAAAGCGAAGAAAGTGAAGAGAAGAAGTGCAAAGTCAATCGAAGGCGACCTTCAAAAGATTTGTTAATACAGAATAAGGAAGGAGAGGAACCTCTGAGACGCGGCCAGCAGAATGAAGAAGAGTCCGGCGAGAGTTGTGCAGATCGAAGAGATGGTGGGGATGGCAGAGCGGAGACTGCTGAAGGGGCCGGAGGAAGAGGAGAAGGCAGCCTCGGGCAAGAGGGAGAACAACGACAGATGAGTGGTTTCGCAGATCACGAATCCATTCTGGTTCGGAGACACCAGACGGATCCCTCGGGTAGACCACGCACGCTCTGCAACCTTTCTCATTCTACTTCCACTGGAAATGGCAGGAAACCAACCAATCTCATCGTAGAAAACACATGTAAAGTTCTCGCTGGTGTTGAAAGGGCGTAGACCAAAGAGAATACGAGTGAAGGAAAGAGGAGTTGGGATGTCCGATGTCATTAGGAGAGAAGGATTCCTGAAGTCATGAAAGGGGAGTAAACAGAAGAATTCTGTAAGTCTGCTACCTTGGATCGACATAGTCGAAGAGAGTTGAGTTGCGCATGCAAGTTGTGCGGGCAATGTTCTCCTCCGAAGTGGTGGGCAGCTGAGAAGAGAAAGGCTGAGAAAAGAAAGAAGAAAGGCAGCCAACCTGGACAAAGCAAGAGTGGCCGACAAGGGTGCGGAGGCTGTCCTCGCCCGGAATCCAGTGAATTACCTATGGCAAAATTAACTTTCGATTTGAAAGAGAAGTTAGAAAAAAGTATAGAAAACCTTGAAGTTGATGCCATGAGAGGGCGGAGAGAGAGTGAAAGGAGCAGGAAGGCGAGCAGAAAGAGAAGAGATCAGATCCCACAGTTCACTTTGCACTTCAGAAGCATTGCCAGAAAGAGTGGCCACGTTAACTTCCAGACAGGAGTCAATGACTTGAGCCATGTGCTCTGCTATCTGGAAAGCCAAGACATAACGTGTCAGTGATATCTTTACATCATTACTTTAGATTACCTTCTGATCAAAATGAGCGGGGCCTGTGACTTGGAAGGCAGGGACGGAGAGGAGTTGTCTGAGAAAGCGAGAGACTGTCCGCATCGTGGAATCTGAGTCTGCCCGACCCGCGAAGTTGGCCAGCATTCCAAGGTGGGTCAGCACCGAACTCTGTAAGCACATTTATTCTCTTCAATTCGTATTTTACTTGAAACATTGGACTGACATCTGTGCTGCTAATTTCCTAATAAAAATATTAAAAAAAAGTTATGATGGAGAAGTGAAACCTGTAGCTGACAGCGATCTCCTCCCCGGACGGCGGCCCACTCCGCCCTTCCTTCCCTCCCGTTCCATTCGCACTTCCTCACGACTTCTACCCCATCCGCGTTGTAAGGACAAGGCAGCATCTGCGACTCATTGACCACAGTCTCTGGATAGTCCAGTCCTCCCCACGACTCCACTCTCTTCTCTGCTGCGCACCACTCTTAAAAGATACAGTTACTCATCTGTTTAACCTCTCTTCATCAATAACAATAAGCATAGAAACCAATCGAGCCATTCACATTCATTTAGTTTAATCCAGGCTGAATCTCGCATTCCATATTTCCATTAAAAATAGAAAGAGCCACTTCATCCGCTTACTCTGCCGTATTCTGATGGCTTCGTCTAATCCTCGCGCACATTTTCTGTTCCCTTCCTCCATCCCCCCTCCTTCTCTCTCGCCCTCTCTCTCTCTCTCTCCTTCTCTCTCGCCCTCTCTCTCTCTCCTTCTCTTTCGCCCTCTCTCTCTCTCCTTCTCTCTCGCCCTCTCTCTCTCCTTCTCTCCACCCTCCTTCTCTCTTGCCATCTCTCTCTCTCTCTCCCTATCCAGCTTCTCCCTCTCCAAATGATGCTGACCTGTTCTCTAAGATGGCTGCCGGCTGCCTGACCCGGCCAAAGAAATCCGCCCATTTGCCATTAGGGTCACAAAGCCAAGCGCCACCATAACACATTAATTATTTCCAGAAGAGCGGATGAGCGGTTTGCCACAAATGCAATATCTCTTCATCTCGTCCTCTGTCTCCAAGCCTGATCTCCCGTTTCTTTCACTAACTTCTGGCGTTCTCTCTCCATCTCTCTCTCCCTCTCTCTCTCTCCTTATCCATATGCTTCGCGTCAAATAGTAGCCAAACATCACGAAGAAGATGGTGAAAAAAGAGAGAACCTTGTCTGTCACAAGTGATTCCGGAATGACCGGGGAAGCAGAGACAATGACTGCCGAGGCTGTCCACGAACTGCCTTGGAGTCCCTCCCGGGCCGTAGAAACACAGCGGAGAACCGCCAATGGCGCATTGACCTTCGCACTCCAGTTCTACAATGCCATTCCCTTCTCTCTTTCACTCTCCATCCACAAACCGTGTTGAATGGGAGTGAACTGCACTGGATGGCTGAGTGTCTCCCCTCCCTCCGCAACGGCGCTCACCACGAATTCCAAGTCGTTCAGTTCAGATAGCTTCACCTGAATTCATCTCTTAGAAAGTCTCACAAAATCGACAGAGTCAATGATATAAAAAATGGCGTGGGTAGGCTGGTACTGCGTTGCAGAAAAATAATTGGGAAGATAGCCAACGCAAAGATTAATCATTGGAGATTCACAATGTATGATTGAATGACCGAATAGAAAAAGAGGGCAGTCTCAATAACGTGAAGATGTAGAACGAAAAACTCACAAAATAATATACTCTTAAAGAGTTTCTTAAAATACCATATGAAGAATAAAGTATAGTGTGATAAAGGAAAGAGCAAAATACCCTTGTGACCGCAATGTTGTTCTTCGAGTCGACTTCTTCCTCGCAGAAGACTTCCTTCCCTCTCCTGCGCACAATCAGTCGATACTTGGCAGCCACTCCATATTCAGGGGGACTCCACTCGAAGACTTGGAAGCGGTCGGTCGCGATGTTCACATGCGCATCCACTACTTCTGCAGAGGAGGTCAAGGGGTATCATTTTAAAATTTGAACTAAGCTTGAAGGATTTCCCTTTCTTGTCCCAACACGACTATAATCAGTTTCACGTAGCAGAAATTTTTGTTAAACCCTTTTCAGTTGGCTTGATATAACTCCTTTGTTTGTTAATTATAAAATAAAAAATTTCCACAAGTGTTTCACAAAATTATGGGAATTTGGATAATCGGGCCTACCCATCAGCCGGGTGGGGCAGCTCCGTGCAAAAGGTCATGCGTTATATGGAAAAAAGAATCCATAAATAAGCTAACGAGAAACGGTGACTGGGACAATGGTCAAGTTGGCTCTCGAGAAGAACTGAGGGCTACCGTAATCCACAGCGACAATCTAAAAGAAATCCAAATGGAATGTGCCTGATGTCTCTGTAAAAGTGAATGAATGCCGAAGAGAAACCTCAGTGTTAATCTCCCGGTAGGCCAGGGAGGGATCCAGCTCCCCTTTCAGTGTGATTGAACCATCAGAGAAGACACTGAAGAGGGGATTCTCCTTCTCGAAAGAAAGCGTCCGCTGCGAATTGTAGATTACGGGGTCTTGGTCCGTCACCTCAAATCACTCATTACAACCCAATGTTCATAATCAAATTCCTAAAGTCGTAAGCTGCTGCCAGCCGAGAGGGGAAAGGTCGAATTTTAAAGGCTCTCGCCGCTTCAACGACCATTCATCCCCTCTAGGACAAAGCTCAAACATGAGAGAGAGAGAAAGAGAGAAAGAGAGATAGGACGGGAATAGAAAAGAGAGAGCGGGAGGGAGAGAAAGAGGGGTGGTGAGAGAGAGAGAAAGAGAGAGAGAGGGGGGGGGGGGGGAGAAAGATAGAGAGAGAGGGAGAGAGAGAGGGAGAGAGAGAGAGGGAGAGAGTGACAACAAAGAGTTGACAAAGAATGCAGCAAAATGAAAAAAAGTGCATGAGTAAAAAAAAATACAAACGAGAAGTTTAGTGACGAGTCCGCCGACGGGAAGAGAGAGCGGAAGGTAAATGTGGTAGGAAGGAGAGGAGAACGAAGGGGGATAGTGATTCTGCTTCGTGATCTGCACGACGAAGGACAGCTCCGGCAGCTGATTGGACGGGCAGAACAAGCGGAGGACTCCCTCCAACGGTACATTCAACTCTTTCGCGTCCAGATTAGTCAGGGATATCGTTGTATAGAAGGCATTTCTCTGGGATCTGCAAAGAATCTAACTGAACAATTCGGGTGTTGGGCATTTTGGCGGAGTCGCGTAACCTGTATTCGATCCACCGGATGGAAGTCTCAATCTGTCCGAAGCAATTCGTCATCTTCTCCATTACTTTTTGCATCTCCACAGACATCGTCAAGCGAGTTCCCTTCTCCGCACTCTCGTGGATACGCAACTCGTACGGAACATCTAAATATAGAGGAAACAGGGAGAGAGGGAGAGAGAGAGAGAAAAAAGAGATAGAAAGAGAGAGAGAGAGAGAGAGAGAGACCTGCAGAGGTGGAGAAGGGAAATACGGTGAGGGCGAAGATGTGAATGAGAAGGATCTGCATGGAGACCCATTCCATCTCGACTTGGTCTTCTCTTCAGCAACTGACGACAGTCTTCAGAGTCGGCCAGCAGAGCGGAGCGAGCATGCCTGAGTGCACTCCTCCTTACATCTATACCGACTAATTGCAGGGGTGAATGCAAACCACGATTAAGAGAAAGAGAGAGAGAGAGAGAGAGAGAGAGAGAGAGCGACAGACTGAGATATAGAGAGAGAGACATAGAGAAAGAGAGAGTTGGCAAATAAGAGAGGTTACCACATGCATATTTCTTGGAGATGTAAGAGTGAGAAAGGCGAAACGAGAGAGAGAGAGAGAGAGAGAGAGAGAGAGAGAGAAAGCTGCCATCCGAATAACAGGAACACAACGAAATATGAGAGGAGGCAGCAGGGGAAAGCCATGCTAAGAGGTGACGACGACGCCACCTCCTCTCCGTGCTTCTACACCACTCACCACTCCCGCTACTCTCCCCTCTGTCCTGATCAGATCTCTCTCTCTCTCTCTCTCTCTCTCTCTACTCTCTCATCCGGCAACTCCAGTCGAGGACACGCATGTCTATGTGTGTGGCCAGAGAACGGCAGATGACCATCCAATTGGACCAATCAAAGGCAATGCGATAGATGGGGGACAGCCGCCTCTCTCCCCCTCCCTCCTCTCTCCACTTCCGTCATTATCTCTCTTTCTTCCTCCTCCGCTCTTCCTCTCTCACCTTCTTTTCACTGCCTCGTTGCTGTTCAAACAATGCGGTAGATTGTAAAGAGATCGGAGTGGCCTGGAAGAGCAGAAGAAACACGCCGCCGACCCCTTCCAGACTGACCAGCCAACAACCCCAACAATCCAATATATTAATCACATCACAAAGTCTCTCTTTCACAATTCTTCTTTCAATCTTCCTATTCTCACAATCTATTAGTTTCAATATTACTTAGTGAGTTATTCCATACACATGAATATTTTCAAAACTTTGAATCGTAACATCAGCCAAAATTTGCATCCAGGTTTAAAAGTTAATAGCCATATACTTCCAGATGAGAAATGCTGCGAAAAAAGTGACTCTTTGGGACAGAGAGTTAATGGATGGGAGAGTAGACAGAATGAAAACAGAGAGGAAGAGTGAGTGAAAGGAAACAACGTGCTGGCAAAGCCGTATCAGCAAATGACGGCAGTGCCACTCATGTTAGAAGTGTGAGAGAAGAGGCTCCCTGCCTAACCGAAGCAGTTCAGTCTCTTAAGCTAGCCTGAAACTGACGAGGAATAAATATGGACGCCAGTGGAGATTCGCGTTAGTTTAAAGAACCACACGGAATGAAAACTGAGAGAAGAAAACGTTATAAGTGGTCAATGGCCGAAATCGCAGGTGGCAAAACAATGAGAACGCAACCGTAAAACAAGAATAAAGGGTGGGAGAGGGAATGGAGAAACGCTTAAGCTATAAAAGAGGATAGACAGCGTGCAGCTTCGAGGATGAATCGTTGTCGGGAAAAGTTTAGAAGTTTTCTGGAGGCCAGGAAACGGACAAGAGGAAATTGAGGGAGATTGAAAGAATGAACGCGAGACCGAGAGAGATAGAGAGAGAACGAAGAAAAAGAAAGCGATAGAAAAGGCTAAAGATGGTGATTCCTGAGATGTCCTGGCAGTGGTTAACGAACTGCAGCGGCGTAGACAATGAAGCGAGGCTTATCCAAGCCGCAATTGGCTCAAATTCAAGATGAGAGGGAGAAAAAACGAAAGGAAGAGTAGCGAACTGAAGAGCAAATAGGTTGGCACAGTCGAAAGAACGCGAAAATAAGAATTAGAAAATAAAATTCTCTAACCTTATGGAAGTCAAGAAGAATATGAAAGCATAAATTCTTACGAGAAAAAAATAAGCAAGCGATTTCACTGCAATTACATCAGCCCCACCAATCCTCCTCACTCCCCTGTCCAGTCTTTCATTCCCTTCCTCTATCTCACTCTCATACGCGCGCTCTCTCTCTCTCTCTCTCCGTCAATCTCTCTCTCTGTCTCTCTCCTTCCCTCAATCTCAGTCTCTCTCTCTCTCTCCTTCACCTTCTTCTTCATTCCTCTCACGGTTGAAGGAAGCGATTATCCAACGTCTATTCCATGTGAGGGCAACATCGCGCTCTTTGAATAGCACGCGTTTGCTTTTTCCTAGACTGAGAATGACCAGTAAAAATGGAGCAGAGGGAGCAGAATACCAAAGAAATAGCCAGAAGGGAAGGCAGATTAAAGAGAGAGCGAGAGAGAGAGAGAGAGAGAGAGAGAGAGAGGTGAGAAGCGAAAGCTGTTGGTCAACGACCGATCTTTATTCAAGTACACTTTGCTTTTCGGCATATCGTCTGAATTCAAATTTTAGGGGAAAGTCCGGTAGTCGAAAAAAAAAATGTTAGGCTTCCCTGGTCCTACTTATCTACTCTTGTTTGGTCTCGCCCTCTCGGACTCACTGGATCTCTCATCATTTGCTCACACTCTCTCTCCTTTCCCAATTCCCTCATCACAAATGCTCACCTGATGCCACGAGCATGCGTTCCCATGTCAAACATAACATGTGAAGCCAGTGAAGCTAAAGCTTTTGGCAGAGTGCCAGGAAGAAGAGTGGATGGAGAGAGAGAAGCAAAGAGAGAGAGAGAGAGAGAGAGAGAGAGAGAGAGAGCAGACAACTCAGGGATTACAGAGATGAAAATAGAATGTGCATGACGAAGAGAAAATATTCACAATCGACTAAATATGGCCAGCGGCTGTGTTGTGTAGTTGGAGCAGACTTCAGAAGTGACAGCTACGATCACGAGCTCAGCCAAAGCATCAATGGAGACAGAGAAAGAGAGAGAAGAGAAAGAAAGAGAGAAAGCGAGAGAGAGAGAGAGAGAGAGAGAGAGGAGAGGGAGAGGGTAGAGAGGGGGGAGATAAAGAAAGAGAGATAGATAGGTGTGTATCGGCGTGTGTGGTGGGATCTCACTCACAACTCATCAAACAGTCCCGTCCGCTTGCATTATCTTCAGCCGACTACACTCATGAGTTGGCTGAGAGGTGTCAGCACAGGCAGCGGATCGAGATTCCAAGCACACACAAGCCCCCGATTAACCTCATCTGCTTGCTGCTCTCTCCGCTCTCTCTCTCTCTCTCAATCTCTCTTGGGTCTCTCTCTCCACTCTCTCTCTCTCTCTCCCTCTGCTTCCATATCTCTCACTCACAGTGACATTTTCTGGCTCACCCGGCTGCCAGTACTGGGAGATGCAAAGTAGCAGTTTAGAGAAAGCTTAGAGTAGTGAATGGGTATGCTCAAATTGGTGGCTTCCGCTGACTCAGCCGCGAGGAAGCGGATATCTCACCGAAGCATCTTTTGCTATCTTCTCGCTTCTCTATCTGACATTCTCTCTCCCCTGCTTCTATTTAGAGGCTTCATGCTAAGAACTGACACGACAGCTCCATCACAGAAGGGCGTAGAAAGGAGTCACATCGTCGAAGGGAAAGGGCAGGGCAAACGATATTATAGGTTAGGGGCACGGAATCTGGAGAAGAAGTAAAAAAAGACTAGGAAGAAATTCTTTCGAGACATTCCAATGAAGCGTTCTGAGCTTCCAACACTCCTCATAGAAAAAAAGGGTGCTATGCCGCATGCGCATCGTTAGAATTTGCATACTTCGTGGGGGACTAACACGGAAAGAGAGAGCGAAAGAGGGAAAAAGAGAGAGAGAGAGATAGAGAGAGAGAGATAGAAAGACAGAGAAAGAGAGAGATAGAGAGAGAGAGAGAGATGCAGAGGTGATTCATGTCTGAATGACAAATAGTCAGCAGGAAGAACATGATGCCGTGCTTACGGTTATTATTCATATCTAATAAAAAGTAAACTATAAGACAGCTGAAAAGTACTGTAGCTAAGAATAGAAAAGTGTTTTGAACAGCCCGTTAAGATTCAACAATCAAGAAATCAAGCACTTCTAACGCAAAATGCATTAAGTACGCATGGAGAATACAAAGATTGAATGGTAAAGAAGATAAGTGAAGTGGAGAGGGAAGGGAAGACGGTTAAGAGGTTCTCGCTCACCAAGTCAGCCGGTTCAACGCTCTCAGTCATTCAGAAAATGGAGTGAAAACCCGGAGGGCTACTGCTGGCAGTGAAGAGAAAGAGGAACAGAGTCTCTCTCTCTCTCTCTACCACTTGTAGTAGAAGCGACCCTCTGTTGGTGTATAGTGGAGAATACGCGTTATGCCCAGCAGAAGTTGCTGAGATAGTTGTGGAGGGACTGAAGAACCAAAGAGAGAAGTGACGACGAGAAGTATGAATGAGCCACGAGGTGCGGAGGACCACAGAATACTGGGGTCAAAAAAGAAGAAACGAGGATTAAGAGAGAGGGAGAAAAGAGAGAGTAAGAGAAGCAGACGAAAGGGTCCAGTCTTCCTCACTTTCCTGGTCACTCTTGACGCCTTTTGCCGGCAAACCGATTGAGAACACGGCAACGGCCAAGAAAACCACACCTCTTTCACATGCATTGCGTCGTTAGAAAGGATCTGACAAGGATAGAGATAGAGAGAGAGAGAGAGAGAGAGAGAGGGAGGGAGAGGAATTGAGACAGGCAGAGAGAGCGAGAAAGATTTCCGCTGCGAAAAGCACATTCCAAATGTGAGAATTAGTTGAACGGGAAACGGTAATGTAAATATGCATGACAATAGCGTTGTTACGGGCACAATTGGAAAGCAAGGACATTGGTGAGTTCTTTAAATTCTAGTCCCCCCTCTCATTTTTCTGATATCTTCCTTCCTTTCACCAGACTCTCCTCATCCCTGATATTGCAGACACGCAGTCAAATATTCGTCATGACCCTACCATAATTGATGGCCCTCATATTAGCAAGAATCAAAACACCTGCCCCTGCGGGCTAGAAAGCAATGATAGCGCTAGCTAGGTGTACAACTAGATGGGAGGAACACGGCGGGAGAGAGAGCAAGAGAGAGAGAGAGAGAGAGAGAGAGAGAGAGAGAGAGAGAGAGAAGAGAGAGAGAGAGAGAGAGAGAGAGAGAGAGTGGTTAGATGCCGGGATTAGGACACAAAGAAAGCGCAGAAAAGAAGCCACAGTCCAGGCGACCGTCTCAGCTTCCCAGTGTCCCCACAATGACAGGGGGTGGATTAAGGATCCAGCAGTGGTTGGTGGGGATTCGGAAAAGGAGGAGAGGAAATCATGGTGAACCTAGGATATTCATGACTGATCGCTTTGAAATGCAGGTTGGAAAGAGTAGCAGTAGATGTGCTTACGATTAGATGAGTATCAAGTACAGACAACGGTTGGTGCCAGAATGAACAAGGCAAGATGGTACTTGGTTCACCTGAAGGTCCGCGGCTGGCAGAGCACCGCCACCTATCGCAGCTCTCGTCCAGGCCATTCACACTGCCAAGAGGGCCATTCGATTCATGTCACAAAGGATGGACAGGCAGCCAACCAACCTGCCAAAGCTACCACAAATGCATGAAAAGGCATGACTGAGCATCTGGCACAAAGAGAAAGAGTGCAGAGGGGTCAGGGGGATAAGAAGATAGATGGAGTGTGAGAGAGAAGAGAGAGACAGACAGAGAGAGAGAGAGAGAGAGAGAGAGAGAGAGAGTAGTACAAACTGAAGTAGAAGCTGGACTGCTTATGCCATAGATGCATTGTTTCGAGGGATGAAAGAATGCTCCGCTCTGAAGATGGGGACGAGGAAGTCAGGAAGGAGAGAGAGAGAGAGAGAGAGAGAGAGAGAGAGAGAGAGAGAGAACTAGCTTCCAACCCTCTATGGTCATCCAAACGTACGACAGGTAGTCCAGTCACTACACTCACTCTCTAAACATCTGTCTACTTTGTATGTTCTCGCACACAATTCAGACTATCGCAAGGTGTTAATGGGCAAAAACACTTCAAATAAAACAGGAAAGCTGAGCATAAGTATAGAAGAAGAAAAAAAAACTAAAATAAAACACAAATAATTTGGTCGGTTAAGAAGTTATTGTGGAGCAGGAAGAGGGAGGAAAAGCAGGGAAAGAAACGGACATCGGATAGACGGAAAAGAACATTTAGAAGATGGCACTTAGAGATATCAGCGAGAGAAGGGAATGAGAGAGAAGAGAGAGAGAGAGAGAGAGAGAGAGAGAGAGAGAGAAAGAGAGAGAGAGAGATAGAAAGAGAGAGAGAGAGAGAGAGAGAGAGAGAGAGAGAGAGGAGAACAGACAAGCCATCGAGTGCTTTGTCCAATGCCGCCAATTGCAATTGTACAAAGAGGTTAAAGAGGGACGTGAGTGGGGAAGGGCATGCGCAATCAGCAACGAGAAGAACAGACGAAGGAAGGCGAGTGAGTGTGGTAAGGAGAGAGAGAGAGAGAGAGAGAGAGAGAGAGAGAGAGAGAAAGAGAGAGAGAGAGATTCGAGGGAGTGGAAGGAAGAAAGACAAGCAGGGTGACCGGTTCGAGAAAATAATAGAGTGCAAACGGTGTCGGTGTGAAAACAGTGGATCGGAAAGTCAGAGCAACCAGATCCGTCCTGTCTCCTGTAGAAGGATCGAAGAATAAGCCAATAATTTCCTTGCAAGACTTTATTTTCTCCTGTCACCGTCTTCGTTGTCTTTCAAATACACAGTCTCTCATTCATCTGCTGTCTTCATTATTCTACCGCTGAGACCCTCTCTTCCTTCTCAGTTCTAGAAGTCCACCCAAGGAAAACTTAGTGAACAGACTGAAAGCAGCATTGTAAGCTCTTTCACGGAGAGTGCAAGTGTGGAAGAGAAAGAGAAATTGAGAGGAACAAGAAGTAAGAAGTGGGATAATCCGAAGGAAGGGGAGGTGTCATCGGATGAGCTGCAAGGGAAAGAAGAAGACGGAAGAGGGAGAGAGAAACAGATTGGAAGAGGGCAAACAAGAAAGAGGCAGGGAAGAGAACGGAAAGGCACGTGAATAGGAAAAGGGCTCGAGAAACAACCACGACCATGCTAGAAAATGAGTGGTGGCTTTGTTGCATTGGAAGGGAGGTGGAGATGCCGATTCACCACTGCAAGCCATATGTGTAGTCAATTATCGAGGAGAGAAGGACGATGGGGACAGGCGGAGGAGGACACGAAGGCGCACCCTATACATCTACGAAGCTGCTTTGCCCGTCTCATGTGGCAGATACGCTAATTGGGGAGAAAGAGGATGATGGAGAGGAGAGAGAAAAGAGAGAGAGAGAGAGGGAGAGAGAGAGAGAGAGAGAGAGAGAGAGAGAAAGAGAGAGCGAAAGTGGGAGGGAGAGAGAGAGGTGAAAGAAAGGGATAAGGCTAGAATGAAAAGACGGTGCAAACGATAAGCCAGATGCTGGCCAAGAAGGAATACAGCAGATGAAGCCTTTAAAAGACAACTTTGGCTCCATTTGACATTTTCTCAGCATCTCACCCCTCCAGTATCAGCTGACAGAAAGCAAAAAAAAAACAAGAGAAGAAATAGGGGAGGTAAGCTGAAACAATAAGAAGGGCTGAAAAATAGTTGGCAGAGAGAGAGAGAGAGAGAAAGTTTCTAGGAGAGAATAAAGGTAAGCATGAAATAGGACGATGATGACGAGTGCTTGAAGGGAGTGTTCGCCGTCGCTAGCAGAGAAGCTCCACCTCCAGAAATGACAGGTGGGTCTCCAGGTGGAAAGCATAGCGGTTACCAGCACGAGAGGGAGAAAGCATACTGCAGTGAGAGAAGAGAGAAGAGAAGAGAGAAGAGGAAGAGAAGATAAGGAGAGAGAGAGCCAAAAACAAAAAAAAGGAGTGGGAGAGAGAAGTCCTGGCTATAGATCGCGTGCATCTGCATCCTACTTCAATTGGGTCTGCGGGAAAAAAGTAATCCAATATACATCGGAGTAGAATGTTGAAAAGTGAAGAAGGTGAGTGTGAATTGTGAGAAGTGCTGATTGTGAGAGGGGAAGAAGACATCACTACCAACTCTCTCTCTCTCTCTCTCTCTCTCTCTTTCCTCTCACTTCCGCTCTCTCATTCTCGCATTGACTCTCAGTGCCCTTCTTCCTTGCCTTGCCAACACGGGAAGAAGCCACGGCAACTGATGTCTTCGTCACGGGCAGCCCCGATTGAGGGAGAACGGAAATCGGATTGCCGAGAGTAGACGAATGAGAGTGCATCAGAAAGCGAAAGAGCAGAAGGGAAAAAATAGAAAAGGAAGAATTCCATCACAACATGCCAAGAAAAGAGAAGAAAAAGTATTGTGAGCAAGCAGAAAATGAGCTGCAGGGGACATTCCGTCCAGAGAAAGGAGGAGAGAGAATAACAGGAGAAGAGAGCGCCCAGAGATAAACTGAGGGAATTTTAAGAGAGAAAAAAAATAAGATGCGCGCACCGGCGTTCGCCTCTCGGAATCTCATAGAGTAGAATTTCATTTCAAATATCTTTGGACCTTTAAGTTTGTAACCGAAAAAGGCTTTGAAAAAACTGATAAGAGGATGCTGAAATGGCAGTGTCTCAAAATAGAGAGGAAAAACAAAGTGCTGAGGTGTACAAGTTACTGTGGTCTGGTGCGAGAAAGCGGAGACTGCCTGCTAACCACCCTATAACTAGGCTAATTCTCAGTGGAGAGCTACAAAGTAGGCAACGCGTCCAGAGTGACCACTTCCTGGGAAGGAGAGAAGGGCATTGCTTCCGTCTAAATACACCATTTCATACGCTCGCTTAGGAGCAGCTGGCGAGATGCTCTTTCTGCTCAATCTAAATGTCAATTGAGATGAGAGGATGCAATCATTTAACACATGCAATTCCACAAGGCAGTGACAACTATCATAGAAGTGATAGCACGCAACCGACAGCACGGATTGCAACCCGAGCATACATCATGAAAAGCAGAGAACCCAGTCACTCCAGAAGCCCCTTGTGATCCTTCACTTTCACATGCGCACTAGTTCTCTAGTTCTCCTCCAAGACAAGCTTGTCGGTTGATTCTCCCCCGGGGCATCCTTTCGTTTTGCCCCTCCCGCATTCTTCTTCCTCAGCTCGTCATTCGGTCATTATCTGCATCTCCATCCCTTAAAAGACTTCGGCAATGCCATGCCCATTTCTCACCTCTCTTAACTTTCAAGCACAGCAAACAATATCTTCCTATATATTACTCGCACGGAGAGTTAGCCCAGTACATTTGGGGATGTTAGCCAGCCGTGGCGTGTTGCCAAAATTAGCAGAAAAGTCTTACAGTAGGAAAATATGATAGTATCTCATGATTGCATTAAGGGAAATCGTGTTGAGAGCCAAAATATTTAAAATTTTGTTAAGAGAAATTTCTGTTAGGTGCTACAGTAAATTTCTAAGTGAGATTCCCGAATTAGGCATACTGTAACACCAAAAAGTTTTCCAAAGGTCGTCTTGACTCCCCGTGCTCGCATGCATGCACTCAAATCACACTTCTTTTCTGTTCACTTGCTCACACGTTCAGCGATAATATTCAGGCAGAGAATAGAACTAGCAACTATTCACTTCGTGGGAATTTACTTTAAGAAATAAATTCATACAGAGCGAGGATTCAATTATAATTCTTTGAAAACCATGAAAAACAACCACTCAAACCTAATACTTCGGCTATAACAGCTGCAGCCTCACAGTGGAATTCTCGCTGCACGACCTGCAGAAGGACAAATATAAATAAAATATAAGGACCATCACTTAATCACTTAATAATAACGAAAACAACTACATCAAAGGCTATAAAGAGTGTAAAGGTCAAGTGTGATTTAGAGAAACAAAGACAAACTAGATCGCTAATTTCCGTTCTGCTTCCCTACATACAGTATACCAAGCTTCGAATGGACAATCGCTTTGTCATATTGAAATTACTTGCTAATAAATATCTGATTAAAAAAACAAATCCTATTTTTGGGGCCATCTCTTGATCCACATGACATCGATCTTCGTCGTCTCTTTTTCCAATGAATAAAGGTATAAATATACTACAGATAAATTAATGGAATTTTTCAACATTGTTTTATTTGTTTTATTATATGCACTAATCTCAGAATGAGCTACAGCTCTTGGTAATTTTCACGCTTAAAAGTAAGATCGGGAATCCCCTTCTTCCATATCACGTCTCTTTTTTCTTCTCTCTTTCTTAATATCTATTTCTCTTCATGCGCTCATACAATTAGCCTTCAGACTTCCCCAACTGCTCTCCCTCCCTCCCTCCCTCCCTCCCTCCCTCTCTCTCTCTCTCTCTCTCTCTCTCTCTCTCTCTCGCGCGCGCTCTCTCTCTCTCACTCTCTCTCTCTCTCCCTCTTTCCATCTCTCTCTCTCTCTCTCTCTCTCTCTCTCTTCCTCTCGCCTTCACACTATCCCCTCCTCACTTTCACTGCTTACTATTCATGCAATTCTCATTTCTTGGGTTCTTATGAATTTACTTTCGGCGACCAAATAGTCCACACTGAATTGTGCTAGCCGTCATTGTGATCTTGACTTGTACTGTTCTGTGCCATTCATCGTGATAATGTATTAAATCATTACGTACACTTTGTCCTTGTTGAATTGATTTTATATCTCAGCTGCTTATGTAATTGTAAGTGCGGGGAAATGGATTACGCTCTAATGCTGCGCCAGATACGCACAAAGATGTTGTTTGTAGATGACAAAGTAGTCAGAATGGGCTGCCGCAGATTACTCTTCTTTCCAGGTTGTCTTGATATGAGATGTTCTCTCTGTCTACTGTACACAGTAATCAGCTCTCTGAACCTCTGCGTCTCTTCTCTTAACGTTCTTCTTTTCGTCCCGACTCTCTCATTTTCACACGTTTCTTTTAATGGGAAAGTGGCAGACAGTCTCGTCTCCAAGGGTCACAACGTTGTCAGTTTCGCGCTAACCTTTTGCTGTTCCAAAGTTTGTTTTCCCTATGATTTCATTTAATTAGGAAAATTGCTTATCCATTTCAATGTAATAGCAAAAAAGAGAACCGAACAAGCTTTCCATATACTTGTTTGCTTAGGATGCATCTAGAAATCAAAAATCTTCTGAACCGATGAAAACCAGTCTCAGAGGTTTACTAGAAAGAAGCCTTTCTGGTCTCTCTCATTGAAGTTCCGCATTCGGGTTCTCCGTCTCACTCTCTAGATCCAACTCTCTTTACATCTCTATCTCTCCCTCTCCATCTCTGCCTCTCTCATTCTCGCCATCTTTCTCTCTTTTCATCTCATCCCTCAACTCTCCGTCTCTCTCTCTCATTCTCTCTCATTCTCCCTTTCTCTCTCGCTTTTTTTCTTGATGAACTTGCACTTTTGGTATATACGCTGGAGTAGAGGAATTACGACATGCAAAGGTAGCTCGTTATTGCTCTTCAAAAGTCTGCACTTTAAGGACCATTTAAAAACGACTGAGGAGGGTTAAAACATTACCATCCTCAATTGTGTGTGGTATGAGTTCGATATTCCTGATTATCTGATCTTTTAGGACGACAAAGCAGTTTAAATTCGAAGTATAAGTAATCTTTATCGAACAGAAAATAGATATTTTGATAGAAAAAGTGAAGGGGCGAATGTTAAAATAAAATATCTACTATAAGAATGTGGGCTTTGATCATTTTCGTTTCCAGGTTGTACTCCTGGCTGTGGTTGATCCATCGATTCGGTCGAATGGATCTCAGCGTGCTAGGGTACAATATATCAATACAAGAATTTTATGCAATACAATCCATACAAATTTAAAAGAACAGATAATAATTCTTGAAAGGATTTAAAAGAGAAGAAATGGTAGGTGATCCGCGAGGATGCCGGAGTTGGAAGCGGAGTTCTGGCTGAGACACTCTGGACCAATCCGGGGCCCTTCGAGGACTCCAGCCCGCTCAACCCACGCATTCTCTCTAAACTGTTCAGAGTCTCCACCATCTTCATCAAAGCATGCGAAGGTTCCGATTCTGTTTGAGAGAGTGATAACATACTGTAACTGATTTAGCTATCTCTTCGAATTCTCAATTATTGGAAGAGCTTTCTGAGTTGGCTTTCGATGTCGGCCTCACCGAACAATACGATTCTTGCGGATTCGGAGTAAGCTCATATTTATAACGAACACAAAGACGTCTATTTCTTTCACCTCTCATTCTCTTGGTATTTCTCTCGGTTCTTTCTATCTCGTGCTCTCTCTCGTTCTTTCTTTCTTTCTCTCTCTCTCTCTCTCTCGCTATAACAAATTTCATATCGTCAGATATTCTCCGCCATTGGCATTCGCTCTATCGTTTGGTTGTCTGCGACTGGTGCTTTTCGAATGCAACCCGAAAGTATAGGCGTCACTTACCCTCTCAGCTACGTTCCAGGTTCTCTTTCTATCTCTCTCTCTCTCTCTCTCTCTCTCTCTCTCTCCTTTCTCTCTTCTCGCCATCTTTCGGTCTCTCTGCGCTCTCTCGCTCTTTTCCCTTCCCTTTCCTCTCACCTCCATCATTTAGCCTTTTTATTTCGAATGAATTCAGAACTATTCGCCCAGTTGAGTGACCGAATGAGTGTGATGGGTCGACTTCTGAATCTGCTGATTGCCGCGGTTGGATGAAAAGAGAGCGAGAAAGAGAGAGCGAGAGAGAAAGAGAGAGAGAGAAAGAGATAGAGAGAAAGAGAGAGAGAGAGAGAGAGAGAGAAAGAGAGAGAGAGAATGAAAGAGAGGGCGAGAGAGAAAGAGAGAGAGAGAGAGAGAGAGAGAGAGAGAGAGAGAGGGAAAGAGAGTGAGATGTCTCTGGTAGGTGACTGAGCTGGTCTTCTCCCTCTACCACCGTGCCGGCCAAACAGAAGTCTTCAGAAGACAGCAGATCCTCCCTCCGCAGGGCACCCTTGCACATGTTGGGAATTCCTACACTCTTACCAAATTTCTCTCTCGTCCTCTCAATCTATGTGATAAAAAAGAACATAAGGAATATTTCGTTCGATTACTCTGGCGATTCTTCAGTTATCAAGCCGCTCCCAGTCAGTACTGATGAACACTGATCCCCTGTTTGACTTCGCCATGCCCCAATCTGTCCAAATCGGCCACATTGGCGGCATTACCACCCAGTTCTCGCCTCCTCCTCTCAACGAAGTTAGAGGCTCTCTTTTTGATCATTAGTAAGCATACCGTATTCCATAGTGAAAGCAACACTCCTTTTCAATTGTTGGAATGGCTGAGAGTGGCGGAGAAGTCACAAGGCGGGTTCATCCTCTTGACCTTCGGCTCCATCGCCCGCACCGTGGATCTGCCTGCTACTCTCTTCTCCCACTTCAGACAAGCCTTCCGCGCCTTCCCCAACACGACTTTCATCATGAAACACGAGGAGGTAGTCCCTAGAGTGTCCTCTGCCCCTTCCTTGACAATCCCTTGTCCAGATCTGCCCCGAGTGCATTGTTCGGCTGGAGTCGAATGTCGTGCTGTCTGCCTGGCTGCCTCAGCCTTCCTTGATGTGTTCGTGTTTCATGCTTTCCTTCCGAGTGCAAATTTATCTTATTTCATTCCTTCTTATTTTCTTCTCCTCCCTACGTTGCTTGAATACATTTAACTGTAACTCGTAGAATGAGTTGTATCTCTCAGCCCACCGTAACTGCCTCGGGATCATAACTCACGGAGGCTGGAGCAGCATCCTTGAGGCTATTCACTATGCGCGCCCGATGATCCTCATGCCACTTTTCGCTGGTTCGTCAACATTCTGCTACTATGAAGCAAAGCACGAGTCACCTTTCAGACCACGCGAAGAATTCCGCCGTTGTGTTGTCGAGAGGAGTGGGAGTGCTGGTCGACAAGCTCAGCGCGGATTCCGATGCCATCGAAAGAGCCATTCGATCGGTCACCCAGGATAAGAGGTTCTTAACTCTATTATTGATGGAAACGTGCAATTTCGCAGGCTCCCAGTCACAATGTGACAGAAAATTTGGAAACAAATAGGCAGAAGGTTTGTTTATGTGTCCATATATGGACATCTGAAAAGTAAACAGAGGAAAGCAGTGAAAGGTGGCCTCCGAGTTTCGTCTCTTATTTTCTCTATTTTTTTCTTTCTGCTACATTTGAGAAGGCCAAGCAGCTTCGCTCTCTCTCTGATAACTCTTTTTCATCATCTGCTGCATACAAAATGGAAGAAGATGGCAGCCCACGGCGAATGCTCTTCTTCTTTAGCATAAAAAAAAGAGCCAAACAAGAAGCACGGAAATTAAATTGTTGACGCCCGATGTCGGAGGTGGCAAAGGACAAGAACGAGGAAGGCGCTTTCTCCACAGAAATCGCCACCACCACGATGTCATCCTCACCCGGAACAACACCCTAATCCGATTTCAAAAATCTAAAGATTTTTTTTTGATGATGAAAGATTTGGGTTTAGAAGTGATAAGACACAAAAAAGAAGTTTTGAAAGGCATTTAAGTAAGTATGCGCACTTAATTGCACCAATAACCTCAGTTGCAGTTTTAAAAAAAGATAGATTACTTTAACGTTCTTGAAAAAAGGCGTTTCTGCACTTTGGACTCCAGTCATTATATCTGTCTCTTGTCTCTCTGGCGTCCACAAAAGGTGTTCCTGGTACTTCCTCCCACTCCGCTAACTCGATTATGGTGTTGAAAGGGAAGGGATGACGAGGAATGCTTGACTTTTTGCAGCGTCGCCTCGAGGAGCGCCGCCCTCTCTCGCATGCTGAGAGGGGCCAGCCCGGCCAGCCAGGCAGACATAATTCATTTCCATCTCAGAAGGGCCGTCCAAATGGTACGAGATCTCTCCGGAAGTTCACGCCATCTCATTCTTGTCGCACTCTTGTTGTAGGACTGCTTTATGTGAACCAGTGATTGGAGAGGGAGTAGAGATAAGGAGAAAGGAGAGAGATAGACGGGGAGAGACAGAGAGAGAGGAAGAGAAAAAGAGAAGGAGAGAGCCAGTAACAATGCCTGTTAAGAGAGATGGTCGGCACCTCCGCTTCAGTCGACCACGCGACGCAGTTCTTCCTCGACTCCCCCTTAGGCATTCTCATGAACTTTCCTTCGTCCTCTCCCTGCTTGCTGTTCTTTCATTTTAATTCTATTTTTCTAATTACCATCTTTCTTTCTCGTGATCATTAGATTATGCGTAGTTGTTTTAGAGAAAAATAGCAGATTTCGCGCATATTTCCCGTGTTGACATAAACCATGTCTTCCTTCAGCCCATCAATGACCTTCTTCTCGAAGAAGTCTCTGCCACTTTTCACGTGCCACCAAAACGTTTCTGCTAATCCTGTTTTCTACTCTATTCGCTGTTGAAACGTGCAATGTAAATGTTTCCCTCGATGTTTGGTATGTGGCTGGATGAATAAAGAAAGACGAGGAGAAGCAAGCAGTTGTAGAATGCGAGAGAGGGAATAGGAGGTCTGAGTAGAAAAGGAAAAGAGGTGCTGAAAAAGAGAAAAGAGAGCGAGAGAGAATGAAACACAGAGAGAGACAGGGGAAAAAGGTAGAGTGAGATAGAGAGACAAAGCAAGAGTGAGAGAGAAAGAGAGAAAGAGAGAGAGAGAGAGAGAGAGAGAGAGAGAGAGAGAGAGGCTTGGACGCGTTCGAACTGCAGGAGGAGTGGCTGGCGACGTTTGTAGCTCAGAGTGAATCCTGTATCTCTTCTTTGAAATATCCTCTCTAGCCCTTAATTCCTTCGTTGTTCTCAAATTTTGACTAATTCTCGGGCCGAGACCCATGTTTTTAATGCATCTGGTGAAAATTAATGATTTTTGGGCTTTTCGCTTCAACGGATTATCTCCATCTGCTGTTTTACCAGTTAACGTAACGAAAAAATATCGGGTTCTCCAAACCTCCCCATTTTCTCTCAGAGTCCAATCTCTCTTATTCGCTCTCTTATTCTTTGCTATTGTCTTCTCTTTTAATTGAACAACTCTCAGGAATGCATTTGTTGATTCCTGCAAAAAGCAAGTGGCGTGAGGCAGAACCATCATGCTTCTTCAAGCGCAACAAGTAAAGGAATGGCTGTCGATCTCTCTCCATCGCTGTTTCTCTCCCTCTTTGCCTCTATCTTTCTCTTGCACTATCTCCCTCTTTGTTTCTCTCTCTCTCTCTTTGTTTCTCTCACTCTCTTTGTTTCTCTCACTCTCTTTGTTCCAGTCTCTTTTATTCTTTTCGCTATCTTGATTCTTCCAAGTACTCCAATACTAGCCCATTTTTTTATCGTCAAGACTCAGATTTTCTCGTTTTCTCGTCGTTCCCTCCGGCCAGCTCGTTCGTTTTCACAAAAACATCTCCGTGAAATGGCTCTACTCAACAGTATTTTGGCTCATCGAATTTCCTCTCTCGGATTTCTTCTTCCTTCACAGAATCAGACGACTCGCTTTCCTCTCTCCATTCTCTTTCTTTGGCCGTCTGCGAAGCTCTTTCCCATTCTTCAGATGTTTTCTTTCCAGTTACATCGTCTGTCTTTTCTTCTTTTCTGTCAACTAACCTCGCGCGATCTCTCCTCATTTCATGAGAGGAACCTGTTATTTTCTGCAACCTCAGTGCAGACTTTTTGCAATAGCCTGGCCAATCGAATTTTAGTTTTATTTCGAACGCAAATGAGGAGCAGAACTTTATTGTGATTTACTGCCAAAAGGAAGTAAAGTGCTCTTGCAGGACGTTAAAGGGCCTAGACTTAATTTTAGATCAGCATATTGATATCGTTTGTAGGACCTAACTACAATAGTGGAAGAAATATCTAGGCATGTTTGAGTTCAGAAAGTGGAGTACATGTTGTTTCTTTCGAGAGTTAGCTCATAATTCTTTATTCATAATTGATATATCTTGTGTATAATTCATGAGAGATCATAACTAGCAGAAGAAGGCATTGAGGGTCTCATGGCGAATTCATCCATCGCAGTGTTCCAGTCAGTTGTGCAGGGAGACCTGGCAATTCAGAGGCACCTTTCCACCAGCGCAAAGTCGTCTGGCTGGTGTCACTTCCTTCGTTCTTCTCTAGTTGTTGTTGTTCGAGGCGGAGGGATGTCTTAAGGCAAGAGAACTCGTTAGCCTCGCTCTCTCGCTCTTCCTTCTAGATATTTCTTCTCTTCTCTCTCCATCTCTTCCTAATTATATTTCTTGTTTAACTCTTGGATGCTTTGTTCATTTTTATCGGTCTGCTCTCTTAACTTCTATGCTGAAGTGTTCAGTGAATTCCATAGCAAATAGCTTTCTTCTTTGGCAACTCGGCTAGTTAGGCTGTAGGCAGTGTTTGCCAATAACTGACGGAAGACCAATTGAGGGAAGGAAGATCCGATTATTAGTGTCTTTCTTCCCAGAATCTCTTCATCCAAACGGGATATGTCGAGCCCACTAGAAGAGAGGAGCTGGACGCAGCTGGGGCGTCCGCGAGAGGCAGGAGAAACGGAAGAGAGACAGAGAGGGAGAGAGAGAGAAAGGAGGAAGACGGAGAGATGGAGAGAGTGAGATGGGAGAGTAGATCGAGATGGAGTGATATTCAAAAGCAGAGAGACGGAGAGAGACGGGACGGAAAATCGCATACAGAGAAAGAGAACAGCGGAATGAATAGATATTGAATTGAAGAAGTACTTGCAGACAGTGGCAATCAAGTAGGAAGCATCACTAAGAATGACTTCACTTCTAATCTCATTTCTACTACCGTTTCTCCGCTATTTTTCACGTGGAAAACCATATAATCAGCTATCGTTTATCAACTCTACATTTTCTCCTTGCTCACTCTCTTTCTTTGTACAGTTCGGAGGGGGCAGCCCGAGTCTCATCCTTTAACACTCTCGAGTTGTCCACATGCGAGTTCCCTTACTCGCTGCTTCTCTCTGCATCGTCTTCCCTTTGTTGGCAGCGTCCTCCGCTTCCAGATGTCAGCAATAGAATTTAATAAAAGAATTTTTGCTTTTTCAAATTCTTTTTAAACGTTGTGAAAATTTATAATGTCGTGAATGGAAGGCAATATTAATTATACTAGTAAATTGAGACAATGAGACCTCCCTCATTCTGCGAGACATCTTCGCCAGTTACGACAAGCGAGTTCTTCCTCTCGTGGCTGGGCCTCTCGTTGTCAACATGACCATTGTTCTCGGCATTCTAATTGAATTGGTACCCATCTCTTCCTATTTCCTGTGCAACTTCAAAAATATAGTCAAGACAGAAATTATATATTTTTAAGAAAAATATTTCTTCCAACATGTATTATGTCTTTCATTTGAACATGTGCATTATGATTCCTGTAATTAAAGTAGTCGTTTATGTAGTAAGGAATGTGTTGAATGCTTGAATGAATTCTTGAATGTCAGAGAGAGAACCAACAACTGGCTTCTTTCGTTATTTCACACACACAGAGATGGTTCGACCGGAGGCTCAAATGGAATCCAACCCTCTACAGTGGGCAGCAACAGGTTCTCATGATCTCTCTCTATTTTTTCTTCATTAAACAATGGCTGCATTTATTTGTATCCGTGTTTGGAATGAACCGCTTATCGCTCCCTTTCCTGCCATCATCTCCTCTCTGCTGCTTCTCTGCAAAATATAGCAACGCTTCTCTTGGGGTGGCATCTTTCTCTGCTCTTCTGCTCTATAATTTCATTTCTGTCTCAGCTTCTCCAAAAATAAGTTTGCCGTTCATCACAGGCTGTCTTTGTTTTCCTCGTCACATACATATTTTCTTTCCTCATACGACTCTCTCTCCCTCTCCCTCTCTGTCTCTCTCTCCCTTCCTCTCTCTTTCTTGTTTCCGTTCACTGTGTTCTCTCTGGCTCTCTCTTATCCATATCAACTCCTTTTATCTGCATATTTCTCGCCTTTCCCGACTTCTGTATTTGTTGTGCTCATTGCCTCTCCTTTGTCTATTTCCCGCTCTTCGCTGGCCATCACGTATTCTCCTTTTCACTTCTTTTCTCGCTGCATAATTCATTTGTTTTGGACTCTCATCACCTCTCAACGGTATTTGTGGATTTTGGGCAACGGATTTATTTTTCTAGCTTAAGAGCGATCCCTGGCAACAATATTCTACCTTAAGATTACAGTTCATTTTTACAGAATTATTTGATCGAGCACAAGATGCAAGAAATGGTAGAGGCAGAAAAAAAAAATCAATTTTTGAACAATAGCTCCGTATTGCAGGTGATCGTTCCACAAAGTATGGTTTGGCTTCCAAAGCTGTTCGTCTACAATAGGTAATCATGTTTATTCTACCAGCACTCAAAAAATACATAAGCATTTATCATTTGTTTTTTTTTTGTTGATATTTAACCACTCTGTAGTTCAAAGGAATTTTTCTGATTTTTACGATAATCTGCAAATCAAGTGGTTTTTTCACTGTGCCCATTATAAAACCTATGTATTTGAGCCTCGAGACGAAGGAAATGCTAACGAGCAACCGCGCTGATGTTCGGGTAAGTGAGCGAATACGAAGATTGAAGAGAGAGATAACGGGAAATGAGAGGGAGAGAAAGACAGGGGAGAGAGGGAAATGGTAGTCGGGAGGGATTCCTTGCACATCACCCGTCATTCCCTTCTTCATTGCATATTCACAAGGTAATTGTGTTCAACACGAAAAAGACAATGTGCATTCCACAAGTGCCAGCATTCACAGACATCTCCATGCACAACATTCCCAATCGTACTTTCAGGTGTATGCAAACGGTCTGGTGAAGGCGAATCTTCCGCAGCACGTGTCGTGCATCTGCCGCCTGTCCATCGAGAACTTCCCCTTCGATGTGCAGGTACTCTTCCCATTCAGTCCTCTCGTCACTTCTCTCCTCTCCTTCAGTTCTGCGCGGTTGCCCTGGCCTCTCCTCTGCTCACAGTCAGTGAGATGGTCGCTTCCACATCACAACCGCCTACGGATTCGTACTTTGCAGTGAGCGCTTTTTTAATTGTTTGGTTTACAGCAAATTATTGGAGAAAAAAGAAGAAGTGTGGAGAGGGTAGAAACGGAAGAGGGAAGTGCATTCCAAGAATCAGAAGGCACACGAAAGTGAATGCTGAAGCAAGCTGAACTCATGAGAGGAAGTGGAGGCGAGGGAAAATGCAAATCAATTACAGGGAAACGCAGAGTGGCTGCTTTTCAATGTCACAGTGCGACAGATGGAGTTTCTCGAAGAAAATGAATACCGTATTGAGGTAACCTTTTTGGTTTATTTTTAATGTAGTTTTTTAAAGTACATATACGAGATGTCATAACTTCTTTCCCTTTCTCTTTCTTTTTTTTTCTCTCTCTCTCTCTCTCTCTCTCTCTCTCTTTCTCTTTCTCTCTCTCTCTTTCTCTCTCTCTCTCTCTCTCTTTATCTCTCTCTTTCTCTCTCTCTCTTTCTCTCTCTCTCTCTTTCTCTCTCTCTCTCTCGCTCTCTCTCTCTCTCTCTCTCTTTCTCTCTCTCTTTCTCTCTCTCTTTATCTCTCTCTTTCTCTCTCTCTCTCTCTCTCTCTCTTCAGATTCACTACATCTTCCATCTGCAACGTCGTCCGATCTACTACATTACAGTGATCGTAGCCCCGACTTTCCTAATCTCTGCCCTTTCCATCCTCGGAATCTTCGCTCCGGCCTCAAATGATGGCCCGCGTGGAGAAAAGGCATCTCCCATTTCATTTTTACTTTTTTCTTTCTTTAAATGAAAAGAGAGAAGCCTGGTGAGCGACAGAAGAAAAGATGAAAGTTGAGGTGTCCCTTGGCCTTGGCTCTCTCCTTGCCATGACTGTTCTCCTTGGAATCGTCGCTGGTGCAATGCCAAAGAGCAACGAGATCCCCTTGCTTGGTTACTAAGCTCCCTGCATGCTTTTTCTTCATTCAAACATTAGCACACTTCATAGTTTCGATTTCTTTAAAGCATATCAAAAAGTTTGGCAATTTGGAAAGAAAATGTTGAAGATAATGAAGTGGTTGTATGGAGAAGAGTGATTGGCAGGCTACTACATCCTCATTGTGATCTGCCTCTGTGCTGTGGCTGTCGCAATCTCCATGGCCTTCCTTGCTTTCACTAAGGAATACATCACAGCAGGCTAGTCGCCATTTGCTACTTTCGGACTGGATGACTTGATCGTGTCATTTTCAGAATCATCTCTTGCTAATTTCATCGACTATTTTCTTAGGTCGTCCCCCATCGAAAAGTACTCTGCGGTTCTTCCGAATTCACTGCGTGTCTCGTAGTAATCGTAAGGGAACTCGACAAACCCGGCTGCCCTCGGGTGCTGTTTCTTCATCCTCGCCTCTTACACCGACCTGTTGCCTGCTTAATTCTAAGAGGAAATGCGCATCCGGAAACGGCTATGCAAGGCACGGAAATGGATCGACTGGAGAGAACGAGGAGCAGCCACAGAGGTTTACTTTACTTCGGGTCGAATTGCTGACATTTGGAGAACTGGAATGGGGGGTGACATTTCAATTAAAATCTACGATATTTGGAGATTAAAATTCGCTGAACTCGGAATGATCAATGCGGCTCTTGAAGAAATCGTAGACGCTCAGCGATCTACCAAAGCTAGACACGATGCAAGAATCAGGCACAAGGAGGTTGCACCCTTCATTCCCATTCTCTCAGAGTGCCAATCAATCAATCAATCAATTTATACGGTGTAACATGGAACAATATATGTAACACACGTGGTAAAATTATTATGAGAAGCAAAAAGAGAAGAAAAGAAATATTATTCATCTTTCCCTCTCCCTCTCGTCAGTTGCCCTTTTTAAGATAGAAGAGTTATGGTCGCGGGTGTTTTCTCGCTTCGACTACGTTTTCCTGTTCATCTTCCAATCTCTCAACCTGGCTGCCTTGGGAGTCTTCCTTCGTGTTGCGTGGCTCCCCGTTCCAGAGCTCAAGGATCAACAACTTCTCTGATCCTATTTTCGTCTCCTTCTCTTTTTTCACATTTCAATTGTCTACTTAAAAATTTTTAATCTTTCACACATTTCCTACGAATTTTTTATGTTCGTTCACTTCACTTTTCCATTAATATTTCATTACAAATGCTTGGTGTCAGTACAAACGAAGCGAGCAGCTGATGACGCTATTTAGGCTTTTTATTATTATTATTTTGTGTTCATATGGTATCAAGTATGAACGGGTTTACAAGTTAATACGGTCTATGTGATGATTTCTCTCACTCTATCAATCAATGCCTGCATGAGTCTTTATTCAACCTTCCTTCAGCTGAAATCAACAGAAATGTATTTCTCGGTCACGCTACCCGGCCAATTCTTCTTTGCATGTACTTTTCATGTCGGGTTCGTTTATTATTTAATTCAGTGTCGCTTGTTTTTTCAAAGATACATTTCTTCATTGACTGATAAGAAACATAAGTCACCTGCAGGAAATATTCTTTTTATTGATTGATATGATATGTATGTACTTGGATATGTACATACAGACGTATAAAATGCTCCACTAAATCAATAAGAATACATAAATATGAGCATGAAGAAGAATAAGATATCCCTCTCAATGGCATTTGATATAATTTTTGCCCTGGTAATCTCATATCTGTACAGCAATGTTACAAATTTTATCACTCCGTGGTGGATGCTGGGAAAGAATGATGATACTCCCTAGCAGTTAATGGAAAGTTTAATGAGTGGTTTAAGAGGTTTGTGGCATTACGCCATTTTCCCTCCTATTCACGTTCTATTTCTACATGAGTGCATACACACTACATACATATGTATGCATGTACTTGAAGTAGATACAGAAACTGACAAGGATATGACGAGCAGGGAGTCTGAAGGGAGCACTCAAACAAAGGGCTACAATGAGTGAAATATCGTACCCTGATGGTTCAATGAATACTTTCCAATAGGAAGATGTCAGTCCTTCTTAAATTTATACTCCTATGTATATACAGTCCCGCCCAGGATCTTGGTACCAAGGACGCGTCGGACGAGTCGGACGCGTCCAAATGCATCCTCGTTCATAACTATTGTTCTATGAAAAACTAAAATATTTTAAATGGTACATTAGGTTGCTTATAGAGAGCATGTGGTACTATTAAAAAATTGATAATTTTTAATCATTTGATAAGGAGTTATCAGGTTTTGCCTATAAAAAATTTAATTTCTAATATTTTTAAACGAAATTTCTCCTGTACCATTATTTTGTCTCTACACACATCCCCAAATAATAAAATTAAAGATTGTATCATTGATAACGGAAATCGATAAATGAGAAATTATCATGCATGTTCATATGCTGTAAAGATTCGCCTTACGATTCTGAATCTAATTCTGTAATCAGTTTTCAACAGAATGTGCCGGTTAACAATGTATTTTTGATTGTGTGTACTTTGCAAGACTTTCTTCAGAAAGAACATGGGCACGGAGGCCTAGCAGGCCGAGGGGGCGGGGCCTAACCCTTTTTTTCTCTGCCTGTGCTATTTCGCTACCTCAAACGTGGGTAATTAAACCGGAGACGAAAAGGGAGCGCCCTACATTTCTGAGTATCAATGCTAGCGCAGCAACCTAGATTTGGACGCATCATACTGAGCCAAAATTTTGACAAAGACCAAGACAATGGGGAATCCTGAAGAAAGACTTGCAAAGTGCACACAATCAAAAATGTTGTTAACCGGCACTTTCTGTTGAAAACTGATTACATAATTAGATTCAGAATCGTAAGGCGAATCTTTACATCATATGAACATGCGTGATAAGGTCTCAGTTATCGATTTCCATTATCAATGATAAAATCTCTTATATTATTATTTGTGGATATGAGCAGAGACAAAATAATGGTACAGGAGAAATTTCGTTTAAAAATATTTGAAATTAAATTTTTTATAGGCAAAACCTGATAACTCCTTATCAAATGATTAAAAATTATCGATTTTTTAATAGTACCAGCCGCTCTCTATAAGCAACCTAATGTACCATTTAAAATATTTTAGTTTTTCCTAGAACAATAGTTATGAACGAGGATGAATTTGGACGCGTCCGACTCGTCCGACGCGTCCTTGGTACCAAGAACCTGGGCGGGACTGTATGCAAATAAGTAGAAGAAGAGGTATCATATCACGAAAAGGAATATGCTAAAGGAAAGTGTCTTGAGGGGAAAAGGAAGTCGCCCGTGTAAGAGGATCAATTTGGGTTCGGCCATCACTCAGAAGAGAACCCGTCGATTCTACAATCACATTCTTTCTCTAAGTAAAGAGAGTCAAAGTTAGAGGGTACTGTAGGGCAAGGAAAGATAAAGAGCATACTGTATTTGAGAGGGCAGGAAGAGGGCGATGGATGAGAACGGCGACCCCTCAGTGTCGAGGGCAGGGCAACCACACGCCTCCACATCTCTTGCCATTGCCTGCATTCAGTTTTCTCTCTTCTCTTTAATCATGAAAAGAATTAGCAATAAGTCCACATACTCAATGACCATCTGTCGAAACCGCGGCGAGAAGGCGAAGTACACGTAGAAGGAGAGGGACATGTTGCAGAGACCCAGGAAGAGACCCATCGTGTGTAGACCACATAGCTCAAGTGGAAGACGAGGTATTGTCTCTTTCCTTCTTTCTCTTTCTCTCTCGCTCTCTCTCCCTCTCGCTCTATCTGTTTTTCCCACTCTCTAGCTCGCTCTCGTCTCCCCAACTCACTCTGTCCACGGCAGAAGAGCCATTCAGTGCAACAAAGACGAAGACTACGACAGAGGGAAGATCACCGAACTCAAATTAGCTGTCAACAAGAGTTCTTACTAGAATGCCCACCCACTGCAAATGCCCCGCATTTAATTCACCATTCGCTATTCTGCTTCTTCTTCTTGCGAAGTTAAATCAACCTCATACATATGTATTTATGTATATAATTTAACAATTAAATATTTTAATTAAATAATTTTTAAATTTGGAAACCTGTAAAATAGTAGTAATAAGTGTGATGCGAGTGACACATCGCTTCTCTGAGCTGAAATTCAAGGGATTGTCGATAAACGCCAGCGCTTTGGAAGCTAAAAATAAAAGACATTTAACACTTACTGTAAACCGCGTGAAGGTTTTTCAACAAAAGAAAATAAATAGTTTATTTTGCATATATCGCCTTATCTTGAACTTCCAATTAAATTTTGTTTCCTTCCTTCTCAATCTCTTTCTCTCTCACTCCCTCTCTCTTTCTCTCTCATTCTCTCTCATTCTCTCTCTCTCTCTTTCATTCTCTTTCGCTCTCTCATTTTCTTTCTCTCTCTCATTCTCATTCTCTTTCTCTTTATCTTTCTCTCTCTCTCCCTCTCTCTCTCATTCTCATTCTCTCTCTCTCTCTACCTGAAATGCTGTGCCCGATTGATGTCATCCCTAAGAGGCCGGCAGTTGATCCTGTATACGATAGAAATGGTCATGTAAACGAGAAGAGCGAGAGGAACCACGAGGGCCACCACGAGGTTGCCCAGCGTGTGCAGCTGCTCCAGCACGGACAGCACCGCAGCTGGCAGAAGAAAAGGGTAGAGACAGAAAAGAGAGCGGGAGAGAAGGACAAGAGAATAGTGAAAAGAAAGAGAGAGAAAAAGAGAGAGAGAGAGAGAGAAAGAGAGAAATAGAGAGAGAGAGAGAAAGTACAACTCACAGTAGGACGCTTCAATTTTGATGTAGGAACGATTGCAGCGGTCGCGTTGAATGGAGGCATGGCGGTTGATTGGGTAGATCAAGGCAAGCACCACTCCTGCGGATAATCATGCCATGCAATTCATGTGCATTTATGCGAATAAAAGAGATATTAGAGAGTGTGAGAGATGTAGAAGAGAGATGATAACAAGAGGAGAGGGCGAGAGAGAAAGAGAACCTGCAAGCATTACGATTACATGACAACGATGAAGATTCTTGTGCGTGCAGAGAGATTTGGAACGGACGGGCATGAAGATGTGAATGAAGCACTCCGCTGTCATCAGGACTGTCAACCTAGAGAAGAAAGAAAGAGAGAGAGAGAGAGAGAGAGAGAGAGAGAGAAAGAGAGAGAGAGAAAGCGAGAGATAGAGAGAGAGAGAGGAGATGGTGGGTTGAACAAGAGAGACAGGGGAGAAGTACGACTACGATGAGAGAGGTGGCAGAGAAGGAGGTGAATGATCTGACCACATGGCTGCAAAACCGAAGACATTGCCGAAAAAGGACTGGAATGGCCAGAGTCGCCAATACCACTCATCAACCTTCCCGAAATGCGGCCAAGCGTGGAGGATGCGGAGGGCGTTGGGGAGGAGGCAGAACATCGTCAGCGTGTTCATCAACTGAAGCTTGTCTATGCATTGACTCATGCATTTCACTCATCTTTCCATGACTTTGAGAGAAGGGTTGACTACTCTCGAAAAAAAAACAAATGACTCGCCGTGAAAAGAGCGGGGCAAGCTGAGTGTCACGGGACTCAGCTCATATCTCTTCCTCTTCTTCTCCATTTTCTCTTTGAGTCTAGACGACTACCCATTTCTAGTCCCAATCCGTATCTCTCCATTTCTTCGGTTCTCATCACCACATCTTGCTAAAGTCCATCATAATGCATTTCATAGCTGGGATTCGTCATCCTTCTACGCATTCATTCGAATCACTACAGGAAGCAGTTTTTGGAATAGACAAAGAAGACAGTGAACTGCGTAAGACATACGAAAAACAGACATCGTGCGACTCCAAGGATCTTTGACATGGCAGGAAGTTTCAATTTTTCACAATGAATTGTTCGCATGAACTGTGGAAAACGGCAAAGTTTTTAAGTAACTTGAACTACAACGGAAGTTTCAGGCGGTTTCACAAATGTGTTGTGCGAATAAGGCGGAAAAAAATTGTACTTGGAAAATGCTTAAGTTCTTCAAGTTCTCTGCAATAAGGAAAAAGAAAAAAAAACACCAACCAGACGCGAGCAAAGCATACGAATTGCGAGGTAGAAGCGGATTTGATGAGAGTTGTACACCAGCAAATTCATCGCGTTCCCAACCTAGAGACGCGGATTCACCAAGCAGCTATCCATATCTCGAGTCTTACCATGGCCAAACAGAAGATTACGATGAAACCGTGCCCGAGAAGATTGACATATAATGGCGACTGGTCACAGGAAGAGGCGTACTGTAACATTTATCAATTCTCGGGCACCATTTCGAGTAACAAAGAGCAAAAACGATAAATATATGCATATGTTTGTATGTACATACATAGATGGAGATGAGAGAGGAAGAGAGAAACAGAAGGCAAGGAATATAACCACAAACTCTGTCACGTCGTCGTGAACAAAGGATGCGAAGAAGATCTTCAATGCTGCTGTTTCCTGGTAGACTCTCGTTCGACATTTTGAGGAACTGAAAGAGAAGCAAAAGATAGGAAGAGGAGGCACCATCTTGAGTGATAGAAAAATTAGGAGAAGAAAGGAAAAAGCGGAAGAGTGAGGGAAGACGAATGAGATAATGAAAATGAGCAAGAGGGAGAGAAATAGAGAGAGAGAGAGATAGAGAGAGAGAAGGAGAGGGAGAGGGAGAGGAACTGATAGGGAGAGGAGAGAGAGAGGGAGAGAAAGTAGAGAGAGAGGGAGGGAGAAAGGGTGAGGGGGAGAGGGACGGATAAGGAGAGGAGAGAGAGAGAGAGAGGGAAAGAAAGAGACAGGAGCGAGAGGGAGTGAGAGAGAGAGGGAAAGGAAAAAAAAGAAGTGGCGAGCGTGAGAAGGAAAAGAGAGGGGAAAAAGGAGCTAGCGAGGGAGAGAGAGCGAGAACGGACAGGGAGAGAGAGAGAGGGAACGAAAAAGAAAGGGAGGAAAAGAAGAAAAGGAGCGACCGTGAGAGAGGAAAGAAAGAGGAAAAAGGAGCGAGGGAGCGAGAGAGAGAGACAGAGAGATAGAGAGAGAGAAGGAAAAGAAAAGACAGAGAGAGAGAGAGAGAGAGAGAGCAACGGAAATGAACGCAATTAATTATGCATGAATTTGCACAAATGTCAACAGAATAATCAACTCATCAGTGGAGGAGTCATAAAAGGAAAGGTGTATAGGCTGCTTCTGAAAGGGCAAGAGAGATAAAAGAGAGAGGATGAGAAAGGACACGCCTCCAGCTACTCCGGTGCAGGCCATCGACAAGGTCATTATTATGAGAGAAAGAAGAGAGTGAATGAGAGAGATTAGACATGGCATAGAAGCAAACCGTTGTCAATTCTACAGGTTGATGTCACAAAAAACACAACAAAATAATGAGCGAAAAAGTGGTGGAAGAAGAATAGCGAGTAACTCATGCGTCCAATCATTAAAAACAGAATTCATTATAGTACGCTTCCGAAGAGGAAAGTGTGTAGAGAGAGAAAGCGAAATTATCCGAATGGGAAAAGTTTAAGAAATGTTATTGGTATTCCATGGGAAAGACAGTCTAGGCCAGGAGAGCGAATTGGCAAAACAAAACTAAAAAGCGCAGATGCAGAACAACATTCGCGTTGCAGTGAGAATCCTTGGAATTGAAGAGGGAAGAGAATGAGGGGGTGGACAAGCAGAAGCAAGGGCCAAACACCATCTGAGGATCCAGGAGGGAGTGCTTTCCTTGGCCATGGATACCCACTCGTCTCCACTCTCTTATTATGTTTGAAGAAGCCTTGGTAGCATGGAATAAACAAGAGCAACTCGTTTTAAAACATTTGAATCAAACATGAAAACATGACGCTTTAGATGAGATTTGGGGTCACTTTCTTAAAAATGCAGAGAAAAAAATGCATATCTACTTCCATTAAAGGCGATATCTCCTCGATTTTTGTCACCTGCAGTTCATTTTGTTGAATTCCGAACTAAAACAAAGACCAGGTCTTTGAGGAAAGGTAAAAAGCTTAGTAAGATTTCAGAAGGAAGGTTGAAGGGAATGAAGAAGCGCATGGTTAATCGGGATCAGAAGATCTTGCAGCACACAGAAAACGATGTGACACGGGATGTCACAATTTGATGTCACAATAATGTACCGATTTTACTTCGGTACATATGTGTTCCACCCCATGTCACAATTTATGTTCCAAAAAATTGTGACCTCCAGTGAAACAGAAATGTGACGCGCCATGTCACAATTTTCGAGCGGTGGAGGGCAACGTATCCCAGCAAAAATGTGACATTGCATGTCACAATTAGGCGGCAGCACATAAATTGTGACATGCTCCCACCGTTAGCTCCGCCCCTTTTGCTCTCCCTCCCCCTTCATCCATTCTTCGAATTAGTGATTCATTTACTATTATGCATGCCACTGGCATTTAATAACAAGAAGAATTATTCATTAAGTTAGTGAGACCTTCAAAAGATTACAGTAACAACTCAACACATTCACAAGGAAACAGTAACAACTAACACACTTACAAGATAACCGCGCCGAGTTAAATGAATTTGGGCTACTTAATCATGATAAAATTGAGTTACTGGTCATAAAACGACAAGAATTAATACATTCTGTAAAGACTGTTTTTCTTAGAAGGATATGTCTATGTTACCAGTTACTTTCTGAATGAATCTTGGAAATAAAAATTCGATAGTTCTAAAATGAAAGAAACGTATAGCATGAAAGCAAGTTAAAAAATGAAACAATCTTTTACTAAGATGAAAGAATGTTCTCAAGTGAAATAAACTCAAGTAAAAGAAAATTTTCAGATGTAAGAGTCAACAAAAAAATGTGATCTAATGAGATCAGACTGGCCTCTATTCGGCCATAATGGCCTCCAACTTGCGGTAGATGAGCCCTGCATCTCTTGACATGGGCTCCGGAATGCCGAGCAGATTCGCAAGAAGGGACAGCTCTTGTTTCACTTCGTGTGGGTACTCGAGGTCGAACAACCAGAAGCAAGCGAGGTAGGAGAGAAGCGCATGGGCAAGGTCTCCAGAAACCTGCAGCAAGCGTATTATAAAGCAGGTAAAAAATAAATAAAAAAGCTATGAGTATAAGAATTTTTTTTAATTTGTTAAAATTACATTTTTTTAATTTGTTAAAATTACATTTCAACTTTTTTTTTTTAACAAAACATGACTGACGGTTACATCGACTCCCTCAAGAGCGATGATGAACTTGGCAGAGACATCACCGTATGCGACTATCACCGGCTGCCGGATGCCCTCATTCTTGAGTTGATCAAGAGCCGACGACGCAGAATGATGTGCCTAAGCAGCATAGTTTACACTCCTCTCGCTGTATCGTCTCTCTTTCTCGCTCCTTTTCACTCACAAGATAAGAAAAAGGCAACAGGAAACTAATGTCACTTAACTTATAAGCAATAGGTAGATATTGATTGGGAGTTTGAATTGTAATAAATAACGGACCAGGAAGCGATTGTAGACGAACTTGACACGAGATGGCTTCTTCTTTTTGTCTGTATGCTCGAACAGTGCCAGCATGTTGAGTAAGAACTCGAATGTAGCGAAATCTGAGGCATACAATTATTCTCTTTTTAACAGTTCGATGAATAGTTTGGAAATACAATTGAACCTGGGTTACAAAGATAAATACTTAGTACACATGGATGCATTTTTTTCGATAACTCAAAACTTTATAAGGTTGAAAATACCGAACCATTTGTTCCAGGCGGGAAGGCGTTCGCTTCAACAAGAGATCTTCTCTTCGCTTCGGATATTACGCGCAGGGCACGCTGAGACATTGCCGGCGCAATCTTCTCTTGCAATCTCCGTGGAAAGTCTCCCGCGGAAGCGCACTTTGACGCGATGAAGTCATCGACAATCTGCAAGCAAATTCAAAAGTATATTTGTCTAATGTGAATTCCAAAAATTTTGTTCTAAACTCAAGCCATAGAGCAAGAAATAACTCATGTAAGTATAGACAAATTATTTAAATGTAAAACAAAATCCGATAAATAAAAAATCACATACGTAACGGGACTGCGCGTAGAAGGAGTAACGTGTCGTTGTTGCTCGCGGAGGCTTGTTCTGGCAAAAGCGTATACGACAGTTTCTAAAAAAATTATATATCGCCATTTGTGAGAGAGCTGCTACTAGTAGTAGAATTTTACATTTTAATCTAAAGACTCTCTTATATATGACAAAATGAAATATCTGTATAACTTTAAAGACTCGAGAGACAAAAACCTCTTCTGCTTAAGGAGTTCGAGGTGCTCGACAGAGCCGTGTATCAAGTTGTTAATTCGCTTAAACAAAAGGTTTTGTAATGCCTTTAATTTTCAAAATATAACAGTATCTTGTAGAGCTTTAACTGACATTTAAATGATCGTCAGTTTCTCTCTCCTCCTCGTTATCCGAAGAAGCAAGCCACTCTCGGCTGCCTGCTTTCTTCTTGTACTCTCTGATGGGCTGTGATAGCAAGCTTCTTTTTCCAAGAAGAGATCTGACCCGCCTAACGCGGCATTCGACAAGTCCCTTGTGGCTATCGATGAAGGCATCCTGAAATGCTTTCTGTAGTTACATCAGAGAAAATTCAGGTAACTAGCAATGCGTTATCGAGTCTTTCAAATTTCATAATGATCTTCATTCAGTTAAAAACTGTTGTGTAGAAAAAAAGGTTGCTAACTATAGAACAGTTGGGGTATCCTGCGAATAGATGCGTAACGAAGCTCCGCGTCTCTTTCGGGGATGGTTTTTCTCTGCTAAAAAAGTGCGGTAAAATATCAGTTGTTCAAGAGTTGAAAACTAGCGTGTCAGCGTATGTCAGCAGAAAGTCGGCGATCCTTCTCGTAAGCAGGCAGCGGCCAACCCTGTCGTCCGAAATGTCATACGACGGGTCATCTTGTAGCCTCTTGAGGAATGGAGCTCCTTGCTTGCCAACCAATAACTTCTCAAAGCTGCATTTCAAAAGGCGCTGGTTCAGACGATGGTAGAAGGGGTCTTAAACGCATACGTTTACTTGTTAAAAGGAAAATTAATTAGAAATCTGCTTGCGCCGAGTTTTGCTTGCATACTAAAGGATACAACAGACAAAAGTGCAGTTTACTAAACAGAAATTTAAAGGCCTGCCTGTGTACATCGTCCGATCTGGAACTGCCGAGGGAGTTCTGACCAACGGTGACTCCGAGCGAACTTGAGGTGTCGAGGGATGAGAAATCGCTAAGTAAATTAAATGAATTACTATCGTAGAGCTTACAATCTGAGTATGATTTACCTCCAAGCTCTTCAAGATCGCGATCTTTGTCGACTTCTCTCTCACAAGGGTTAGCATCTTCAACATCAACTGAAAATTCATGAATCTAAGATATGACCATTCATTTTAGTATAACCTTGCTCCGCTCGAGTATCATCAGGAAAAACTGGGTTTTTCTCCCACGAGAGCGCAGTCGGATTGGTTGGCGAAAGGGACTCATTTTTTACCAGGAATGTGGAAGAAATCGAGAGGGATAGCTCCTGGCTGTTCATCGTAGTCGAAGTTGCCGGACTCTGAGAAGATCCACGTAAAAATATACTCATTTAGAGAGATAGGCAATCGGTAAACCTCGAGTAAGCTTCCTGTTGCTATGTAATGTGCGTGTGGCGCCGCAACAACTTGAGAGGGGTGAACGTCTATCATACGCTGAGGAGTGTTGAGCTGCAGCCTGACATTTGTCAGAGGGGAGCCAGTCCGTGTACTCACATATTGCTTGACTTGTGCAATGGTCTCGAAGTAGCAGTCCTCTTCGCCCAAACACTCGGGCTCAGGAGCACCCGCTTCCAACAGAATGGTTAGACGCATTGGGTCTAACGCTAAAGATCACACTAACTAGGAAATAAATCATGCAAATGATCACATATTCGTGAGCCGTCGTAAATAACGGGATAAATTGAAATATTGATCTTCAGATCAAAGTATTTGTTTATTGCTAAGAGAAAATAACGAAAATATTCTAGCAGTGGCAGAGGGCGTGTCTTGGCATGAAAGCGGTCTCATTTCCCTCGGGGTAGCCGTCAAGAGGCAGTGGATCAAAAAGTTCCTTGAAAAAGACAGTTGTGATCGCTCCAGATGCGGTGAAGAAGCAACATTGTCTGCTGTCATCAAATCGAGCGGGATGTCCGATCTTTGCAACGATCTTCCATGTTTGTTCCGTGAATGCGAAGCAATCGATCTGGGCAGGAACAAAGCTGCTACTCTTGTTCAGCAAAACGATGTCTCCCGACTTGTAGAGTGTCCCGTGATGCTGGAGTAGGAGAGTGCACTTCACCCGTCGTTCCTTCAGAACTGCCCGTGCGAGCGCTGACACTTGATGTTGCTCGATTCCTTTTCCGGGAACGAATTCCGCCTCCTTCTGAAGACGTAGTGCCCAAAGAGTGCGCTGGATGTGAGTTGCGAACGTGCACGGCAGACACGTGAAGTTCCTTGTAATGTAGGACCGTCGCTTGACGTACGCATTCAGTTGCTCGAATTGCAGAGTACTCAGTTGTCCAACTGGCCCTAGAGAACGAATCGCAGCTGCATAGTGCAGCAACGCGTGCGTCTTGTAGATGGGCCTGGACGAATGGGCTGCAGCTGCGCGAGAGGGCGGAATGTCCAGAGGGACAACTCGCCAAGCAAGAGACACGTATTCCTCGGCCGTAGAACGTACCAAATCAATGTCGCCAGATGTCAACTCGAATGAGCAGAGAAGGCGACTCAACTCGGAAAAGCGCTGGAACAGAAGCCGGATCTCAGGTTCCGCAACCATTACGTCCAACGGGAAGAGAAATGGGACGAGCCGAATGAGAAATGCTGTGTCGGCTGCCTTTTGCCCGGACACAGGTCGCCCAGTAGCAAAGGCACATAACTTATCGTTGATATCCTTGAGCGGAAGTCCATTCCGAATGATGGCCCGAATGACCACTCCTAGAAGACGGCAGCTCTCGCCCTCGTACAAGTCGTGGGCGATATCACAGTAGGCATCCTCCGACACGTGGTATCCCGTAATGCCGTTGAGTGGCGAATCCCCCATCACGCCAAAAGCAGGAGGGCCGTTCGCTTGATACCTTAAGTTATCGCTTAAATTCATCCAATCTCCGATCAACGACAAAGGAACCGACCACGCCAAAGTCCGTAATTGGCAGTCCTTCTCTAGGTGAACGGCTCCAAAGTCGCGGTAGTTGGTCAAGCAGTGACGGCAAGGGAAACCTCCGGAAAAGCACGTCTGCATCTGGCGGACTTGGTTTAGTGCCAGGTTATCACCAAGAACCGAGTGCAGCCAAGGGTAGACGACAACGCTTCGCCCTCTCCACGACACCATGATTCCGTTTTCGTAGAATACGTTCAACTCTACCTAAGAAGTTAAACTAATTGATGATCTTTATTTACAACTTTTACGCTTTTTAAAAATTTTACTTCAAATATATTACGGCACCTTGAAGCTTTCTAGAAGAGGCTTGTAGCCATAAGCCTTGTGATCAGACCCGTACGATGTCGCGTAGAGAAACCTAAAGCATTTACTTGAAGAACTGCTTTTTTTATTTTAGCATTTTGACACTTACTTCCATTTATGTAGACACGAAGCATGCCGTCTCAGTCCGGAAAAAGTGAAGAACATCATGGTTTGAGAGTGGTTAGACGACGCCTTTCGTAGACCACTTCCAGGGCAAACGTCATCGAGGTATACCACAATCGGAAGTAGTGGTTTCTTCGTTCTGGAGGTAGCGTCACGAAACCGTTGCCCGTCCAGTGGAGACAGGAAATTCCCCCTTCCGAATGGCTCCATTTCTAACACCTGAAAAGCATACAGATTCTATATACTTCAATGTAACACAAAATAGCGATAAACCTGTTGAAATTCCACGTTCCGAAAGGCCGCTTCTATCGAATCCTTCAGTGGGACAATGTAGAACTTGCACGGTCGATCGACACGACTCTGCTTCCCATCCAAGTCGCGTACGGGGACAGTCATCGTCCCCATTTGTCGAGGCAAAGGTTCAATGTAGTCCTGTTCTTGTCGAAGCGCAGCCTTCCTTCTGTATGATGTAGCAACGGTGTTCAGTGTAGCCATAAACTGATCGAAATGGGAGTCGTTCATGGCTCGAACGTTCTTAGCGATACGGCGAATCAGATCCACCATTTTATCCGTTTCCGACTCTGTTATTCCAATTCGGCTTGTGGAGGTGAGGATCTCGGCTCTAATCGTTTCGCAGAAGTTGGTCGAATCATCAGCTTCGAGCGCTTCCGAGTCGTCATTCTCATCGTCCTCCTCCTCCAGCTCAGTTGCAGATATGTCGCCGTCCAACTCCTCAACATCCTCTTGAAGAGACGAGGCATCCATGTTGCCATTGTCATCAACATCCACATCCATTGCACCATCGCTATCGCTGCTGTCGGAATAAAGACCCCTCATCAGAGCAGGATCTGAAGAGAAGACTTGCGATGTTCAATAGTAAGGTACTGTTATTACTTGTTTAAATTACTACTCACGTTGTTGGCTCAAGTGAACCCGCCATGCTTGAAATCGTCCGAACTCAGATGAGCAAAAGCGGCAGTGATATTGATTTTCTCCAAGGTGTGACTGTTGACAATGCCGTTTTAAGTGGGCCAATGTAGGAAGCTCCTCCTCGCAGACGTCCGCTGGACAACGCATCGTTAAGATTCTAAACTGTAATTTGTTGTTTTCCTTTTTCATTAGATATTAACATTCAATGTTATCTTTCTATGTGCTCTTTCTTTCTATAGTTCTTGCAGCCTTGTATTCCTTTTTTCGTCTAAAACTTTCTTCCATAACTATATTGTTTTGTCTTAATAATGAATTTTTTTTCTGTATGAATATTCTTAAGCATATAACATGCTTAACAAATATTGGATATCGTAACGTAATTAAAAACCAACTTTGTAACAGAAAAATACAAATCACACGTTTGCATTTGTGCAATTCGTTAATTCTCAATTCGTTGTAACCAGTGGGTTGTGTTACAGTAGTTCATAGTAAACAAAAGAGTTGCCCAGAAAAAAATACTTTGTAAAAACTTTCAAATAACACTCTTACAATGGAGCGATTCGCTTATTTTCAATCAGTTGTTACTACTGGTTGGGTTACGGTAGTTTATAGTAAACATAAAGGTGCCCAGAAAAATCCACTCAAAAAACTTACTCTTTTGAATAGGAACGCAATCGCTTATTCTCAATTACTTCAAGGAATTTACTTGCACAGACACATACAGAACAGATTGGGATACGGTACCTTTAAGAAATTAAACTTGTCCAGAAATTTATCACTTTCCATTTAAAATAAATCATTGGTACGGATTCGCGAATTAATTCGCTCAAATTTCGTAAGGTTACGGTTCTGGGCAACTCTCCTGAAAATCAAGAACAGTTTCCCAGAAATGGGAGAAAATAAATACCTTTGAATATAATTTAAAAGTCAAAAGATATAAGCTTACATTCTCTAAACTTAGCGTAACTTCGCTAATCAATAGCAACTACAGCTTCGATAATTGTAATTGTAAGTCACATAAAGCACTTACAAAAGCATCTCAAGGTTTCAAGTAACTTTTCACTTGCACCAACAGTATTCCAATACTCGATAAGTTTAAGGACGAGAGTACGGTATGTTAAATATTTAAAAAAAAATAAGTTAAATCACATCCCACCTTGCTGCAAATGTCGCACCGGAACGGCTTCCGATCAGTGTGGTTGACGGCGTGTTGTTGGAGACCTGGAAAAAACTTACATTTGGAAATATTTCAGTTCAGAATATACAATGGTAATCCTGTATAAAATGTTGAGCAAAAAAGAAGCATTAATTATTCGTCGTACCAAAATTTATTTTCTTTTTTTAAAATATACACATCGAGTTGGGTTACGGTACTTCTTAGAAAAGAAAAGAAAGAAACAAGAAAAGAACAGTTTCGCTTATTTTAAATAAGTTATACAGAGCTGGTTTGATTACGGTTTTTTTTCTGGAAAACAAAAGAAACTTGCCCAGAAATTGAATTAACTACATAACCGATAGGGTATAAAAAGGTATTGTCGATTTCACAGAATAATTCCTAATTTTGGGCATCATCCTGAGGGACAGATGGGCAGAAACAGCTAACAAACCTTGCTAATATTTAGGATCATCGACAGTGGCTTCTATTCCCTGATAATAACAACTACAAATTTCTAACCACGTTACCCTAGAATTGAAGACTAGACAATGTATATAAACATAACGAACCTTCGCAAGTCTGCGGCAGCTTCAGATGGCAGAAGCGCGGTCTGCGCGGAGATGCGATGTCTTCCAGCTCCGGTAGGAAGTCAGGGGAAGAGTGCGTACCGATTTTCTAAACAACGCATTATTTATATTTAAAATCTTTTGAATTGTATTATCCTGCTTTCAAAGTTAAGAAAAATAATAAACGTGGAATAGGTAATAACAAATGAACAAGGAAAAAAAATGTTCGGAACAAACTTTTCAATGTGTGGGAAAATGAGTTTTTTGTACTCTTAAAGAACAATAAACGAACGAAACTTATTTAAAAGTCAAAGTTGTTAGACGAGTCTGAAAAGTTATCGTACCTGGACAAAAATGCAGCAGCTTAAGCGTTGAAGCTGCGCGGTGCGCGGTTGTTGGGTGGATTGGGCAAGAGAAATACTGAAAATATAAAATTGCTGAAATAAGTATACGAATTTCAACATGAAATATAAACGATAGTTAATGTACCAATAAAGAGAAAACACATTAAATATTTAAATTCGTTGGGAAGAATGGCAGCATCAATTAACAGATGTATCAACTTATGAAGAAAAGAATTAAAAGCAAACCACGCTCGGATGTCGAAAGAATTTGATCTTGCTGCGCGCGCCGACACGCTGTCTAGTTCCAGCAATCGCAGACAAGAAGGGCTAGCCTGATAAGAAAAGAACAACGTTGCATATTCAGCATATTTAATAATGTTAATTTTATCACTCATTCGTGAGAAAAGAATGACAAAAGTGCTGACAATAAGGGAATAAAAACTGCAATAGAAACTTGCAAGAATAAACATTAACAAATCAGCTTTTTCATATCAATAGCGGGATGAATGAGTTAAACTTTTCAATTACTTACTATTAGAAGTTGAGTCTCCAGTTGTTGATCGAGAGCACAAAGAGCAGCTTGGCTAACTACGCGGCCCGGGGACTCTCGCTTTCTAACTGACACAAAAGAGCAGAATCGCTACGCTTACACGTTATAAATGTCATATCAAAAAGCGATTCAATATTACAAACATGAAATAAAAAAAGGATAAGTTTTAAGTGTTTGTTAACCCGAGATTTTCTTCCGAAAATTAAACGTTCCGTTCAAATGATGATTCCGAATATTTTTTTAAACATGGTCGAAAGTGGTACAATGTCACATTTTCTGTTCTCGCATCGCCTCGTCCCCCCTTGCCACCAAAATGTGACATCCGTTGTCACAATTCTCTTCGGCGGCCGCTTGCGTGTCACATTTTTGGTCACAATTTTGGATGGAACATTAATTGTGCGTCACATTTTTTTCTGTGTGAGCTTAGCCTTCGTTCTGGCTGATCAAGAACTGAGAGGAGAGAAAAAGGAAGGGCAAGAAGACTGGAGACAGAAGAAAGATAGAAATGTCACAGCTACAATTCATTGTCATGGCCAGGCTGCCATTACAACACTCAACAATTTCAAGCCCATTCATTCCCAAGAAAATACAGACAGCCATGAATTATCCGAGTGGATTGGAAGGAAAGAAGTGAGCACGAGAGAAAGAGAAAGAGAGAGAGAGAGAGAGAGAGAGAGGGAGGGAGAGAGAGAATGTAGATAAGAGTGAAGAAGGGGTGAGAGGATTTTGGCCTGAGGGTGTGGGTGCTGACCGAGGGAACGAGAAAGCAAAAAGACTGTTCTTGGGAGGAAGTCAATTCGTATTTACAATTTCTCAGAAGGCTTAGAGAAGAAGCGGGGAAGGACGAGGCGAACAGGAAAGGAAGTTAACACCGAGAGGTGGAACGAGTTCAGCAGCGAGCTGTGACGAGACCGTCGAAGTGGCGTCAAATTTCCTCTCTGTTTGTTACTAGCTCTCTATCTCCCTCTTCATGTGCATACATTCTCTCACTCTCTCACTTTCTCTCTATTTCTCTGCTCCTCTCTACCTTCCTGTCTCCTTCGTTCATCCTCTCTCTCTCCATTGATGAAGCAGGTGGAAATAATAATTATCCTTGCCTTATCGCACAAGCCAAGACCCCATCAACTCAATCTGCGCGGCTCTGGATAAGCATTAGCCCTGTCAATATAACTCCAACAATCCTTGCTCACCTCGAACTTCACTCGTATTCTCTCTCTCTCTCTCGCTTTCTCTCTTTCTCTCGTTCGTTTTCCCTCTCTCTCTCTGTCTGTTGTCTCTCTCTCTCTCTCTCTCTCTTTTTCTAACAGAGATATTTCTATTCATGGCCGGCGAGAATGTACCCAGACATGAGACTGAGGACAGAGTGAATAGACGGGCAGAAGTGGGAAGGCAACCCTGGAGGTAGCACTCACTCATTCTTCCAGCACACGCCCAACCTATCACATATTCTTTTACTTACACCCCTACGGTCGCGTACTCTCTCTCTCTCTCTCTCTCTCTCCTCTCTCTCTCTCTCTCTCTCTCTCTCTCTCTCTCTTTCTCCTATCCCCCCCCCCCTCTCTCTCTCTCTCTGGTTACATACACAACCCCTTCTTTTTATTTTTACTCCAAATTTTCTGTCTTTTATTACCTTTTCACTGTTCGGGCTACCGCAGTTATATCAGCGGGGAACCAATTTGTGAAGGGTATGAATTGGGCGGCCACAATGGAGGATCGCATATTTCTATCCTGGAAATCGAGCAGAAGCTTGTCATTCATGCACTATTGAGGCATCCATGAAGAAGGGAGGAAAAGGAGAGAGGATGGAGAAGGGAGAGAGAGGAAGGAGAGAGGAGAGTGAGGAGGGAGAAGGGAGAGAGGATGGTGAAGCGAGAAGGAAGAGAGAGGAGGGAGAAGGGAGAAGGGAGAGAGAAGATGGTGAAGGGAGAAGGGAGATAGAGGAGGGAGAAACGAGTGAGGAGGGAGAAGGGAGAGAAAGGATGCTGAAGGGAGAGAGAGGATGGAGAAAGGAGAGTGAGGAGGGAGAAGGGAGAGAGAGGGAGAGGGGAGAGAGAGAAAGTAGGGAGAAGTGGGAGAGGAGGGGGAGAGAGGAGAGCAGAAGGGGTGAGTGAAGAGCAGGAGGTGGCAAGAAGGCAGCACAGCTTGGCAGGCACAGAACTAATTGCTCCCGCAATCAAACTACTGCTGAAAGGGATCAAGATGTGCATGATGAGAGAGGGCGAGATTGAGAGACAGAGAGGGCGAAAGACAGGAGACGGATAGCGTATGACAGGGAGAAAGAGATGATGAGAGCGAGAAAAAAAAATAAAAAGAAACATCATCAAGGAGAACAGACACTGAAGTAGTGCGAGCGACTCTCGAGGACCCCCAAGGACCCTTGCAAGACAGCCATAACAGAGTCAGTAACCGCCTGATTAGTTGTCGGACTCTTCAAGGACGAGTGACGTCATCGATGAATCCGTGTAACATCTTCGTGATCACTTCTGATGGCAGAGAGAAAGAACATTTGAAGCTGCTGACTTGGCCACCGCTTCTCTCCCTCCGCCTATTTCAAATTCTTGCTCTGTTTCCACTCTCCCACCCGGCAGCTTTGAACTCTTCGCACATTTTACAAAAGATGTTTGCGCATAGGCTTACAAAAGCACCATTCTCTAATGCTCTTGGTTGCGTGTAGGTTAAACCTTCCTTGTACTTATGCCCGCTTCCCCTGGTCTTTCCTAAACGTAATGTATTTGGCACACGAACTTAGGATATGCTGGAAACATCAGCTTTTCATTGTAATTACAACATGTAACCAGGAGATATAAAAGCTATGCATAGATATGCAAATCACTGCTGATTTAGCGATTTCGGGAAGGAATTCGCTAACCAATTACTTTTAAGAAATCAATAGTTAAATAATGCATATGGTATTTTTCGACAAGGAAAAATATGACACAATCAGTCCGTTAGTTACTGCAAGGAAACGGAACGGACGTCTGATGAAAGAAAGATCAGAGCCAAGGAATAATAAACTAAAAAGGAGGAATAATAAACTAAGAAGTCTTTGAATGTTTCTTCTTCTTCTCAGTAGCCCCGTCCCTCTTCGCTGCCTTCTGCACGGGCTGAGCCTTTTCGACGATCTAAAGAAAAGAAAGATACGGCTAATAAAGTGGAGGCTAGCCAGGCCGTGCATAGAGAAGTAAGTTTTCATTCACCCGCCGAGTCCCTTCCCATACTTCATTCTCTTCCAATTATTGCAGACCAATGAGCAATGGCGTAGTTGTTAGCTCCGCCACAAAAGAACCTATGCTGCAGTAAACAGCCCATTTTGCATCAGAAGCCGAAAATTCCGCAACAGATACTCAAGGGGCTCGGCCCCGACACTAATCACTTGTTGTCATGGCTAGAGAGAGGAGCTATTAATATCCTAGACTACTATAATGATCTTAGACGATGAACGAAGAAGACATGTACTCATATATCACTCACTTCAACAAGTTTCTCAGGGAATCTCCGGCGCTCTCGAAGAACACAAAACGAGCAGAAGCGAGAACCAAAGTAGAGACTGCAACTCTGAAAGGGAAAGAGACATGCTGGAGACTTTAACCTCTTTCTTTAAAATAGAGAGAGATAGACTTTAACCTCTTTCTTTAAAATGGAAAGAGAAGGAAACCTTGGCCAGGCAGACGGGAGCTTCGCAGATTCGACAGAGAGCACCGAGCACGACGAAGTCAGCGAGAACCGGACGGCGGCCGCGGATTCGAGGGGGCGGCGTCAGAGGGTCTCGCATGTAGAACACCGGACTGGCGTAACTCAACACACAAAGATCCATAATTAGAGGGAAACTCCGCAGTTTTCAACTAGGAAAGAAGACTTTTAACAGTCGAAAAACTTCATTTTAAAAATCTTAAAACTGAAGAAGAGCAATGCATTTCCATAAATCATAAAATAAAATACTCACAAGCCATCAGAAACGCGTAGTTCTTTGAAGAAACACTTAGCCGACAGAGAACATCGAGAGCATTCGAAAGGAATCCATCTGAGCAATTTACAACTGGTAATTACACGACTTCTTAAAATTGCTTCAGAAACTCACTACAGAATATGCATAACACATCTAGAACTTAATGAAGAAGGAACGAACGGAACGAGGTTCGCGTCGTCGTCCTCTACGCTCGCGGCCTTGCTGTTCTTCGCTGACTCGGCCAAGTCGACGCTAGAAGAGGCTGCATCAAATACATTATCTGTAGTACGCTTATTAACTCACCAAACAAAGCTCAAGAATTGTAGTAACAAAATAAATGAAAATGAAAAAAAATGGATGACAGCGAACCATCTTGTTCAGAGCAGGATGAAGGTAGAGGCTGAACACGTCGCGTACTCTGCACAGACTCCATCAATACGATGCCTTCTTAGAAACCTACAAATTTTGTACATAAAAGGTTAGTGAACTACATAGAAAACTTGAAAAATTCCGGGCATTTTGCCAAGTCCTTTGATATTTTAAACAACCTAGGAAAACACATGCACCAAATAATTTATTATGTTCCACCACGCAATGAATGAAGACGAGACACCATAAACATAGGATTTCCTCACATGTTGATCGATGGGTATCGACTTACCATCGCTCATAAACTATCCCAAATACGTCGAAATTAGAATAGTTAAAGTTGCAAAACATCAGCTAATTTATTAATTAAGAGAGGACGACTGTATGCACATGTCCCGCTCACTCATAATCGGAGAGATCAAAGAGACAGCTTGAATGCATTCATATATTTGTTTTATGTGCATGTATTTACTAATCAGACCACACGATCTTTGTGTATATCTTGCCCTTGTTTACGAATAATCTCATTCCTGGATCAAATGCCCAAGAGATACGTACACCTCTCCAATCCACTGCACAAGAGAACTTGCTCTAATAGATATGTATGAATATTCATATATATATGTATACACATACATCCTTTTTCCAATTACGCAAAAGATGCAGATGTGCATTCTTTGTGAAGTCTAATGACTTGAAATAGAAGAAGTGAAAGAGAGGAGGGCGAGAAGAGTAGCGGTGGTTGCCAAGGCAATGCCGGGAGTATGACAACGCCGTCTCCATGCAGCACTGCCCCTGCGCGCTTTGTACTGCATTCATCCTTCCCAAATTTCCCTCTTACTCTCTACCTATTACTTCCTCTCTTTCTCTCTCTCTTTTCTCTCTCTATAGTTAAAACAAATTGTGTGTTTTCTGTTTAGAAAGTAAGTTGGGGATGTCAAGGGGAGAAGGAACCCTTCTTGATCTGCTCTCCCCTGATCTCCTCATTGATGCTTTCTCTAAACAAGCTCATCGTCATTCTGCGATTGATTTTGCGAGGTTTCTTTATTCCTTCCTATTGATGAGTATAATTTTCTTCTGCAATGGACCGAACTGTGATGATTGAGGCTCCTTGCTGCTTTCTACCTCGACTTCCCACTGTTGTTGCCAAAGGAAAAGGATCAAAGATTACCGACTCTCTTCGCATGGAGTGAAATGACGTCTTCAGGTTCACTTTCGCAGTATAAAATGAGCTCTAATATAGTTTGTTGAGAAGTGTCAGCCTTTCGGACATTGGATCGGAATGTGCTGAGCCGTGATCTGCCTGCCCTGTACTCTGTCAAACTGCCGGCTGTTCTTCTCTGCCGGGGTGGCTTCGTCCTCGAAGCGATCCTCTATGCTGACCACTTCAGCGACCGCCGCTCCACTCTTCTGCTTCGCCTCTTCGGAGATCTTACTTACTCGTGCGTTTTTCGTGTGCTAAGTACTGCCTTCAGATATTTAATGGTCACTTTCTATATCTACAGGCTAAATCTAGCAAAGGAGTACTGTAGTGAGATGGCAGAAGAGGCGTTGACTCGTTCTCTCTCCGCATTGATTGCGGCCCCTCTCCATTACCAGAAAAGTCTGCAAAGGCTAGAAGTGCGCATCGAAGAATAATTCCACATTTCCATTGGTTTAATTTACAGGAGAATGCGGTTCAGTCCTTAATGGAATTGGACATAATCATGAATGAGAGTCATTTACTACGCTTCGAATCACAGATCATTAGCAAACTGGAGGTTACAACCTCAAGAAATAGCAAAGGAAATTATAATTTTACATATTCAGATAATGTACTCTCAATTACAACCAACAATCCGAGAGAAGAAACTTCTACCTCGTCCTCCACTTTACTGGAGTCCGGAAATAACAAAGATGAGAACTGCAGAAATATCTGCAGAGGAAGTCAGTGTCAATCCATTGTCAATGATAGAGAGCTGATCACTGATAACTTACTATTCAGGTGATCTGGCTCAAGATGCATGCTCTCTCCCGACTTTTCCTTTATTCTCTTCATCGATCTAATCGATTGGAATCCGAATTGACGACGACCCTTTCAATTCTCGCGCAATTCGACTTTGTCCATTCGGTTATACATTGCAATTTGGTTTTCATAATAAGCACTCGCTTATCAATAATATTTTCATTATCTTTTCCTCCTCTGACCGTCTACAGATTACCTCGAATTCAGTGGTGCACAATTAACTTTTGTGTGTTTAGTCGTCGAAGACTCGAGCACCTGTTCATTCTTCGCATGCAACTCCTCTCACACGTTTCTTTCTCATTGTTCTCCGTTGCCTCTACCGAGATGCCTTCTCCACTCTCGATGCGTGCCAAGCTCAAGAAGTCGCCCTCTTTTCTTAATACATTCTGTTCGAATCTTTCATATTCAGGCCGCGATATCGGGCTGTGCAGAAAAGTACAAAGCTCTGCTCTCAGACGAAGCAGATCTGACGGCATTCAAGCGGTAGGAAATGCTGTTCTCTCTCATGAAGAGTATCTCCTGCTCTGAATAACAAAATGTGACTGAATTATAATCTTGAGTTGGTTTCGCGTTGCGGACGAAGGAGATCACGAGCATCTGTCGATGTTGATTGATTTCATCCGCGCGTCTTATCTAGCTTCCTCTTCTCTTCCGCCATTCTCCAAGTCCACCAGACAGGCACTCTCTTCTCATTTGTTCAATTCTATCTCCACTGTCTTCAGCAATGGCTGGATGACCTTCTTGGCCGTGCGGAGCCCTCAACTTCTCTTAACACAAACGATTGCGACTGGTGTCTTGCAAAAATTGACGATACTATTAAGGTAGGTTATTTTTTCATATCATTCATATTTTTACTTCACTTTTGGAAAGATTGCAGGTTGATTCGACACGTTTTCGCCAGCTAATGTTCATATCAGAGAATTGGACCTCCTTGACCACAACTGACCCAGATCTGATCTCTCTCCGTCTGCATCTCTGCCCCTCTGATCTCTGTGCCCCTCGCAAGCTACCGGTCTGTCATTTTAAAAATTGCCGCCATTTCCTTCTTACCTCGTCCCCCTCTTACAGATTCCAAGATTAACCGGTGAATTAGACGAGGAAAAGAAAGGAAATCGACGAGGATTAACACTGACTGCTCGCTCTTTTCCTGACGACAGGTCCATCCTTTTAATTTCTCTTCGTAAATTTTTTTTCTGTTTTTCTAGTAGAATATGCATTCTCTCATTTGTTTTGCAACCCGATCTACATACGTACTTCTACACATCCATATAAGTATGCGAGGCTGCGAGTCATTATTTTGCCTGTAAAAAAATGAGTAGGTCAAATTGCGAGGGAGGCATTATTACCGATTTGGAAAAGAGTGGAACCATTACATTTTCGTCTGGACTTGGAAAATAATAGATAGTCTGAGATACATATGTACATACATACATATATCGACTCTAAAAGGATGTTCTTGTAGGGACCAGCGTTCTCCTTCTGGAAGTTTCTCAAATAGATCAGAGAATGGAGAAAGTCATCGCAGCACTGATCTCATTGCTGAGTATGCGAGGCGCAAGCTACGCAGGTTTGCATTTTATCCCATTATCGTATCATTATTGGCTGCTGCTGCACGGTGGAGTTATAATAATAAGAAAGATTTAAGAAAGAAAAAGGCTATGTAGAAGATTCAAGCAGTTGTCGAGTTATCTGGCCGGCGAGCTCGGAAGAGAAGCCAGTTGTGGTTGTCGGCATCGATGTAGTGGAGCTTATCTTCCCAGCCATCCGTCAGAGAAGCGAATTCTTGTTCCGTGTAATGCTACAAGAAAGGCGATAAGGAATGAGCAAAGGAAGGAAGTCGAGAGTTACCTTGAGGAAGTCCGCCTTTTCCTTCTCAAGTCGCAGCTTCTCGCTTACAAGGATCTCCTTGAATCGCCCTGTCATATTCTCTGTGAACACATCTGTGAAGCCGGCATCAGTCGCCAGCTGAAGCAGTTCCCGTTGTTCCAAGGTGATATTCACCATTGAATATCACCCAATCTTACTTTGCTGAGTTCTGCGCAGTTGAGTAGGAAATAGGCTCGTTTCTCGACGTATTGCTTGAATTTTTCGGTCCATTCGCCAGCTCCGCGACCGTAGAGTGAAATGACAACTGTTCCACCCGGTCTCAACGAGTTCTGAAGGATCATGGGTTCAGACGTATTCAGAGAAAGGGATAGTATGAGGAGCAAATGAAACGAGAGAAGAATACGCACGAAAATGTTGCGGAAGAGAAGAGCCTTGTCAGAGATGTGCTGGATGCAGTCGCGAGAGAAGACGTAATCGAAGGAAGCGGGCGGGAAGGCAAAGGTCAGCGCATCGCAGATCGTGTACTTCACTCTGGTAAAGAGTTGGGGAGTACAAGAAGGGAAGAAGTGAAGAAGAATGGAAGTACCGTGAATCCCTCTCCCGATGAACGCGTACAATGGCATCACTCAGCATATTCGATGAGAGGTCCACGCCCGTCACTTGGATTCCGTACACGGACGCCGCTTGGCGGACTCCACCTCCTGGAATGGTAGAGAAAGAGAGAATGGTGTTGGAGTAGAGAATGACGTCATCACCAACCAATGCCACTTCCAATGTCCAGCATTCGTCTGCCTTGCTCCAGAGAGGGGAAGTAAGAGAGGACTCGGCTGTTCTCATCATAACTGGAAGCCAAATTTCGGAATCCAAGGTAATAAGCGACATTAGAAAAAATATAAGGCGAACCCTCCGGGCGAGATGAAATCTTTGCCGAACATCCACTCGTAGGCCCCGATGCCAGTGTTCGTGTACTGCGTCTTGTCGAGGAAGTCACGGAAAGTTACCGCTGCAGCAGATTCTGCCGGCTGTAATGGAGGCCATTGTTTGCGGCGATCGATATTGACTTTTCGCTCCTTAACCTTCTCGAAATGCTTCTTCCGCAGCACCCAGAGAATGTCGAGCCAGTTCTGCTTTTCGTGGATGGAGGCGTCAATCTGTGAGATAATTAATACATGCACTATTTGCATGCATTTCACTTCGCTTCAAAATGCAGTCACAAAAGTGAGACCTGGTCAGTGGCATAGAATTCGAATCCAAGAAGGTTTCTCTGGTCTCCGTCTTCATTGACTCTGCGGAAGGAATCATTTTCTCCTAACCCAGGAAGAAAGGAATGAATACCTGAAGACATCAAAAAAGGCAGTAAGAGCAGAAAGCTGAGAGCGAGCAGACGCCTCATTCTGAGCCAAGTTCTCTCTCAGCAAGAGCACTCCTCCTTCTCGGAGAGAACGAAGAATCGCATTGGCGAAGGAGTCCAGAGCATCTGAACACTTCTTCGACTGACTGTCTATTATAACTATGCGAAATATCTCTTACCAGCATCGTCAATTATCTTCTCATCATTGAGAAATTGATCAGAGACGATGACATCAACACCAGTTGGGAGAGATGCAAGTGAAGAGGAGAGAGTGATAGAAGAAGGAGGGAGCAGAGAAGAAAAGGAGAGAGAGGAAGCAGCGCCACTTGAGAGGAGAAGAAGAGAAGAGGGAGAAGAGGAGAGATAAGAAACGGAGAGAGACAAGATCTGTCGCTCTGTCGATGACATCCTCAAGCAAAAGCAATTCGCACAGTTTCAACTCTGGAATTAGCGGAAGGAATCGATGGAAAAGACAGGGAATGAACAAGAAGAGCGATGCAGCCTTTTAACAAAATGCAAAGGAGAACCTTCTGCTTCTATTTTTCTGCTTTTTTTTTAATCTCTCTCCCTCTCCCTCTCTCTCCCTCTATGTACATACATATCTCTCTCCCCTCTCTCTTTCTTTATTCCACCCAGAATTATCGTCCTCAGCCGGGCGTTTGTTCACACATACATACACGTTCGCAAAATTATTATACAGAGACATATGAAAGATACATTGGAAAAGTTGAATTTATAGATGCAGCTACCAACCAGACAAATAGATCGAGAGCATTTAGGGAGGTGAACCCGATATAGAAAGGAGATAGTGGGAGATAACTGGGAAGAGAGAAAACAGAAGAACATGAAGGAAGGAGAGAGAAGGGAGAAGGGAAGAGAGAAAGGAGAGCATGGCATGATCAAGGGGGCACGCGTTCTTCTGCACGTGGCAGGGACAATTGGATGAAGATTGCCTCTTAATACTGATGGCGAGAAGAGAGGGAGGGGGGGGGAAAGAGTGGAGTGATAGCGGTTGCGGCGTGATCTCCTGATCGGACCATGCCCTTTGTTCTCTCCACTCTTGGAAAGGTGGACACTGCTCGCTCGGGCTGCAGGTAACACAATTCAAGAAAATGGGAGAAAAAGGAAAAAGCGGAAAAAGAGGAAGAGAACGTTAGGTATTACTGTTTTAACTTTTTTCTTGATATTTTACGTAATATTTAAATAGATATGTACATAAAATTTGTATATGAAGCTTATGAAATTGGGATTTCTCTAGGCGTCAGGCTGCAAAGAACAGTGCTCAACAGAAAGAAGAGAGATCAAGTTCAAGTCGTCCTCTCTACTTCAAGCACACTCTCAGGTCAAGACAGACAGATTAAGTAGCTCTTCCTCATGCCATGATATCGTTCCCAAATGATCCTTGAATGCTTAGGGAAATCTCGGAATATCAACGAAGCTTGGAGAGGCAACTGGACGATGAAGCCGCGTTCATCAACACAATTGACACCATTCGAAAGGTTACGCTTTCTTTGTTTTTTTCATTATATCGTTGCTAGCGATTACTAATTTTTCTTATGATAGTACATGTCTACAGAATTACAGCTTATCTTTTCCCTTATGCAGGAGAAAAGAAGAGTTCGGCATGAAAAGAAATTGAAGGAAGATAAAGATGGGACGGTGGAAGGAGACAGTGAGACACCAAAGAATAAAGAAGATGCGAAGAAACAACTCGAGCAGAGCATTCAACACGATCTCAGTCAGTTATTCAGCGTCTTATTCCTCTTACAATTAATGTTCTAATGTTCAATCACCAAACGATTACTTCCTTTCTCAATTGTCCACTTTTTTTAAGATCGTCTAAATGCGAAACTTGACAAAATTTCGCACGTTCTGCTAGAAGATGAGAGCAATGGAGATATTTCGAGTTGTGTGAGCCAGCCAAACAATGACGCAGACATTGCTGTCCCGTCGTCGACAACTGACAACAAACAGGTGAGAGCCCACCACATTTATGTGATCGAGATCCACTTTTGAGGTTGTTTTGGAAGAGGATTTGGATGCGGAAGGAGATGCTGGAATGTTTGATGGAGACGACGTTGCCAGAGTTGGCGAGATGTTCAGCAACATTGGAAGACTCGATCTCTCTCCGCTGAGTTCTCAACAATCCCTCAGTCACTTCCCAGCTAAAGGAACAAAGACCATGGCCAGAAATAGTCGGCAACAAATGAAAGAGAAAGACTCTCGTCATGCTTGGACGGAGCGAACGTTCGTTTTTTCTCTATATACATATTTACTATCGCATAAAAGTTCCCGAGCAAAATATTTAATGAAAATAATTAGAATATATTTGATTGCAGCTCTGAACGCCTTCCGAATTGGCTGAATCTGCGCCCTCTGAAGGCTTCTTCTCCTTTTGCTTATTCGCCTCTTCTACTTCCACCCGACATGTTCCAATCAGATTCTCCAGAGATGATTAGAGCGGAACGCGGCTGCCAAACTGATCCCGGCGTAAGATAACATCAATGCAACGGAAAACCAAGTCAAAACATTCTGTGTATCTAAAAATTATGATGATGCGTTTACGAGTAGAAGAACTCAGAAAAGTCAACTGCTCCGCTCAAATTTTGCTCTTTGTGGATAGTGTGATAAAGCAATTCTTTTGCGATATGACCTCTTAGTTGCCTTTACAAGCTTATACGTCTCTGATCCCTTGATTATTTTTTGAATGTAAGATGTTGGGACTTATGCTTGAGTGTTGTTTGATTATATTTACGCATGTGTAAAATTATCAGTTTCTGTGAAAACAAAAAGAAAGTTAACTTAAAAAGATTAACAAGACTTCGATCAACTACGCATGGTCGTTGTAAATCAAAGGAGACGCTGTTAGACTATGTATGCCGTATGCAAAAAAAAATAAAGTGATTCGTACAACTAGAATGACAAACAGACTTAAATGTGGTAAGTAGATTTGTAATAATGACTGATTGCAAAAGACCCGATAGTTCTTCTGTACTCCCATAGTTTTCGTTGAAGATCACCAGAGGAATGTGCTGAAAGAATACGTTTATGAAATGAAAGAGACACGGGGCAGCGAGAACTAAACCCCTTCTTGCGCTTCCTCGAGGGATCGCAGAAGACGTCTCGTGCGATGTCGGGCTTGTCGTATTCCTCGCCATACACCTGAACAGTAATGATCTACGGAAAAAGAGACATAATTTAAAAGAGAAAAAACTAACGCTGATGTAGGCATGGAGCTTGGGGGCATGGTTCTTGATTCCCTTGAGAAAATTATTCGTAATCGGAATGGAGGGAATCTCCCCGTTCAAGTGCGACTTCCAGAACATGTCCGTTTCTTCTTCCGGCGCTGCAAGATATAATTTAATAGTTTTACAGTCACTATTCAAGTGACTAGTTTTTGTTGCATTGCAGTGCTATTCTACTCATCAATTCTCGAGTGCATTCACTAATGCCCTCCCTCATTCTCTATGCTTGATACGGCTTAGTAAGAAGAAGAAAGACAAACGTTGCATGGAATGAATTCTATTGACGATAGCAAATGAAGTGACTACGTTTCGGTTGAAAATGTAGAGAAGCTCAATGTCGTCGTCATCCAAACCGAAGGGACGCATTAGGTCTTGCCCAATCTGTGCAAGAGGGGAAGATACGTTTCTGATTGTGAGAGAGGTGGCAAGAGTGACTAAGGAATCAGACGAAGAGATTGAAAAGGAAAGTGATAGAGGTGTTTGGTATTTCAAACGAATGTAAGAACCATTAGTGTAAACAATTTAGATTACAACTTGATTACCAGTAAATTTCTCAATCTTAATTTCTTCACCGACTTGATGTGTTGCCGTGCATCAAAACATGTTTATGCGAAAAAGAGTTGTGAGAATGGAGAGAACGGACCTTGAACCAGCCGACGAAGAATAGAAATTGGACGACAGTAAAGAGAGGAAAGTGGAGGTCAACACTCTTCCGGCCGTCTTCTCCATCCAAGAACTGGCGGCCGAAGAGGCAGAAGAAAAAGAAGGCATAAGTAGCCAGGGCGGCTACCTCAAACAAACTACTTTTTTTCATTCGCATAAAAGCTTACAATAGTTAGAGAATTAAAGAAGAGAAGAGAGCAAATGGAGGAGAGATAAAAAGAGCCAGCAAATGGCATAGCAATCAGTATGATACCTGAGTATACGGCAGAGGCACGCAGACCCAGTCATAGCAGAAGAGCTTGCGGAATGACTGCCGAATTCCTTTCAACTCCTGCACAAAAGAACAGTTCAGAGATCATCAAGCATAAACAACACATTACTTGCTAATTAGATAGTTATCATTTGTTGACCTGCATGAACGAGTTAAGAAGAGAAGCTTGCGGTTTATTCTCCTAAATCAGGAAAGAATAGAATAAATTGATTAGATTAAAAGAAATGAAGAAACCTCGGCCTCCTTCATAACAATGTGCTGAACCCAGTGGAGGGGAACAAGCCAACGGGTCCCCGCAGATTCCTCCTGCAAATTCAACTCTCATTTTTATTCAAACTTAAATTTTTTAGTTTGGAAAATGAACTGACTGCATGCGCCTCAAGCAACTCGAATTCCTTCTCAGTCAGGAGACCTGCATCCACCAGACTGTGGATGCGAGGGAAGCGGAGACGGATGCGAGAGGAGACGTCACGCATGGAAGAGAAAGAGAGATGAGAAGAGAGTCAATGGAAAGAAAGGGAAAGAGAGAAAGAGGGAACGAGTGAAAGAGAGAAGAGGAAAGAGAACGAGAGAAAGAGGGAGAAATAAAAAGCGAGAGAGAAAAAGAGAGGGAGAGAGAACGAGAAAGAGAGAGAGAGAGAGAGAGAGAGAGAGAGAGAGAAAGAAAGAGAGGAACCATGCGATAGCAGCTGAGAGGTTGACGTATCGTGCAATGAGATGGCGTCTTCTTGTGCTCTTCTCATCAGTGCCTGGGCAGACGAGACAAGCCAAGGAGAGAAGATCCTCTGGCCAGAACAGAGTCTCGAACTGTCGCCACCATCTCAATGCATTCCAATTATTTCTTATTCAGTCATATTAATATTGACTAGTATAATATGACAAAAGGAAAAAAAGCTGCCGACCTGGAGACGACGTTGGAGACGTAGAATCCGAGCAGAAAAGTGAGAGGGATTAGCTTGGTGTAGTTATCGAACATCTTGCAGATCGCTTCGAATTTACGCCTTGGATGACAATTTTATAAGATTTAAACATCTATATAATTAATATTTCACCTTTGAAAGCTTTGGAAACAAACTTGATAAAGTCTTCATCGTTGTCAATTTGTGGAATTCCATACAAATAGAAGATTCGGACGGCATAATAGGCGACCAGGTAGACTATGAGTTCCTGGAAAAATAAAGAAATTCTAGCATTCCTTTCGAGCAAATCATCATTATGTCATGTTCTTCCTCAACAAGGGCTCTTTCTCCCCAACGGAGTCCGTTTGCCTCTATCCCCATCTCTCTTTCTCTCATTTTAATATTCTCATACATATTTATGTCTCTCTTGCCCGTCGAGAAGAGCCTTATTGGAAGGTGTATACAGAGACCTTCCAAGTGGATCTCCAGATGCTTCCTTTCCATCGTAAGAGAAGGCGGAGAAAGCTGCCGGTATAAGAGACTGTCATTGAGGCTTCCCGTGACGGCGACTCCTAGGCATGCAGTGGGAAGCCTTTCTTTTTCAGAGCAGCCACGAGAAAAGGATTCACCTAGCAACGCAAAGGTGCTCGTTATGAGCAGCGGATCCATGAAAATTCGCAAGGGTTTGCACGAAAGGGAGAATGAACGCTGTCGTTTCCCTTATGTCACTGTTTTCAACATCCATACATTGTACTAGCACACACATTTATTCGAGTAAAAAATGCAAATAAATGGCATCTACTCTACATCCCTACGCAATAACAGTCAGAACCTGCAAAATGACCAAATGGACACAGTTGACAAATGAGCGGACTTTGGGGAAAATTTTTTGTGAAAGTTCGAAGAAAAATGAAGAATCGTAGTAAATAAAAACATTCTTCTCTATGAACTGTGGAATGCCAGCAAACAAGAGTGGGCTTATCGAATATAGAATGGGAAAATGAAAGAGAGATGGGCATACATACTTCATTGGCGGATGAACAAGGACGGAAGCACGGATCTCATAGTAGAAGGACGAAAAAGAGAGGAGAGGAAAAGATGGAAAGAGATAGGGATGGAACAGACCAATTGAAAGGCAGCGCGCTGCATTCCTGCATGGAGAAGGGGGAGAGAGAAAGAAGGGAGAGAGACATCTACCCGTGAAGAGAGAGGGGAAGAAAGAAAGAAATGAGATAGGCTCGTGCCCACCACCGCTCGTTCCCCACGCGCGTGTTGTCTGGTTGGAGTTGCTCCAGTGACAATGAGTAATGGAATTAGAAAGACAGGAGACATTCTCGCGTTCAGAAATTTCGATTCTCTGTTCCAACACTCTTCAAAACCAGAATGAAAAACTGCTGATTAACAGACTAAGAGTCATCCGAGCGGAATCAACTCAAAATGACTTACCAAATTTGAAATGGTTCAAGAATCCCTTTCGCAAGAAAAATGGAGATAAAATGTTTAAAAAAAAGTTACCCTAGCAGCACCGAAATGTTTTTTACAGATGTGGAAAATTTCTCAAGGTTACTTCATCCTGTGATGAAGGAAGTGCAACAAGCGTTGAGGAAAAATGAAGTCACGGAGGACTGGGAGAGATAGAGCAATAGAGACACAGAAAGAGTCATAGAGAGTGAAAGAGTTAGAGATCGTGAAGGTGAGGCATAAAGTAAGAATGGAGTGGAAATTTGAGAAGATGGAGTGGGAGAGGACGGCTGATTCATACGCGTACATAGCACATTGTATACATGCATAACAGTGCAAGAACGACGAGGAGTTCGTGTTTAAAAGAGAGTTGGAGAGGAAAGTGAGCAGAGCATAGAATGCGAACCCCCTTCTCGAACAGAGAAAGAAGTGAGGGAGAGAGCGGAAAATCGACTGAGATCCAGAGGAAGAGAGAAATGAATGGAAAGTATCTCGAGAAAGCAGTTGAAAGAGTAGAATGAAAGGCGGCAGGGAAGTGTACGAAATTAGAGAGCAAACAAAGGAAGACCGCAACGGAAGAAGTTGAGTCAGAGACGGGCGGGGAGAGACTGTTGCCAAGGACACTTTCGACCACAGCCGCACTCATCCCTCTTCCTATTCTCACTTCTCCTCACTTCTACATCTTCCCTCTTCTGTGGTGAGCCAACACAACGCTGTCCCTCTCTGCTCTCTCTTTTTCTCTCTTCTCTCTTTCTCTTCTCTCTTTCTCTCCTCCCTCTCACTCTCTCTTTTTCTCTTCTATCTCTTTCTCTCCTCTCCCTCTTTTTCTCTATTTCTCTCTCCACACACTGAATACGTCCCCTATTTGGCAAAGAACTAGGGTGATGATTATGTCACCGAGAGTGATTTATGGATGAAAAGGACACTTCTGTTGCACAAGAAGTCCCTGATTGTGAGACGAAACGATCGGATTACAAGAGAAATGAAACTCTAAAAAAATTACAAAATATCTGCAGTGACAAGCATGCCTATATAAAATTACAAATTACTGCAGTAACACTACTTCGAAAGAGCAATAGGCAGACAAAATTCGTAATACTTTTATCTTGTTAAAATATTTAAGAGATTCCTGTAGTTTTTAACACCAGTCTGTTATTTGAATACTTTGAAACGGTTTAACATGTTTGGGCACAAAGAGTGAAACGATTTTGATTTTTTTTTGGAGCAAATGAGCTCTCCTCCCTTCACACATTTCAACCGAACACAGCTTGAATTTTCGTAGGGTCCTCAGTGCACCGATTGGATTTATTGAAGGAAAATCCGATTAACTTGTAAAAAAAAAATGAACCTGAAACATAGTACCGAGTAGTGGGCGTCCCAATTAGTGTGTATTTTTTACGAAGTAAAGGAGCTGTGTTAGAGCTTTAGAGAACAGAGGAAAACTTGATTCTCTGAAGGGTCATAAACAAGCACAGAAACGCGAGTATAAATGGAGCAGCAGTTGCAGGTCCAAACATACCTGAACGAGTTATTGGTAACTCATTCTTCCATGTTACTTTCTGCTTATCATGCCATATTATAACAGTCCTATAAAATATATTGTAAAATATGTTTAATGTTTCAGTCATGATCAAAGTCGCCGTTGTTCTTGCCTGCATCTCGATTGCCATTTCGGGAGCCACAACCTGTGATCAGACAGCAGATAAGGTTGGTCCTCTGCTCATTCATTTAAAAATCGAAGAAAATCCTTTTAATTTCAAAATGTTTTTTTGCATTCTTATTTTTGATTTAGGTGACCACTGTCCTCACGTCGCTATTCAGCAAGGCAAGCGTTACCGCGGTAAGATTCACTCGAATTATCATTTCTCGTCCTAACGCCTGTGTTTACTGAATTGTTTGAGGAAATGCAAAATCGCTTGCCCATTCGCTAGTAATTTCAGGCTGCACAATTGGGATTGACGAATGATGTAAAACCAGGGAAGACACTTAATAAAACTTGTGTTGGTATGTCACTTTTTGACTTGTCACGACAAGAGAAGTGTGTTTGATTCACTACATTTTAGACGAGTACAACTGCTACTTCGTCGAAGGAGGTGGCTCAAAATGTCAGTATCTAACCAATTTCGAGAAAAGTGTCTAAATTGGGATACGAGCTCATTAAGGGATACTCAGGTAAGCAAGAAAATTCTAAGCTAACTTTCAACTGCTCAGGCGTTATTACGAAGCTACAGAACGGCGTGAGCTATAGCATGTATATCACTCTCATGAATGCCTACACTAAATTCAAGGATTGCTTGAAGCAGGTTCAATTGTCTGCGCTTTAATTATGGAATGAATCCGTGGCTCTTCCGAAGAGTTCATTCTCGTAGACAATCGGTTGCTACTGTTTAAATATGAGAGATATATACATATGTATGTACATATTGTATGTATCTAGTTGTAGTGCGGATGGGACATCCCGAAGTTGTCTTCTGTCGCGGGCCCAGCACTTGCGAGCATTATCAACCCGAAGTACAAAACGGTAGTCATTCATGTTCTCTCCTCGTGGTTACTTTCTACAAGTGTTCAATTAAATGTTTGGCTTTCTACACAGCTGAAATAATAATGCTGATTATTTTTTTTATTCTTTTTTTTTTAGGTTCAATACGCGAGTTCTTCTGGAATTTACGAGGTTAGTTAATTTGTTATTGGGATTGTTATGGGAACTAATGGCTTGGATTGGTGACAGCTGCTTGCTTTAGATGTGCAACAGAATCAACTCCGCGCTCACCCCAACGATCGTCCAGGACTCCATCGACGCGGTCATTTACTCTTTTTTAATGCCTTCAATATAAAAGTACTTTAGTCAATTTAAGGCCAAGGAGAGCATTTCATTTTGTTTTCAACAGTTAAATCTGAAATAACTTGTGAATGTGCCAAGGCGAAGACGGCAGTGGTGGATAAGGCGAAGAAGCCTGACGCGTGGACCTGTGTGAAGAATGCAGTGCCTAAGGGGAGTTATACCTCTTTTCTTACAATTTTCTCTAATGTTTCTTCTGCACAGTGGACTAAATTGTTTTCAGATTTCAATATGAAGGTATATTTTCAGGTAATGAGTAAATACGGTTCCTACCAATGGTAAGCTGATCAAGCCGGCCGGCCACGCATGAGCCGGAGTCAAGACTTTCAGTTGCCAGCTACTATGAACAATAAAGAATTTGCATGGAAATGGCGACAAAACTAACAATGATTTTCAGTTCACGAGTGAGAAAATGCTCGAAATCAAGAAAAAGAATAGTTTTGCATATTCAGCTACTAGCTACTTTTTATAAACTTCAACACAATCTGACGCTAAAAGAAACATGGAAATGTTTGTTATAATTGGTTTGAGAATCAAAATGACTAATAAGCAGTCGCACACTGGAGAACCTGAATGTGAGAGGCTAGCAGAAAAGGAATTACAAGAATAAAAAACGAAGCCATGAGGAAGAATTGTAGTAACGGCATGATGAACCAGTGTTATCCCAATTTGAAGGGAGATGTCAGTTGAGCGGACATCTAAATGGGAAACATTGTAAACAAATTAAATTATAAATGGGAAACATTGTAAACAAATTAAAAACAAATTATTGCAGTGGTAACTGTAGTAAATGCTCTGTCCCAGTCTCTAATGTAACGCCAAGATCAACCAAGATAATCCTTTCTCAGATGTCAGATATGAACTCGCTTGACCTCGTCCACTTCTGTACCGAAATACTTGCAGCATATGCCAAGGAAAGCCTTTCCAAAGCTGCCTGTCAGATCCGACAGATTAGAAGCCCTAATGATGCAAACCCAAGTAATCGGGTAGAACAAGATGTTTAGGGGATTGGCCTAAATCACTGTTTCATAGTGAAGTGGTAGTCGCGAACTTACGGTGGGATACACGAGAGGAAAAGAGTGGCCGTCTCCGTGGGGGCCATTCGGAGAGAAGAAGCCAGCCAGAGCAGAGCCTGGCGTCCAGGCTGAATACGAACACTCTTTAGCCATGCCAATTTCCATCATTCATGAGTGATTCACTTGTATGATCAGAAAGATCTAGTCTAGCATTGAAAGAGACGAACTGAAAACGGAGTTTTCTCTGGCGGCGGGTGCTGGCGGCGACTCTCCTCCTTCTCTGTTCTCTCCACTCGGCACGGCCACATTCCGCTGTCGTTTCCGGAACTTGGCACGTCGATTTTTAAACCACACCTAAAAATTAAAGATCAAAAACAATAAGTAAAGTAATCAATATGATTCGCCAGTGTTCCCATGTTTCAAATTGAATAAATCGTCCATGCTCAGTCAAGTGGCCCTCAGTTGTTCATTGAGTAAGAAGAGACCACTCCACTCTCCTCTTCAGCATCAATCTAACCATCCATGTACATTGCTTGTACAGTCCCCTCGAGATCATAGGCAGGCCGCCTAGTCAAGAGAGCGAGAGAGCGTAAGAGATGGAGAGAGTCAGAGATGGACTGATCGGAGGAGAGATACACCTGGATTTGGATAAACACACTCGCCCTCCTATCTCTCTGCCAATCCGCCACCGACGACTCAGTGATGCTTGTACGACATCCTAGGCTTCCTCTCATGCATCGATGAGAGAGAGAGAGAGCAGAGATGATGGCAGAGAAAGAGAGAAGGGATGAATCAAGAGGGAACAGAGAGAGTAGAGAGAACGATGAGAGTGCAAGAAAGAGAGCGGAAGCTGCAATGGGCTGCCTTGTTCAGCGAGAAGTCGGGCCGGCTGCAATCTGTTTGATCAACCGATTAGAGGCTGTTGCTCTTGCTATTCTGTATACTTCTCTCTCTCCCTCCCCATCTTCCTCTCCCTCCTCTCTCTCTCTCTCTCTCTCTTCCTCTCTCTCTCTCGATACTCGCTCGAGGCCACCAACTTTGCCTCTGTCATTGTTTTCGTGATGAGAGTGTCTACTTCTCTCCGGCCCCCTAACTCTCTCTCCTACCGTAGTCCTGACTAAGCAGGTCTTAGTCAGCTGGCTCAGCACACGTGATTACCAATGTTCTTGGCACTGGCATGCCTCGGCTCCTCAGGTCATACGCTCCCTTGTTTCCTTCAAAGAACGTCTCTCTCCTGCTCTAAATCAGACTTTTTTCCCTCCCAATGCTGACACAAAACTCGCCATTCGTTATGCACTCCTCCGCACCATTCATCTCTTGATTCGCCGTCCCTTTCTCTCACCCTCTCTCAAATCCCAACACACACTCTCCTCCGCAGCCTCTCTCTCTCTCACTCCATCTGACACCCTCCTTGGCAGAGCCCTGCTAATGTTGCTGATTGAACGGCTTATCCCAGTCAGAATGTTCACACACAAAACCGTGTCACGCGGGCAGAAGCTTGGCTTGGATTCACTTAGAACTAACTGACAATGAACAAACAATTCGTTTAAGGCGAACTACACTTGACTTTTCGAGATACCAATATGACTTATAATGGGAGATGCAAGGAGAGTGTCGGAGAAGGTACAAGAATGAGAAGTGTCAGACTGCCAGATCTCGCTGACCTGAATGCGAGACTCGGCGAGACCGGTGTGCTTGGCGAGTCGCTCTCTCTCGGAGACATCCGGGTAGTGGCACGAGTCGAAGGCCGTCTCCAGAGTCTCGAGCTGGCACTCCGTGAAGGCCGTGCGGTTCCTCCGCACCTTCAACAGCTCATTCCTCTTATTCTTTCAGAAGTCTTTTAATGATTTTTTTTGTATATATTCTTCGCATTCTCCTAAAGAAACGAATCATGGATTACTTTTCGTTCATCACTGCTGGAGGAAGAGTTCGTTGTGGTGAGGTCGACGAGACAACCCGCGGCAATGCCCAGTGCTTCCAGCCTCTCTGATTACACAAATGCGTCATATTTAAATAACCACTATAAGAATAGTCAATTTAAGTGACATTATCCAAGCTCCAAAGAGCAATGAAATGGTTAGAAATGATTGAAATGAGCCTGGAGACGTGCCTTGGTCACTGAGTCTGGCGGAGGCATTCGTGGAAGAAGTCAGGGAATGGCTCTGCTGTCTGCCATTTGAAGAGAGCGATGGATGATAGAAGATCATTGCAGTTACAGGAGGGACCGGAACGGCCATTCTTAACTTTATCTAATATTTCAAACTCATCGTTCATAAGTATATAATGTGGATTAAAGTTCCAAAACACATAGTGATTCAGGTATTAATTGTTTACATTAATAGATTGTAATTAAAAAATTCCTATTTCAACATTCTGGAAAATACAGGGAAAATATTCAAGGAATAATCAAATAGCTGAAGGTAAAATTTGCAAGTCGAGAGGTAGCAGAGGAAGAGACGGTGGACTGACTAGGCCACGCCCACCACGAGAGAAGCTCTAACAGAAAGGAATGTGGTAGACGGTGGATAGCTCTTCTCTCCTCTCTCTCTCTCTCTTATTATCTTTCTTTATCTCTGTCTCCCACTCTCTCTTTCTCTCACTATTTCTCAGCCAGAAAGGGGTAGGCTGAGAATGCTCTTGTTCCCATGAGTATATTTGAGGAAAGTTGTATGTTCCGTTTAAAATCTTCGTGGAGTCCTAACGCTGAAATACAGGCTCATTCTCAGCCAAATTTTAATGATGGCATTTCCTGGCTGAAGCCAAGAGAGGAAATGAGTGAAAGAGATGAAACTTGAGCAGTTCACTCGTAAGATTGAAAGGCGAATTGGAGAAGGAGGACAGCTTCCCGGGAGATCAACCCATTCAACCTTCTCTGCCAAAACATACATATTTTAGATGCGTTTGCCAATGGAAAACATTTGTACGTTGCTTAAGATAAGAACTTACAATTAGCCTCACTGGGTTGTTTGTTTTTATTCTTCACAAACACATGTATAAAGAAAACGTTGTATGGACAAAATAGAGATATTGGAGAAGTACTTTGTCCTCTTTTCCGATCAATGACAGAGAAAGAGCAGAGAGTTGAAGTCGGAAACAAGAGTAAATCCAGCTCGGTTCTTCGCTTGCCACTACTCTTTAATCCTTTCATGCTAATTACTGACTAATAAGGAGTACTTTACAAACTTGTAGAACCACCGCGGAGCTTCCAAGGCGATTTTTGTTGGTTATCAATTCCTTTTTTTAAGAAGTTTTTTTCTTCTGCATCCCTTTTCCCGATACGATTGTGCAGCTGTCATCGAATCCACAAAGAACGCCAGCGAACTGATCTGCGTAATGTATGATTGGACGAGCACAGAATAGTATTTCATGCCATAAAGAACTGAACTCTAAACCTCAAACACCTTTATGCGGAAGAGAAAGAAGAACATGGGGAGTGGTGAAGAAATAAAGAGACGAGGGATGAAATGATCGAGGGAGAGGGGAAATCAGCCAAGAGGGGAGCTCTCTCAGCGTGGCGTGCTCCATGTCCATGCACTGAAACGCCATTCTCACTAATCGAAGCCATCTCTGCTCCCCTCCCCGAATACCGTACTCTAGAGGAATTCGTTGCGGAAGACGCCGTCGTCTGTGTCGAGAGCCGTGCGAACGTCGATCATCGACGGACTCTCAGACGCCTCCAGCAGCTCGTCGCTGCTGTAATTTGAACCCGTCAGTTCATTTATCGCTTATTTTATAATCAATAATTAACCCGGTATTTTCATTGGAGAGAAGGGAGAGATGGCGACGCTCGCCCTGGGAAGCACCCGAAGCCATCGTGGAGGGCGACTTCTGCGGGAGAGAAGAGGCGGAGGCAGACTCGGTAAAGGCACCCGCGACCATGCGGGCAGCCTGCGGGAGAGCAGCGTGGCCAGGCCAGACACTTGCCCGGGGAGCAGTGCTGTGAGGTAACAAATCGAGTGAAGGAGAATTAACAAAGAGAGAGGGAGAGGGTGAGAGAGAGAGAGAGAGAGAAAGGAAAGAGGGACAAATTAAGAATAGGGGCTCAAGGTTTATTTATGCAGACCTAATATTTCTAAAAGAGACAGACCTGCATTTCATGGAAGCTGCGAGGCGTGCGTTAACCGATGATGTCGACGGCTTGAGCAGAGCGGGGCGGCTGCTGGTAGGAGAGAGAGAGAGAGAGAGAGAGAGAGAGAGAGAGCAGCAAAGTATATTGTATTGCAGCAATGAAGTAGTTCAGTATTCAAGTATATTATTCTTTGCATAGAAACCGAGAGATCTGGCTGGTGGTACTGGAGCGAGCAGCAGCTACCCGGTGAAGCACGCTTCAAAATATAAAATAATAAGAAATTGAAGTAAATAAGAATAAGCTAACCTTGTCGATTCATTCGGTCGAGCCGGCGGAGGCAGAACGGAGGTGACCGAGCTGGAATGGCTCAATGAAACTCTCGAGAAGACAGCAGCTATCACAAGTTGTTCGTATGCCAAGAAAAGATTCTTGCAGATTCCAAGAAATGAAAAGACTGCATTGCCTGGAAGAGGAGAGCGCCGTCACGAAACGCGAGCGAGCAGTGCGCACCGAGCACTCCGACCTGAACAAACACAGAACATCTTTACATTTTACATTGTTTAGAATATCTTGCAACATTTTGTACTAATTAAGGATATAGAATATTAATCTATTTCTGACTCCTTTTGCTCGGGGTGCTTCTTGCGAATCGGGTGGACTCTAATGGGGGCGGGGGCTTGTGAGAGCGTAGCAGTCGGGGAGACAGTCTGGGCAGTGACGCTCAAAAATAAAACTATTTTTATTTTTAATTTAAAAAGATTATTTATAATTTTTTTTGGATATACATATGTATGCATGGATGTGAACATATTTCCGCGACGCTGGCGAGAAGCGAGTGTCGGAGCGGCGTACGCGGGGACGCTGCAATTTATGCTGCTTCAGTTCTTTTTTCAGCTAAATAAAAAAAAGAAAATCTGAAAAGAAAATAAACAACTGGCAGAAAGCGGAACTAAATGCACAATTCCTAACCATCCTGTAGAAGTCTTAGAGTTCGGTGAGGAGACCTTTGCACTTCCGTTAAACTCCTCTTAAATAATGGTGTTTAGAAAGACGTTTCCTCCTTGTTATTAAAAAAGGTACAAAAATCGCAATGCTTGTATTTAAAAATGCATGCAGAAAACTACTAGAAAAAACTAGTAGAATAGAAGGCTGACTGCTCATGTGGCCATCCGCGAGATCCGCGCTGATTTGGAAGAGAGCCGTCTGATACTGCAAACAATTCTCATTTACTTAACAATTGTTTCTAGATCATATTGTAAAAATTTATCTAAGAAATAAATTCTGCGATGCAGTAAAAGTAAATGTCACCTGTCTGTTCTGCCTGAGGGCCTTGAAGTGTTCCTTGTCCAATAATCGTCTGAGATCAGCGACTGAGATAAAGGTGGTCTCTTCTTCCGTGTCCACGCATGTCGTCGCCTATATTAGGAATCAACAAACAAGGATACTTAATGCTTAAACTGATTTACTCTGAATAACCTGGCTGATGGAGGCAGCAGTTCGAACTGAGTCTTCTTCAGGCAGAAGAGATAAGCTGCCATCTGACCAGATGAATGGAATGCAAGACTGAAAATGGATACATTCTCACTCGCTGTACTCATGTTTTACGCATTCATTTCTGTTTGGAGGTCTTTCACATTTCTCTTATTGCAAACTTACTGTATTCTATTGAAGAATTAATTAACCTCATTTGTCTTCATACATTCAACAAAAGGCATTTTTATATCAATTCAGAGAAGTGAGACCTCTCCCGTGAGAGAGGCGGCCTTGGCGATAAGAGTCTCCCTGGTAAGGGGAGCACCACGCAGGACGCCAGCTGACGCTTTAATTAAAACATTTCGTAAATTTAAAAGAATACAGCTATATTATCTGATTTACCCCATTGTTTTGCAGTTAAGGTAATCTATCAAACAAATGAAAATGTTTTGATAGAAGAAAAAGTTCTCATAGTATGTATGTACATACTACATATACCCATTTGCAATTGAGAGAAGATGAAAAGAAGAGGAGAGCAGAGAGGGAAACGGCCGAAGCCCGCGGAGTTATTTAAGTGAAATGATCGAGACAATTACTTTCGAGCTTATATAACTTATTTCACATTTGAATTATAGTCATAATTATTATAATTTTTCGCGATAGTTAATTAAAGATCGAAGGAGCAGAACTAATGAAAGGAGAAAAGATAATATTCTGATCAGCGCGTGCAATTCTGCAATTTTTTGCACGAAATATATTGACAGCTACATAGTACGAGAATGACATTATTTATACTTTAGGTATGTAGAAAAATCTTAAATATATTATTTCAAAAAGACGGAAAATGAAAATATGAAGCTGCTTTCAAAGGAGAGGCGTGAAGACAATTGGAGTGGCGTTTGTTGTTATTCTCATTGTCAGGTCACCACACCAAGAGAAGGAGGAAGCAGCTGCAAGAACAGAACAGGCCTGGTTAGAGAACTCTTAGTCACTCCATACTCGCTTCTGACTATTTCGTTGCTGTTGTAAACGATCGCGCTTGCTCTTGGCTATTGATAATTTAAAGGAACCATGCACTGAATAATGCTACAGTAGCAAATTTGGGAAATTGTAAACGCGCGCCCTCAAATATTTGGCCCTTCTGCGGGTTAGAGAGCGTGTGAAATAGGAGGGTGGCTAATAGCTACAGTAAAAAATTTTGGCCCAGCCATATTTCGCGTGGTTCTAACTTTGTAACAAGTACGCAAAAATGATTCTAACTATCCAGAAGTATGTTTTAGCCTTATGTTAATAGATCCACGTCCATAAAACCATAGGTTAGATATTCAGTGAACTGCTCCTTTAATAACCATTTTAACCAGCTGATAAAAGGCAAATGAATTTAAAAGCAAAACCTAAAAGAAGGATGGCCTTATGTAGTGTGCTCTTCTTCTGTGCTTGCTATCCACGCTATCACCTAGGAGGTTTTTCTTAATCATCGTGCCACGTGTCAAAGGAAAGTGTATGCAAACAAGCGAGCTCACTATTTGTAAGAAAGAGATAAAAGTAGAATGAGAGATAACGAGAGAAAGAGCGAGAGAGAGACAGAGAGAGAGAGAGAGAGAGAGGGGGGGGGGGAGGGAGAGAGGGGGAGCAACTGATGCGGAGAGTGAGCGTGAGAACGTCGAAGACATTTCTGATCAGTCGTAAATGGAATTGGCTAGAGTATTATGAGCTTGGAAAGCTGTCTTTACAGATCGTTCAAGCAGTTAGTTGTTGTTAGGGGCACTCTTTTTCCCTTATTCTTTTCTTCGCTCTCTTACTCCCTTTCCAATTCTTGCCATGGCAGCCCTCGGAAGAATGCGGTTATGGATGCGACTTGGCTCGCTCGCCATCGCCAGTGCATTCGTCTTCCTCTCGCTCAATTGGATCTTCAGGCAGCCGCCTCCGCCACGCAAGATCTCCTCTAGCCATTGGCCGACTTTGGCCATTGTTTGCTTCCTTTTTTTAGTTCTGTTTATTAGATTTAAGCGCATTAATAGATCATTTATACTCTAATAATAGATTTAAATGTAAATTCAAGTTGTTTCCTGCAAGTTTTTAAAAAAAAAAAGCAATAAAAGCAATTTTTTTAATGAATACAAACGTTGTGTTAACTACTGCAGAAGGACTTTGGTTTTGCTATCGCCTTGTCCGGTCGCGATGACAGCAAAAGAGCAGCGAGTGGAAGTCGCATGCAGGAGTATAGCTCGGTTCTTCTTTCTTCTTTCCTCTGTCTATTATTGAATTTATGTAAGAAAGAAAACTTTGCAGACCTGCCGAATTCCCCACCTCGAACAGAATTCGACTGAGATGAATCAGTTTTTCTCGAAGGATCCGCCGCTTTCGTGTGCGACTTCTTTTCAGAAGAACTGGGCTTTCATCGACGATCAAGGAAAATTCTCGCTTATTCCAGAGAGGTTACTTTTACTTTCAGATGTAACAATCTTTCATGCTTTCGAAAGTAAAATTGTTTCGCTTTGAGGAAGCGTGCATATTGTATTGCGCGTGTGATGAAGCGAGAGAGCGATGATAAGACGATATTACTCGCTCCTTCTTCCATCGAGGCTGGCCAAAGGCTCCCTAGCGACTTCGCAGCTGTGGAATGCACGCAGGGAAAGGAGAAGTGGTCAGTTTCCACTATCCGTCTCAATCAATAGTACTTTTTCGTATATTTATACATATCTTATCAGGAAGCTGAGTATGTACTCAGTTGTCCCCTCTGCGGAATATCTCAAGAAATTGAAGCGAGTAAAGAAGCGAGAAGATGCTTCCTGCCTCTCCGTCTACATTCTCAGCTTCGACTCCATGAGTCAAATGACTTTCCGGTCATTTTTAGTTTTCCATTAAATGAAAAATGAGAAGTGGACGAATGTTCATTTTGTACTGCAGACGCAAGCTGCCGAAGACGGTTCGCTTCTTGGAAGAAGAGATGCACGCCGTGATTCTCAACGGTTCTCTTTTGATATTTCATCTTTTTGTTACTTAACGTTCATCTGCTTACAATAGAAAATTCTTTAAGGGTACAACATTGTTGGTGATGGCACTCCTCAAGCATTTATTCCCATCTTAACTGGAGGCACGGAAGTGGAACTGCCGCTTACAAGGTTCATTTTTTCAAGGGTATGTCGGGTGAGTCTCCTAATTTTATATCTTTCAAAAATTATTTAGTGTCTCAAGGCGATTTGATAATTTAGGCGTCGCTTTAAAAATGCGAGTTTCGTGGATGACGTGTACCCTTTCGTGTGGCGAAACTTCTCTGACGCCGGCTACGCTACTCTCTTTGCAGAGGATGACGCTGCTTTCGGTTCTTCCAACAATTGAAACTCATCTTCATCTTTGCATGCTAAGGAGTTTTCAACCACCGTCTGAAGGGATTCCGGCAGCAGCCAACCGACCATTACCTGCGGCCCTTCATCATCCACAAGGAAATTGCCACGCATAAAGTGCGCCGCGAATGTGATGGAACTGAACCGCAGCATATGGTGAGAGATGGAGATGGTGGTGGTTAGCAAGAGAACGGCAGCTTGCAGGGTTGGTTCCGCTACTCCCTGCAGTTCATGCGAGAGTACTCCCTCGTCCCCCGCTTTGCACTCCTCCATCATGGAATCCTCACTCATGATGCAGTCAACAGGGTTTGCTCTCTTTTCTTCCAAGTGGTGGGAATAAGAGCTCTTTTCCCCTCAAGGTGGGTGCGATCGACGATGATTTTGTGGCTCATCTGAAGAAGGTCAAGACGGACCCTGCATTCGAGGATACGGTAGTCATTGTCATGGCAGACCACGGACACAGATTCGCACGGATCAGGGCAACACACCAGGCATATTCATTCTTCCTCAGTCCATTCACTGTCTCATTTTCTTCTTTTATTCACGCACTACATCTCAGCTTGTGGTATCTCTTTGAAAAGTATGTAAGCTAGAGGTTTGTTATTTTAACAAAAGGGGGCATTGTATATTCTTTGCAGGGTCAACTCGAAGAGCGATTACCGTTTTATTCCATTACGTTACCAGAAAAATTTCGTCAGACAGAAGTTGGCAAAAAAGTACGAAATGTTGAACTTGTCGTCATCGTGGGTTTGATTGATAAACAATAAGGCGCTGTCCAATCTACGTGTAAATGCGGATCGTCTCTCGACTCCTTTCGATATTCACGCAACTTTCTTCGATTTAATCCACATGCCGAAGGATTTCGAAACAATTCAGGTATCCAAATTATTTGGTATAAGCTTATGGAGATTGCAAGTCGCAGATTCTTCTCCTAGGATCCATCAAAGTCTCGTTCGCTGTCTCTGCTGCGTCCTCTTCCCCTGAATCGAACTTGTGCCCAGGCTGGCATTGATGCTCATTGGTGTACTTGCCTGGACTGGAAAGACGCTTCTTCCTCAAGCGAGTGGCAGGTAATTCATAGTTTATAAATAGAAGCGGTGAGATGTTTGAGCAGTTGTTAGTTTAGCTCTCGCTCTCGATCGTGACTGCTGTTGTAGCTGCGATGAATGATCTCCTTTTGCCTGAGGCTGAGTTCTGCGCGCCGCTCCAACTCAAGAAACTCATAGACACCAAACGGTTTCCATGTCATTTCCAACCTTTTTGATACCAATTCGTGACATGTACATATGTACATAGAGCATTAATAACTTGGTTCTTGAGCCTTTCGACAAACTCGGCTGTTCTTTCATACAAACAAGCGGCTGACATCGACGGATTCCAGCCGGATCTCTCAAGCAAGACCAAGTCATCTTTTGTGATCTACCAACTCAAGTTCTCCACAACTCCCGGCCGAGCCATTTATGAGGCAACCGTCCGTTACGAAGAAGCCAGCGGAAAGGTACCTCTTTAACATACATTTGTTTTGTTTGATAATTGTTTTAATTTTATTTATAAATGTTGAATAGACGAAGACCCGGCCGACCCTTCACATCGACTGGTCCTCTCTCTCCCATGTCAACCGATATGGAGATGACCCCCACTGCGTCATCGACCGAAACTTCTTCCTCGCCACTTTCTGTGTTTGCCATGACAGAATATAATTTTTCTGCTACTATTTCATCTTTTGCCGATCGTTGTACACTCTTTGTGATTCCACCTGATTGTGAATATTGCCTTTGGTTTGCTATCTAAATGATCTCCATTTTGTGAATGAGGTAGTTTCCGGTGACTAATTACATTAACTTATTTCTGTTTGTTAGGTAAACGAAAATGGAATAAAAGAGCAGAAATATTTATGCTTGTACATCTCTCGCTCCCAATTTTAAGGCACAGACAGATCTACTACAGTGAAACTCGTAAATTCAAGATTTCGACAATAAAACTATCATATTTTGATGTTCCTAAACCACTCAAATATGAGCACGAATTGGAACATCTGGTATCATATAAAATGCATGCATAACGTTGTAAAAGTGCCACAGTTAATAACATCTAATTACAGTCACGCAATGCCAACTCACTACCCATAAGCTGAAATGGTTGAGTTCTCGCCCTAGAATCCAGAACAGAACTTCTTGCAGTCGTTGTAATTGGGGAAGTTGTTCGGGTTGCCTTCGCTGCCGTAGTAAGTGAAGAGCATGCAGTTCTTGTACTTTGGATTGTAGAAATACCTTAAGAGATTTGCAACATATTTTACCAAAGTTTCCATTGTTTTATTGTTACAAAAAAGCGAAAGTCAAATTCAAAATTAAAGACAGACATGGGAATGTGTGAGCCAACGAGTGGGAATCGACCCGCGTCATAGTTCATGTTGCAGGTCGCTTCTGAAAGACAATTCTTTTGACCTTCTTGCATTGCCTAATCATAGAGAATGTCGCTTATTAGCCTGTTTTTCTATGACATTTCCGACTAAGTAAGATAAGCGTGCCCTTGGTGCCGCAGCAAAGTCCATTCTCGCAGACATATCCAGAGGGGCACTTGTCACACGACAACGGACCCGCGCGGTCATTTGCTGCCACGTTCCCGCCCGCACAAGTGGCTGCAAGCAAGGAAGTCTTCTTGGCCGTCTCAGTCTCAGCCGAACCTCGCTTGCCCCCTCCACCGTGGCCGCCGGAGGGAGCGGGGGTGGGCGGGGGGCCATTCTTGATGCAGCGCGCCTCGCACGCGTCGCGCGTGTCGAAGCGGTTCGCGCTGCCGCCGCAACCCTGCAGTCAGAGTCTTCTTCCACATTCTTCAACTGCTTCTCTCTGCTCCTTATCATCTGTTAATGATGGCGTGCCTTGTAGTAGAATGGCTGGCAGTGCTGTGATCGCGTGTCGTAGAAGAACTTCTGCCCGCCGGGAGCTCCGCACGAGTTGTCGCCGCTGTCACGGGCTGTGGAGGGAAAAAAGCATTTGGAAGTGAACTTCACGCTTCTTGCATTTAAACAGTGAATATTTAAACAGTGAATGAATCAAACCGAATGTGCACTGGTCTTGAGCCACGACCACGGCAGCGAGTACTCCGAGAAGGAGGAGAGAACATCCAGCACTGCTCATCTCAATCTAATACGAATTACAACATATTAATTCTTCGTTTGTCTCGGTACGGGCAGCGCGGAAAATAAGTGAACACGAATACATGATAGCTAATACATACTATGTACGATCATGCATACATACATCTGTTCATGCACGTATGTATGTATGCACTGCAGTACTCGGACTGACTGCACAAAACGGGATTTTAACGGTTTTAAATGGAGATGACGAACGAAAATTTTGAAAATTCACGTACAGCGTTTTCCGTTTAAAGAGTTTGCTGAATAGAAAGTGATGTGATCCAAGGATGGTGAGAAGAAAAGTTATGCAGCAAAGAAGGTCTACAGATGACTGTTAGAGACTATCAGCTTACAATTTCATCGAAGCTTAAAACTATCTAACTAACCAATAGAGCGGTAATGAAGGCAGCAGAGGGGGGGGAGCAAATGGCTGGTTGATATGCAGCAACTGACAATGAGAACAGAAGAGTAGCAAGAGAGGGAGAGAGCAGAGAAGACGACGGTGCGCAACACGTCTTAACAATAAGGTAACCAGCAGCGGCTGCAGCGATCATTGTGTAGAAGGGGGAAAGAGAGAAGGCAGAGGGGCAGGCAAAGAGGTTTGGGTTATGCTCAAATAAGTGTTCAAAGAATAATGAACAGTTAAGGTCGCAGAGAGCAAGAGAGAGTTAAGGAGTGAGAGAGAGAGAGAGAGTAGAGAGAGAGAGTAGAGAGAGAGAGTAGAGAGAGAGTAGAGAGAGTGCTAAGAGAGAAGAGAGAGAGAGAGAGTAGAGAAAGGAGATAGAAGGTCGCAGAAAGGAAGAAGAAAAAAATCACTGAAAAGTAGGGCAAAGTCAGAGTTAGAGAAATGCGAGTTTGCGAGAAAGAGAAAGGCGTGTGTGAAAGAAAACAAACACAAACATACTCCTACATTTCTCATGCTGCCATGAGCAACCAGTCCTATAATACTCACACTCGTCATTTTCTCTCTCTCTCTCTCGCTCTCTCTCTCTCTCCTCTCTTTCTCTTTCTCTTTCTCTTTCTCTTTCTCTTTCTCTTTCTCTCTGTCTGTCTCTCTCAGTCTCTTTCTCTCTCTCTCTTTCTCTTTCTCTGTCTTTCTCTCTGCCTGTCTCTCTCAGTCTCTCTCTCTCTCTCTCAACTTGCCTGACTTTCGCGACCAAGAAGAATCATATTTACCTATGGCGTCGAAAGGAATGATTTCGAGAAAAGCAGGTTTCAGACGGCAACCTTTCCAACTTGAATCCAGTAAACTCTATTCAGGGGGATTAAATGTTTCTATGTTCCATAATTCTCCTTCTTCACAAATCGTTGGTACTTCTTATATAAACTTTAAGAAAGAAACATGAAAATATTTCGTTATTCTCAGATGTGAATTTGTCGATCGTAGATACTATATAAAGAAAATTATGAAATCAAATTGGTCAAAAGTACTAAAAGAGAAAATTGGTCAAATGATTACTCATGGTCAGTAAAGAATTGAGAGTTCTAAATGTGAAGATTGTTTATCCACTGCACCACTTCGCTCATTGTTTGCATGTCTTCTTTTCGTCTGCTCATTCAGCCGGAAAAGGGCAACTGGTTGATTAGAAGAAAGAATGATTAAAGGCCGTAGATTGATTAATGCACAGTGCACAAACTACAAACATGTAGATAGCGGACTTTGTGTCGACCCCCTTCTCTGCCAACTACTCTCTAGTATTCATCTCTTTTTGTGTTGCGATTCCTTAGAACTGCCGGGAACGCTTCCCATATGATAGATATCTTTAGCCTCACATTTAGTTATATAAAATATTAAGTCATCGAACAGAGCTAACACTACTCATTTGATTGACGCTATTCTAATTTCACTGCCATCAGTCGGGTTTTGACAGCCTAGATGAACTTGCATATTGCTTTTTTAAATCACATAACAATTTAGATGCTCAAATGTCTTCTCTCTATATGAAGGAAGGGTTTGGAAGTTGCCTTTGCTAACTCTTTCCATGCACGTGCTGTCTGCCTCCTGCATAAAGCAATTTTCCTTCCTGGGCACACGTTGCGCGACGGGCATTAGAAGGCTTTTTTTTTCAGGAACTTGAGACATCAATGCCATAGGTTACGTGGCTATACTTAGAAAATGAAAGAGAAGAAGGCAGGTGAGATGGTGAAATAGTAAGAGAACGTGAGAGAGAGAGAGAGAGTGAACAAAAGGGGTGAAATAGAGCGAGCGTTGAGAGCGAGGATATGTATAGAGCAGAAAATAGAGAGGGCGAAAGAAATAGAGTGAAGCAATGAAGTTCTGGAGGCGATATTTGCTAAAGGAAGAATGGCCCTGCGAAGCTGTGTACTGTCTAAAGGGAAATAGGGAAAATGAAATAGATTTATTCTTCTGGGATTTGCGCCTTCATCAAAATTCGCGCCGTGTTTTTCCATGTTCACAGCGCTGTTTACGCAACTCACATGACATTGTCTTACTGCATTCCTTTCGTAATTTATAATGTGCAGTGGAAGACGATAACATGAAAAATACAACCAATTCGGAGTTTCGGGAAGAAAGATTGAAATAGACTTTTTTTTTATTAATACGAACTTTAATTCACTTCTCCAAACACAGTCATTGCTCTTTAGAAAGGACTCTTCTTATAGAATGGAAGGAGTTTCCATAATGTTCTGACGGAACTCTCTGAATCAATAACTCGCTCTCGTCATTATCGCGATCTGCTCTGAAACGCACTCTCTGGTCTTTCCGAACTCGTCACTATCAATGGATGTCTGTTATCTCTGGGTACTCCGACAAGCTATAGAGTACAGACTTTACTAGACGAGATAAGAGTCTCTCAATATGCATCCAGCGCCACACGCCTTGCCCCATGTTGTTGTGAATGCAAGGAAGGGCAGCCAAGTTGTTTTGCTTCCTTGTATTTCACTCTGTAGCTCGCCATCATCAGAAGAGAGTGAATCAATCGAACCTTAACTTCCTTTCTTCTTTCTCACCAGTTCACTGCACCATTCACCGAAACCGATTGGCTAAACACTTATCCTTCCGCCATGCCGACTCCATTATTCTCTCTCTCTCTCTCTCTCTCTCCCGCTCTCTCTCTCTCTCCTTCTCTCTGACTCTCTTGCTCCCTTTTGCTCTCCCTTTATGGTTCTCTCATGTTCAGTTCCTCTCTGATCTTTCTTCATTATATCTCCCTTCTCCTCCCTCCCTCCCCAGTTTCTCTCTGGCAATTTCTTTCCAACCATGCTTGTTATCCAACATTTCTTCATCCCAATTTGGCTCGTCGTTTTGCTGCATACATACCTAAATTAAGAAGTAAAAAAATCGAGATCACCTCGTTCTTCGTAGTTTTTTTTCTCCTTAACGGCCAACTAATTGCGAATCGTAAAATTATTTCTCACGGTTGCTACAATGCGCCGAGGAACTCGTTTTGTCCTTCTCTTCATTCCTCCTATTTCATAATCTGGTCTTTTTTTATATCTTTCTTCTGCGCTACTTATAACTAATATGAAGATATATGCATTTTTGATGAAACCGTCCTTAAGTGTCTTTCACGACTTCTTGTTCAATAAAACAAATTTAATCGTTTATTGAATTTTTTCCGGGGAAGTAGCTGGTGCTATAATTGGTTCTGTTGTATTGCACCGATTAGAAGAATGAGCGCTGAAGAGAACAGGATAAATTATGCAGTGAATGAATATATCTCCATTCTTCTCTGAGAAAGAAAGCATTCTTTTTGCACTAATTGTTTTCTTCGTCTGTTACCAGGGTGTGGACAACTTGCACCCCTCCGTCAGTTAACCAACTGCGCAACTCTTTACCCCTTTCAAACGAAAAAGAATTCTTCGGATCAATGCGAAAACGTTGTATAGAAAACATCATTGTGCATTTCCGATTTTTAACAGAGAAATCCCTGGGTTAACATTGCGCCCACGTTCTTCAAAGTCCTGAAATGGGAGGAGAATCCCACATGATGCGATCCAAAACTCCGTCAAACTCTTTCTTTATCTATCCAAGCTTTCTCCATTGTCATCGTGAACTGCATTCCTTTTAGTAAACAGCCCGAGTGACTTCATCCGTGTTTGCCTAGTCTGCCTTTACTCCCCCACACTCTTCAGATCTCTGCACTACGTTCTCTCCATTTCTCTCACGCTATTCTCGTCTCTCTAACTAAACAACCTTTAAAACTTCTAGTGCCGTCTTATATATTTTTGGCTTAGTATAATACTTTCCTAGCCCATTACTCTAATTTACATTCCCCGAATTTTTCTTCCCAAATTTTTATCCTTTGTAAGTCCAAAATTTTTTTCATTTATTTGTCGACTTGATCTATTCTCTCTTTGTAAACAAAAGATGGGTGTGCTCATTTGAGAAGAGTCTGTTTGCTACAGTGATGCCAGCCATTTCCATCAGAACTAACACCAATGCATACTGTCCACGTAATCCAAGTACTACGTACAGAATGCATGTGTACATCCAATACGTACGTATATATGTATGCAGATGTTAATGTACATCGGGAGTGTTCTTCCATTCTCCACTGCGCATGCTTCTTCGCATATCAAACATGAATTTCATGCAGCCCTTTCACTATTTCGGTCTCTCTGTTCTCGTTCTCCCGTCAGACAACTTCCGGTGGATATCAAAGATCAGCTGTGCTCCAGCTGCTCCTCTTTTGGAAGTGAAGAGTCATGGAGAAGGGGGGGGGTGATGGAAGAGGCGAGAAGGGGTCCACCAGGGGATCCTTCAATGGAGAGGGATTCCGTGTGAACCGGAAGCTGATCCCCTCCCCACTTCTCCCTTCTCCTCTGTCTGGAACTCTTTCTTCATTTTCGACTCTTGATGGCTACGCTGTACCTGCGCACCCAGAGTTCTAAGATTTGTATGTTGAATGCACTCTCTTCTCATCCCCATTCCTTGGTCCTGCAGCTTCTACATTGGTTTTTGATGAGTATCTTCTATTGCTTATGCTCGCTACATTTGACTGTTTGAATCAGTGATAATTGCAAGTAGGAAAGTGTCCGCCTCCTTCTTTCTGCTCTTTGCTTCATCTTCTTTTTGCATTCGAATGCCAACTGGTTATCGTAGCATATGTTGGTTGTAAACAATACGAAGAAGAGAGAGCTTACAGACTGTTTTTTACACGCTGATTATGTGGTAGCTATATTATAGTGAACATAAATGCTAAATAATGTGTTTTGAAGGCGACAAAATGTTCTCCGTCAATTCGAGCATTGCTGCAGCGGCGCAGAGTTTGCAGCACCCGCCAGTGAAGAGCAGCTCGCCGGGCATGAAGATGTCACCCGCCTCCACCACTGGATCAGGTAGAGAGAGAGAGGAGAAAGAGAGAGAGAGAAGAGAGAGAGAAGAGAGAGAAGAGAGAGAGAGGTAGAGAGAGAGAGGAGAAAGAGAGAGAGAGAAGAGAGAGAGAAGAGAGAGAAGAGAGAGAAGAGAGAGAGAGGTAGAGAGCGAAGAGAAAGAAAGAGCGAAGCGAAAGAGAGAAGAGAGAAAGATCAGGCAGAGAGAAAGAGAAATATCTACTTGCACAGCTTCTCCGGTCGCAGTGTCGGCTGCCTCCACTTCCTCTTCCAATGGCCGCGTCCCCATCATTCGGCGTGACCGCGAATCGATTTGCGAGCAGAAATGCGCGGTAAGAAATCAGAGAACGCTGATGGTGAGAAGTGAGAACAAGAGAGCAGGAAAGAAAGAGACGGCGACTGACAGCTAGAACGCTCGGCAAGAAACAGGGTGGTAGAGAGAAGATTGTACACATGATTTTAAATGAAGAGTAAGCTAATTAAGTGTAAGTATTTTAATTGATGATTGAAAAGAATGAATAAAGAGAAAGTGGACATCCTGTACAGGTGTGCGGCTGCTTGACGCGAGAGTTCCACTTCGGCGCGGTCTGCTGCGTGGCCTGCGCTGCTTTCTTCCGCCGCGCCGTTGTTGAGGGACGCGTCTTCGTCTGCCGCAGAGGGGGCAGATGCACAATTGATGGAAGTGGGAGGAGAGAGAAAGAAGGAGATGGGGGAAGAAAGAGAAAGACAGCTCCGTTTCAGATGGACGCGCCACATGCCGTGCCTGCCGCTTCAGAAAATGTGTGGATGTTGGGATGGATACGCAGGGTAAGAGAGCGAAGAGAAGTGAAGAGCAAAGGAAAGAGAAGAGCAAGGGAGAGAGCCTGGCATAAATATTTAATATAGAGTTATGGTAGAATCCTATGTTGTAGCCGTTCAACCGCCGCGCTCCTCAAGCAATCGCAGAGAAACAACACCGCCATCCGAAGCCGCCGAAGCTTCTCCTGCTCAGAGCCACAGTGCTGCAACTGATGTGAGCTAGAAACTGTGGCAGAGAGAGAGAGAGAAGAGAGAGAGAGAGAAAGAGAGAGAGTGAGTGAGAGAGAGAGAAGGATACCTCAAGTACTGCCTCCCATTGCAGAATGAAACTGTTCTTGCTGGCTTCAAAGATGCGATCGAATTCTTCCAAATAAAGGAGCGTAAGTATCCTTGAATTTAAATTATACCGGGATAATATAAATTTGAAACTGCCAATTGAAGTCGTTAACAAAAGAAGATGAAAGTTGTGTTGCAGCGGTGTGTTCAACTTCAACGGAGCCGAACAGCGTGGAGAGAATGCTCCTTGCCATCGAAGCTATGAGGATGAATCGGAGACATCTCTACAGTAATGGATCACTCGCAGAGCTCATTCGTGGCGAGGAACCGGTCTGAACTTTTTTATATTAAAAATATTGTAATTTCCTTATTGAATGATACCTATGCTGCAGAAGCCTCGCCCAGTTCACATCTTCCACCGACTCCGTCGAAGTGTTCTCCGTACGGAGAGCGCCTTGCTTCTCTCTCTTCTCTGTCGCTGCCCCATCTACGCCAAGTTTGACGCAGAGGAAAAGGTTAAAAAGAGTTTTTTTTTCTTATTTCAATTTTATTTACTAAACATGATGAAGATTGCCTGATTTTTCAGGAGGAGCTGTTCAAGCATTTCATGCTGGTGATGATGGTGGTCGAGAAGTACTTCATCACCATGCAGAAGGGCGGCATCGACACGAACAGGTAACATCTTCAGTTTAATGTGTGGATTCAGAGATGACTTCGCTTCTCCACGTATTATAACAAGATGTTGTTGCTAGTTGTACCCTCTTACATATGCTTGAAATTGTTATAGATCTCATCATTTATAAACACAAGAATCACTTTTCCTTTCATTAATATGCTGAAGGCTCTACAACACCGATGGCTCGTACACCGATCTCGATAACGAAGAGACGGCGTTTCCAAAGGATACAACCATTCTCGACCGCTCCACCATGATGAAGTTGGCAATTTCAGAGATATTTCGTTGCTGATTCCTGTCTTTAGACTGTTCATCGACCCCCACGTTGCCAACATCCAAACACTCTCAGTTGCCATGCGAGATATGGAGATGACCGAAGTGGATGTGGCCGGCTTCCTAGTTTTCCTTCTCTTTGATCCGGGTTATTTTTTTAAGCTATACATATCTCATTATCTTCTGAATGTTTTGAATATTCTAGAGTCAATATAACCTTTTCAAGACATACCTGCCCTTCGGAAAGATCGAAAGATCTACGTGGAGCAGGCGAGAACAAGCGTTCACAATGATTGGGTCGAGGTGAGACAGCGGCGAATTCTTATGTAATTCAAAAGAGATTTTGGACAGTGGATACTTTCTTTGACTCTCAAATTCTTCGGCAGGTCTACCAACGCCGCTCAGTGCCGAACTACCACATGAGGATTGCTCGCTGTCTCGGTCTCATGCCACAGATTGAAGTTCGTTAGGTCTTCATTCTTATCCTAATCTAGCCTCCCGAAACTTTTAAATTTAATTTTACGTAGAATAGATAAAAATGAGAACCTTGAAACAATTGAGGCGATCTGCGAACAAGGTCGAGAGACTTTCCATTTGCTGCGCGTCTTCGAACTCTTCCACTACGATGAGATCCTCGCTGACATCTTCTCTGTTCCTCCAGAACATCGACAAAATAACAAGAAGAACGGAGGGCCAATCAGGACGAAAGAGGAAGACTACATGAATATGCAGATGGAGGTGGCTAGGATGTGAGGCCCTCACTGAATATTATATTCCGTTGACACTTTCCTTGTTCTCTGCTGTTCAACCTTTTCTTCTTTTCCCTATGTAATGCATATTGTTTTGCAGCTGTTTATCCTCCTGAGATATAAAAAGATTTTTGTATTATTTACTGATTATTGTTTCACATTACTCTTGATGTAGAACTTGTCAAGTCTTCCTTTGTTTGTGTTTGTACATACTTAAACGATAAAGTGTTCCATCTAAATAATGTATGTGCGTAGATATACATACATGCATATATGTATGTATGTACAGTATGTATGTATGTATACGCTTAAGCCACTTTTGTAATAATTTAAAACTAGACTTTGTAGAGAATATTTTTTTTTATATATTATCAAGCGAATCATAAAAAGCAATCCATTTGACTAATCGATGAGAGAAAACTTTCGTGAGCAGCAAACAGAAGTAGATCTTGATCCACTGCGTAAACACTAAAACGCGCTCTGCCCTTTCCTCCCTTAGACAAATCGTCGCTTTCCTTCCTTCCGAAATCACCCAAATTAGTTGGGACATTTCGTAAACCTCGGCTTGTACTATCTTTCTTTACTTTTTTAAATCATCATATGCCATCCTTAAATGACGTTAAGTTAAATAATTCTGAAATGTTGTTCCTCTTCTTTAGCTCCAAGCAAAAAGAAAGTTTATTTAGAAATGCAGTAGGAAAATGCGATATGTGCAAAAGGAGTAGATTCTTGTGTTTGTTCCTGCTTTCTTCACTGTTGGCAGAGAATGTCCTGGCCGAGACCGTCACAGAGGTTTTTTTCTTTTTTTCTTTTTTCGGCCTAGTCATCACTACATACTAGATACTTTAATGTTCAAACAAAATGCAGCTTCGTCTTTGTGACATTTCTCTTTGGTTGTGCTTAAAACGTTCATGCCAAAAATTGTAAATGCACGTTCATTTACTAATTTCATGTTACAGTTAATCAATCATAGAATTTTGACATAACATAATACAATTATTTCAAACGGATCCTAATTCAGAGAACCGTAATTCGCAGCTGTCCAGTGGAATGTTCGTGTAAGACGAAGACAAGATTAGATTGCTCGAATCGCCGACTGCGTGAGATTCCAAAAGACATCCAGAGCGGACAGACACAGCTGTATCTTTCCATTCAAATATATTGTTTAGGTTACAGATCAAAATCATAACTGATTCAGCGATCTCCAAGGAAATCTAATCGCTGGACTAGGTGTCGAATCATTCCTCAACTTCTCAAGTCTAAAGTTTCTGTAAGTCTTGAAGTGGTTTGGATAAGCAGTCTTCTTCTCCTTGTAGAGATCTCAGTGGTAATATGCTGGAGTCCATATCCTCAGAGGTATTCCATAGTCTGCAAGGGCTTCAGACACTGTCAGATGCAATTTCATTGCTCAAATTTCCTGTAACAACTTTTTTAACGCTTTTCTTTTAGATTAATAAAGAGAAATGCTCTGAAAGCTATCCCAGCGGCAGTTCAAAAGCTGTCCTCCCTCACCCGATTGGAATTGTAAGTTTGCACATATTTGGGGCCATTTATATTTTTGAATTACTGAAGCAAAAAGAAACTATACAGGTGTCTATGATTTTAAAATGTTCCCTTATTTAGACGCGGAAACAGAATAAAATCACTGTCCGATGCCGATTGGGTAAACATAAAGCAAATCACTACTGTCGACTTATCGCGGAATCTAATCTCGGAACTGCCGGTACCAGTCAGAGATCACGTGGACGGACCTTCCAACATTCAATTACTGTAAGAATAATTTAAAATATAAATGCAAATAAAACAAAGATATGGTTACGTAGAGATCTCTCTGCAAATGAGTTGGAATCTCTGCCGCCTCGTGTCTTCTCGTCCTTTTCCTCTCTTCGAATTCTCCGTCTCTCTCGTAATCGTCTCACTTCCATAGACCGAGACTCATTTGCTGGCCTGGAAGGACTGGAAGAGTTGTCAGTCATTCCATTCGCTTCGGCTTCCGCTTGGAAGCCACTTCTATTCAGGGATCTCTCTCGCAACCCTTCCCTCACTTCTCTTCCTGCTCTTGTCTTCTCCGGAGCTCCTAGTTTGCTTACCGTAACCCTCGCTCGTTGTGGGATCCAATCACTGGAGGACGGTGTTTTCCATGGTGCATCACAGCTGCACTCCCTGAACTTCTCATCGAATGCCTTGACTGAACTGAAGGAAGGATGGCTGTTTGGATTGCATTCTCTTTATGTCATGTAAGGAAATATAGCAGTACTTACACAACTTAAAAAGAATCAATGTGGCGATTTATTGTTAAAATATTTTGGATGTAACCCTTAGTGTTATCTGAAATGACAGTCCATTTAGAGACTTGTCAAAAAATTCATTGACGGCTGTTTCCGTCGCCACTTGGGCACAGATCGGAGCTCTGAGAAACCTTTCTTTGGCAGGAAATCGTTTTCGATCGCTGCCATCAGGTTAGTATTTTGATGTTTTAGTCTCGTTTTCCTTGTTTTCAATCGCTGTTTAGATAAAATATTTAGCATTTGTACATTAATTGGAATTAGCAAATGAATTGGAGGAGCCTTCCGAACTCTTCGTCAGCTCGAACAACTTTCTCTTGCTTCAAATGCCCTCGAAAGTCTCCACAAAACAGCAATGGCTGGACTTGATAATCTCAGGAAGTGTGCATTACTCCCCATCTCTTTGTATCTGCCAATTAGAAGTGCTCTCTTAGTCTCGACGTCTCTTCCAACTCCCTCGCTGTCTGCGTGGAAGACGGAGCTGTCTTGCAAGGCACTCTTCCAAATCTCACTGATCTTAATTTCGCTAATAATCAATTGCGTCAGATTCCAGCCCGGTAAGTTTCCCGTTTTGTTTATTGCTTTCGTCAACAACGGTTAGCGTCACTCTTGTTCAAGTGAGTGCAGCAATAAGCAGTAAACTAAACTAACAAACTCCTAGGGCGTTTGAGCGTTTCTCTTCTCTGGAGCGATTAGATTTGTCTGATAATCTTGTGACTTCGATGGCAGAGGACGCCTTCGAACCTCTGCGACTCAAACAGTTGTTAGCGACTAAGATATTACGGTATTTCTACTGTACTGGCCTGTCTCGGCAGACGCTTGAACAGTTCTTCTCTTCTGTGTGACTGCCACTTGGCGTGGTTTGCGCCGTGGCTCGCAGGCTCGGGCATTTCACGTTCTTCCATTGAACTCAGGTGGCAGAATTCCCTTCCACTGCAACCCAGTAAAGGCAATGAAGAATGACGGTTGACTTGTTTAGATGTGCTCATCCTTCTCCACTCGCAGACATTCCACTGCTCGCAATCGACACGACTAACTTGACATGCTGTATGGTAGTGACAGTACAAAGAGCACGCGAAATATTAAGAATACAAAAATGTGGGCTGAAGTGCTGAGTGTTCCTTCTTTAGCGGACTCGTCTCCGCGTCCTCGCATTCTGACTCAGCCACCGGCGTCCTTGCGGGCGGTGACTGGCGGCCGAGCAGACATCGAATGCCGCGCTGGTGGAGCCGCGCCTCTTTCCATTCTCTGGAAGGCTCGTCTTCTTACTCTTCATTCTAAATGTACATTCTGGAATTGAAGTTGATTGTGGACGGACGAGCACGCGAATTGGACGAGGACTCCACAACGACAATCAACACTACCGTAGTCGAGGAACATGACGGCGGTCGGTTGATTTCTGGCTTCATCTAGAAATACGAATGCGAGAAGTAGACTTCAGAAGAGAGCTCCACGGTGCTGCTCTCCCGGCTGCAGCTGAACGACGTGACCCTGGATGACCGGGCTGAGTATCAATGCGTTGCCCGCAATCGATTCGGTGTCGACTACAGTAGTCGCGTCGCACTAGATGTCAGTTATTGAAGAAGAGGCAGTTGCCGGTGCCCTCAAATGGCGGTCCTTGCTGTGCAGGTGCAACAGCCTCCCCGTCTGACTCGTGAACCGGATGACGTCTCTCTCCTCGTCGGACACAACGTCCGCGTCTCCTGTGCTGCCACTGGTCCTACTTTATTCACTCTTTTACTTCCAACTGTAACTGCTACTGGCAACATACTCCAAGGAAGGGAGAGAGAGAGAGAGAGCACGAGAAACGATGGCAGAGATATAGGGATATGTATGTACATATATGTACATACATACATACATACAAATGTACATATAAATAAATAAATAAATAAATATACATATATATATATATATATATATATATATATATGCATATAGAGAGAGAGAGCTTTCACTCTTTCTAGGAGTTCCCAGGCCAATCGTTCGCTGGCACAAGGACAGCGGCGATTCATTCCCTGCCGCCACTGAACGCCGTCTCTACATTGTTCGGCCTTTTTATTTCTTATTACTAGAAAGAAAGGGCTTATTACTGATCATAGAGTTTAGTTTATATTTGTGGATTGTGTTCTAATAGAAATGATTAGCGCTCGGGCGAAGATGACCTGTACTTGATGGCTGTGACGAAGGCAGATGCTGGAGTGTACACTTGCGTCGCTTCCAATGATGCCGGAACAGTCCAGGCATCGGCCACTCTGCGAGTTTACGGTAAGTCCAATCTGTCTACGGTATTAGAAATATTGAACTTAGCATCTGACATGGATGAATACTTGAGTCATTGAATTGAGACAACGGTTTCCGTGAGCCCTCGGAGTCGTCGACCGTCCAAGTCGGAGCCACGGCTGTGCTCGACTGCTCGTGTGATGTGCAGGTTCTAAAAATCTTCTTCAACAATCAATTATACCATCAGTATTGTGCTTTCCAGTCTGGCCAGAGAATCGAATGGCAACACGAAGGAGAGAAGTTGGAGGGAGCGGCGAGAGTGGACACTGAGAGAAGCACTCTCGCTCCTGAGGACGCAGGTCTTCCAGGTAGTTGTACTTCCAGATTCCATTTGAATGTAGGCTCAAGAGAGTGTTTCTATACGTTTTAAAGCAGGAACCGAGGGCTCTCAGCTGGTTTCCCAACCGATGCTGACAAGGAAAAGTCTTCGAGCAAACGACCAGATTCTCATCATCCTTAGTGTCGGACCATTACTTTGGTGCTCGAATACGTTGATAGTATAATTATTGTTTGCGTTCAAGACCACGCCGGCAGACGCGGGTGTCTACTCCTGTGAGTTGTGGGCAGGAGGAGACAGGCTTGCGAGGCGTATTCTGCAATTGAATGTTGAGGATGACCTTGGCATTCACCAGGTGTCAACATTTGGGGACTTCTCAAAACATTGTATATAAATGTAATGCAGCTTATAGTTAGTTTGGTGGCGAATATTATATAGCTCGTTTTTAAGTGTATGTGTTTCTGTGCAGGGTAAGATCCCCGCGGCATCGCTGAGTTGGATTCCTCACGACGACTTCGAGGGAGCGCAGGCCATGAGCACTGCACAGAAGATTGCTATCATTGTACTCTCCGCCATTCTCGCCAGGTCATTTCTAATGACCTGGAATTACTACTCATTTTGCATTCTTTAGCTTGCTGTGTGGCCAGTTCGTGTGGCTTCTCTTTTCATTCCGCCGGAACGCCCTGGCCATCAACGGGGAATACACCATGGGAAGAAGAGTTTGTGAAGATGCCAACCACGATGCGAGTCCTTAATTTTAAAATTCTTTTCATTTGCATTCACACATATTCCAAACCTAGTTTACCATGTCAATGACTTCTTAGAATAATTATTTTAACTTTCATCTAAGCAATTTCTATCCATGCAGGTGTGTTTACATTTTCAATTCAGGTGTGTTTTCACGTGTTTAATATTTTCACGGGTTTTGCTATGTATTTTATTCTAAATATCTATGGTTTTTAAGTACTTAATAATCTAATGGTTATTATGAAGCGCACATTGTGAGAGATAAAGATATTTGCATTACTGTCAACGAGACCTGGCTATCATCATAAATCAGTGATTGTGTCTAAAAAAAAACAAAAAGGGCAAAAACTGTTGACAAAAGGTGGTTCCAAAATGAGGAATACATCTTCAGCCTGCGTCTTGTTCGAATGCTAAATTGCCCAAATGGTTGGTCATCTGCCCGCTTCCATGGCAACGAGGAAGTGAACTGTTCAACGGAGCAGGCCCTCGTCCGCCATTTCAAATTTCTTTCGTTTAAAAGTTGCGATGGCAGCAGATTTCGGCACCTTCTACAATTTCGGAGGGTCGATTGAGAAGCTACGACTCAGGTACACTCTTTCTCTCTCTCTCTCTCTCTCTCTCTCTCTCTCTCTCTGTTGCATGTGAAAACGGCATGCAGTATTCAGAGTGCGGATAGAGCGAGCGGATTCAATTGGAGTGGGGCAGTCATTCACACGGAGACTCCCCGAAACCGGAGCAGCTCCACTCATTCTCGACACGGTCATTGTCGGCTGGCAGCAGAAGATCTTTTCGCCGGTTTCAACATTGCTTACATCTACATACTTCTCTGCGAAATAGGATAGAATAATTAATGAGATAAAGGAAAATTAGGCAACTCATCCTGATAGAATGCAATTTTGTACTGAAAAACAAAACAAAGCATCAGAATCATTTAGTGGAAGCAGGAGAGCCGAAGTTCTGCCGCTGTTCATGAAGAAGTCCCTCCCTCTTCAAGGTTTTATTATTCCCATGGTATTGTCGCACTTAGAAAACCTAATGTTTTGAGCCGATCAGAACAGCGAATCTTCACGTACATTCATGGTGACCATGTCCCTGATTTCAGCAAGGTTTGCCATGTTTTGCAACCAAGATGATATTTGTCATTCTTACCTGTAGTAGTAGAATTGCATCTCTTTGAGATGCAATTCTTAGTAAAAGGTTGCTTCTAGAGTCCGGAGAAGCGAATGCCCCGTTCGCCAGAGAAATCTTTCTTGGGAAGGAGGAGAAGAGCCTCGGCAGGCGCTGCCCAATCTTCCAGTGCGTGGCTCTCTCGCCGTCGCGTCACTCCCATTGAGTAAGACATCCCTGTTCTTCCATATCATATACAATGGTTCCCCTCAATATGACCGGGTGCTTATACATAAATTCAGATAGTGTACATATTTGTTACAGTGCATGGTCCCGCCGTAACCCGATCGTTGACCTTCCAATCCGCGTCGATCTCTCGACTCTGCTCCCTTCTCAGTCGGCCACAATGCTCATCATGGCATACCTCGGACCGGCTGATCCCGGGTTCGCATCCGAAAACCATTATTTTGATTCTTAGACATATTCTATAGGAGCACAAGGGGTTAATAAATATGAGAAATGATCAGGTTCTTTCAGCCACGTTTACTCCGAGTACGAAGACGAATTTGTCGTGAGTCGCTTGACTCTTCTCGATGGACGGAGACTACTCATCCAACCGCCTCTCTCGGTCTCTCCTTCTCCAGATGTCATTTCAAGACGAGGATCTATTGCAGAAGAGAGGAATACGCATCGAGAGCCGACACGGCGTGTACAATGCATTCGTTGCTGTGGCAGAAGAGGAAGAAGAGGAGGAGAGAGCGCCAGAGGGGAAGAGCATCGAAGACGAGAGACACGCAGAGGAAGTTCGAGAAGAAAATCAAATTATTCGCGCGAGTATCAATTATGTTCTGAGGAATGGGCCCGTTGTCTGGATGACGTCCGTCTGCCCGACGAACGGACCCTGGAGATCACTTACCACATCTCATTGGAGAAAGCCATTGACTTCGCTTTCGACGGCCTCATTGTCGAATATCGAGTGGATGTCTGCATCCATAAGCTTATTATGGATATCTTCAGTTGTATCATTCAGATTCCTCCAGGAATGACGAAGGTCTCCCCTCCCGAGGACGTCGAGGGATGCACGATGCAAGCCTTTTCACGTCGAGATCGACGAGTCTGCTCTTTTTTTTATTGAGAATATGATTTAAACTGCTATTCCTGAAGATGAAAGGATTGTTGCTTGCAGCATGACATCGCTCATCTTGGCGAGAGCTTCGAGATGACGCTTGCCTTCCTTCCTGGCGCCGCTTCGTCTGCGGCAGCCTTCCGCCCCCCTCGCGTTCGCTTCCGCGTCGTTTCCCGAGACGCGTGGGAGCGCTGCTATGTCGCGGGCTACGGCAGCGTCTTCTTACCTCTTCGCCCTATTATGTTAGCTTTTCATATTTTTATGGTACTTTTTTTATATTTTGCGTACAAATACTTATTTAAAATATTAAATGGTAATTCTTTACACAGATCGGAAAAGCTAGCTGCTGCTTGTTGGAGGCCGATCTCAGACAACGATGGCCGCGCTCGACTACGGGAATATTTCGTCGGCCAGGCAGTCGACATCGACGATTTCTTCCATGCACCTCTTGATGTTCGCAAGATTCAATAACCAGAGATTGGAGATCTTCTTTGCCATTTCTGTTGTACGCACAAGTCTAGTTAGATCGGTTGTAGTTGAAATGATTAGAAAACGGTGGCTCGTGTCGGGTTGTCGACCGAGAGTGGCGGGAGACTTGAGCTGCGCGTCTCCGTCCTCTGGCAGTCCGGCCGCTTCATTGCCGATGAACGAAGCGTCAATCGAATGCGATTTGGCAATCTTTTCCAGCGTCTTGGGTTCGATACAATACCATCAATAAGATCTACTTTTGATCTACCCCGTTCAGCCTCGACATGCATCTCCACTGGAGAATCATGCGAGCTCTTCTCGAGTTTGAGGAGGTCTTCCAATTCTACTTTCTACTTCAGCAATTCTCATTTCCAATTTATGTTTCTTTGACATGAACAAACTCATCGAGATTAAGAATATAATGGGAAGATCTCTTCCTACCCACTCAGGCTCGTAGGGAGCTTCTTCGTGTTCGTTCTGCAGTGCGAATGGAAAAGAACAGTCGAATACCTCGTGCTCTCCCTTCATCTGAGTGATCTCCCGTCGATAATTGGTCTATATGTTATTCAGGTAGCAGAGTAGAGACTCAAAGTTTGCTCATGATATTCTGTTTCCTTTATTCAGCAGGACGTTCATACATATGTCGATACATATATTGAACTTTTCTATTCTATTTATTTCAACATGTTAAACAAAGGCTTGCTACATACATACATATGTATAACACCAATGAATAGGTGTTATTCTGTTCTGTTTCTTGACACGGCAAAACTTTGAGCAAGCCGGATACTTAGCTAATTTTAAGTAGCTGAGAGATTTGCGTTTTTTCTCTTTACGATAATTAAGGGGAAGACAGGCGATATTGAACAATAGAACTGTAAAATATGTAAGAAGCGGCTTTAATTTATCCAGTTAGGAATCTCAAAACTTGTAAAATACCGAGAGCATGCATACGACAGTGACGAGAAGTTTTTTCATAGTTAAAGAAGAAGAAAGATAAGGACAATAATTGGAAGATAGAAGTTTAGAGTTAAGGAATGAATACAAATTATTGTAATAATTCAACTGGGACAGTAACTGGTTATGGCTTCATACTTTGTCAGTTCCAACTGTCAATGTCCACGGACTCGCAATGTGAAGCACATTCTCTAACCTAAGCAGAGTCAAGCTATACACATAGACATTTTACCGTATAAAATTGCACACGAAAGGATAGGACAAACAGAGGCGATTAGTGAAAAGGAGAGATAGAGAAAGAGAGAAATAAAACAGAGGGGGCGAGAAAGAAGAAAGAAGTGGGACGAAAGCAGCAGCCACCGGTGTCTTTGCCAGCACTAAATTCTTTCCACCGGTTGAAATGGCGCCTGGTACAAATCTTACACAAGAAAACGAACTTTTGCATCCAAGAGAAAATGACGATTTTTTTTGCTCATCAGTTTGCGAATAAACGCACTCAACTAACCCCAAGCAAGAGAGAAGAAAATGAAAGAGAAAGGAAGAAGAGCGCTTGCACGAGTGCAAGAATTGTGCAAGGATAAAGCTAAGATATCACTTCCAAATTAAAAAGAATATGTATAACAATTTTGTATACTTGGAATTCATGCGCAGTAGCAAGAACATGAGTACATTCCTGCTGGAAGTGGAAGGAGTGCAGACTCAAACGAGTTTTTCTTGGAATTCTTCATCCGTCATCTGGAAGCTGCGCGAGTTGCTCGTTTTAGAAGGAGAGGACTCGGATGACGTCATCATCACCACTGATTTGTGGACTCCGGGGAGGGAGGCGGGCGAGGAGAGATCGGCCACTGCTGCAGACATCGCACTCTCGCCCAGCCGCTACAAGAAACCAGGATTAGTACCACTTCGAATATCCATATTCTTACGTATCTTATGGATATACACACCATCCTAGCACTAAAAAGATCACGAGAGTATTCTGACCTGAGCGAGTTGCGAGAGGCCGTCGCTGTCCCTCGTCCCCGCCTCCTCCTTGAGCCTCCTCACCCCAGCCACTCCCTCATCGTGCGTCTCTTCGTCGTCATCGTCAAAGATTCGCTTATTCGAAGGCACCTAAACATTAGCAATTCCATTGCCTCTATTCCGTCTCTTATTCTCAGGCTCCCTAAAATGGCACCATTAGAGCAAGATTCTGAGCCTTCTTGGATGGTAAAGGGGGCAAGAAAGAATAGAATAGTGAAAGACCTCTTCGCCGTCGGAGACATCTGAGTCATCGGAGGCTGCAGAGTACATGGCAGAAGTGGAGGTGGCCACTCCTGACGACGCGGAGAGGGGAGCAGTCGTCGCCGAGAGGGCGGAGCCTGAAGAGACATCCTATTTTAGTGTCATTACAATGTACTGACTGTCAGCTAAAAGAAGTCGTGAAAGAACGGACCAGCCGCAGCCGCACCCCCAACGGCGCCGTGAGCAGGGATGTCGAGTGTCTGCAGCATCTCAGTGTAAGCTGGATGCGGTTTGTTACGTGGAGAAGTGATGTCATCGTTGCGCGCCTCGGGAGCCTCGTGCAAGTGGAGGACATCGTCCAGCATCACCTCGTCCTCGTCATCGTCTTCTTCATCCGAGAAGCCAATCAGCGGAGAACGAGCAGAACCCTACAAATTTATTTATTGATTAAACGATCTGACAGACAAATTGAAAATAAACTTTTTGAAGAAAAACAAAACCGACTTTGTTAGCCTCTGAATTCTCCCCTCGCGCACTGCTGTCCACTGTTGACGTCGTGGAAAGACGCGGCGTATTCTTCTTCCCTTCGTCAGCCTCCTTAGAATCTTCCGCCTGCCCGGCAGAATCTACCGCAGTCTTAAATGTCGTTTCAGCTTGTCGTGATCGGTGACTGTCCATAATGGAGATGGTGCTGCGGGCTGAGACTCCCTCGTCGTTGTCATTGTCACTGCACTCAGCAACAATATCACGGAATTCTGCCTCGATGCGGGAGATTGCCTCCTGCACCAGAGGAGAGGTCGCGCACTGGAGTTCACTACAAACATTATTGTTAAAGATGACCTAAGCGAATAAGCCTTTAAAGTAGAGTTAATTGCTCGGCCTAGAATACTTAGGTTTTACCTGTCTCTATTGCTCTCTTTATTGTTGGTTTGAACAGCCGAGAAGAGCGTGGGGAAGTTGTTCTTGTTCGTGAGAGTGGACTCGTCGTTGTCACTCTCATAGGAGTTGCTCTCGCTTCTCTTCCTTTCCTTCTCTTCTCTCTGCTTCTCTCCGCTCTCTTCTTCCTCCTCAATCCGAATCTGCTCGAGAAGCTGCCGCTTGCTCCTCAAAGAAAATGTCTCACATGATCATTATAATTCCCACGCGTCGAACCACCACTCCAAGAGATCCAGAAAAGTCAGGGCGAACCTGATGTACTCCTCCTCGACATCGGCAATGGAGCGGGGGCTGCCGAGAGGCGATTTGGGCGCGGCGACGATGTTGGCATCAGTCCACGAGGTGGCCGAGAAGGCGGGGCGAGAGCCCGTGATGGAAGCACCGCCGGAAATGGATGAAGTGACTGAGGAGGCCAAGCGAGTGATGTCTTCGCTGGAAGCTTCCTCGACCACGTTGGGGTCCAGTTCACAGGCCGGCTCGAACTGAATCGTCACACTATGATGGACTGAGAGGGGCACGACGAGCAGTGAAGACTCCCGCAAACCTTGAGTTGGCTGGCGTCCGACCCCAGTCTGCTCAGCTCGACATGCTCGACTCCTCCGCGGCCTCCGCTGTTGCCTGAGCCGCCCCTTGACCCGGCCGCCGAGCTTCCGGAAGTGGACGCCGCGGCCGCCGTCGCTGGCGCTGCGTCCAGAGCTCCATTCAGAGGCCGCGTAATCGACCAAGTCGGTTGCTGTCGAGTCGGGGACACCTGTTAACAGAGAACATAAGTCAGCCATTTGGCTTAAGGAATGCGAACAAACATGTTATTTCGGGCAATAATTCACTTTGTGCCTGAGTTCAGAGCTGGCTGATTCTTTGTCAGCTTAGGCGAACTTACAGACCGAACTTCAACTGTGACAATAAACTATCTGTGGGGTGTGCTCATCAAAAATAGAATTCCGAAGTGCCCTCACTTGATCAGAGAGCCGGCCAGAGTTCTTGGCAGATCCGTTCACTGAAAATAGATAACACAATATCGATGAAGTTCAAGGATCAAGAGTCCAAATGTTCTCCTCTCCCTTTATTTCTCCTTTTCTCTCTCGCTTTTCCATGTCTTTGAACTTGCCTTTAACGCCATCTGCTGCATCTTCTCTCTGAGAACAACAGAACAGTTTCTGCAGAATGCCATCGGGCGGACGTTCTCCCTCCAACTGCTTAAGAGTTACACTTTCTGTATTATTTATTTTATTCTTCCTTATTGTGAGAGAAGAAAAAATGGGATTTTGGACAAACTGTTTACCTGATTCTTCTTCTTCGCATCACTGATTGAATCGTCTTCCTCTGCCTTCAGCATGCTACTCCGAAATGAAGCCTTAAGAAGGGCACAGCGTAACTAATTAGAATGCCCTCCAGTACACTTTTCATTATTAATAAGCGAAAGTGTAGAAAAGGTGAAACGCGAGCGTCAGAGAGTATTAATGCCATAAACGTCAGTACAAAACGCGCCTTATCTGCAGCTACAATCAAAGCATGTATAAATAGCAAGAATAACAAGAGACAGGCGGGCATTCCTACCCGAAAATCATTAATTCAATCTATATTTGCTCTTTCCCGCTTTCCATTATGCTGTTTTTCACTGTGCCTTCCATATCACTCAATCAAATGGCAGAACAAATAGTGCATTCTTTTTCATCTCATATTCCTACTGATGATGAACGAATGTACTTCAAAGAGATCATTTCTTCAATATATAGTGACATTTGGTGAAGACGCCGCAAAAAAGTAGCGAAAATTAAGAGGAAGTACAGAAATAAAAAAAATCTTCTTACTTTAAACTCGCATGAAAAAACTTTCATGGTTTTAATGAACATAGCCTAATGACCGGAAGTGCACGCTCGTTTCAACGTAAGTGAAATAAGTGACATTAGAGAAAGGATTAACTCATGGTCAGTTCATTCTTCCAAAGTGCAAAAATAAAGAACTCGATTTTTCTTCCGTGATCACAAATTCAGCATTAGTGTTCTCAAAATGCAAAATAGAAGAATGAGATCGGGAGGAGGGAGTGGGTGGGGAGGATATCGAGGGAGTGAACTGATAACATTCATGCAGATTTATGAAACGATAAATATTATCTGAAAGCATGAAAAGGATTAGTCAGAGAGCGCCCACTTCTGACAAGGAATAGAAGCAGCTGACGAAGGGACATTCATTTCCATATCAAATGTCATCACATTGCAAAACAGATTTGGCGGCCGCAATTTTAATTCTACATATAATGAAATTGAGAAATACATGGAATGATCGGCATCCTCGCTGAGTTAGTCACACCTCACAAAACAAATAAATGGGTAACAAAACGGAGAAAATATGGAAATGCAAAATGGAGAGAAAGCGAGGTGCTGATGGATAGAGGAAGAGAATGAGAAGGAGCAGCAGTGAGATCACTCAACGCGTAATCATATTCATGAATAAGCTGCTCACAATCAGCCGAATGCATACTCTTTTTTGGAGTTCTCGAGGAAGACAGAAAAGAGTCAGCTGGTAATTGGAGAGAACTGGAATGTTGAAGTGCACGGCAGAGGGACAACTACAACTTATTAGAGACAAGAACAACGAGAGTGGCGCAGAAGAACAACACGCGTATCTGCAACAATAGTCCCCGTGACAAAACATGCTCATCAAACTTGAATGAAAAAGAGTAAAATAGAGAGAAGAAGATGTCCCAGGAATGAATTGACCAAGTCGTTGAATGGTGGAAACTGATGATGATCCTGCCGAGAGGCGGTAGCGCAATTCAATACGAGCAAGGAAGCCTCCGAGCACGGCTTCCTTCCCGACAATTTCTAGCCTTATCTATAATGAACTGATAAGAGAAGTCAGGCAGGAGAGGAATAAGAAAATAGTGAGAGAATGGAGAGCGTCGGAGAGAAAGAGAAAGAGAGAGAGAGAGAGAGAGAGAGAGAGAGAGAGAGAGAGAAGAGAGAAAGAGAGAGAGCGAGAGAGAGAGAGAGAGAGAGAGAGAGAAGAGAGACTGCACTGACGAAGCGACGTCATCTCACAAAGATGTGCTGATTGGACAAGGAAGAGTCAGAGCTTGTCTTTCTGGAGGATTTGGCATGGCGAGTTAACAAAAGATGAATGAGAAGAGAGGAAAGAAAGGAAAGCGAGTGGTATTCATGGGAACAGAATGACTTGTAGAGGCTGGGCATCGATAACATCGACGGGCCACTTCGAACTGCTAACAAAACAACAAAGATTTATCTCCCAGGAAATGGAAAACATCAAGCCACTTCCAAGGAATTCAGCCATTAATGAAGAAAGCTCATTGCAAACACCGTTCCTCTGACATCACCATTCTTATAGTGTGCATTTACTCAACAAGAAAACGCGTCTCTCCCTCTCCGTCCCATTCTCCCTTTCTATCACTCTCTCTCTCTCTCTCTCGCTCTTTCTGTCTCTCTTTCTCTCGCTCTCTCTGTCTCTCTCTCTCTCTCTTTCTCTCTCTCTCGCTCTCTCTCCCTCTCTTGCAAGTCTCTTTCTAAGTTCCAATCACGCTCGGTTTTCATCGTTCTCATCGTCTAAGCGCGTGGGAGAGTAGCGGAATTCGAAAGGTTGGATGTAAGAAATTCTTTAACGGGATGAGATAAAAAGAAAAGAAAAAGAAATGGAGAAGCAGAGAGAGAGAGAGTGAGAGAGCAAGGGAAAACGCGAGAAGGAGAGCGAGGGAGAGAGAAAGAGAGAGAGAGAGAGAGAGAGAGAGAGAGAGAGATCTCCATGGATACGATGTGAGGCTGTTGAATGCGCAGGCAATTTCTGGCAACAAAAATTCCTTTACGGACAATTTTACATGAAAACGGCCAATGGTTAAATTTTTGATAAAATATTGAGTAAAGCGATAAAGCATAATGATAAGAGTACATAGCATGCATTTTTCACAGTTAACAGATTAGACAGCGACAAAGATTCTCCATTGAGGAAGCAGCAACAAGTCTACGTGTTATGTTGAGTTCCAGTTCCCTAGTCGCAACGTCAATTACTACTCACTATGACATTAGTATTTTCCAGTCCTCGTGAAGATGATCAGAAATAAATTTTTGAGAACATAAAGAAAGTTGCGAAGAAAATTGGGGATTAATCAGTTGTCCATAAAACCAACCATTATATCTCTCTTCTCTCGTGTCCATCTCCATGATAATTTTCATTTAATTTCTCTCCTCTCCATATCTCTTCTCCTATTTCAAGAACTATCCCCAATATTATACTCTGTTGACCCTTATCTAGCCTTTCTGTGTGTCCCCTTTGATGGATAGCTACATACATATCTCAAATCTCATGTTTCCGACTTCAAATTTTCCCCAAATAGTACATGCATTCCAATGAACAAGCTCAATTGTGAACACTGAAATACAAAATATTTTATCTAAATTACAACTCGAGATCGGTATTGTAGAGTGGAAGAAGAGCATCTCAAGTGGTATCCAGTGAATCTCCTCCTCTGCAACTCTAATGCTAAGCGCATTTGACTGTGCTTACTTTGTTCAACTCTCATTCTCTGTGCTCTCCGCTTTCTTCCGTATTCTCAAAAGTTTAAACACCCTCTCACCTTCCAATTCTTTCTCTCTCCTTCCTATCGGCGCATTTCTAATTTTCGAGCGGCTTGCTAATTTTACCGCATCGTCTGTTTGCCTTGATGGAATAATACAAACAGCTTAATTGTGTTAAAGGGGATATAACCGGAGAGTTTCTGAACAAGGGAGTACTCCCGTACATAGGTTATTGAGAGAAGTAGAGATATTGTGAGAGTTAGAGAAAGATAGTTAAAGAAATGTAAATGAGAGATTTGAGCAGCGACACAATACGGCACATGCAATACAGGGAACATCGAGTTGTTGTCAGATAGGCATCAAATCGAGCGAGGTAGAAACATGGAGCGAAAGAGAGTGAGAGAGAGTGGGAGAGAGAGAGAAAGAGAGAAAGTGAGCTTGTGTGAAAAGAGAGGGTGGATGGTTGAGAACGGTGAGAAGGCGAGACAGGTATGTATGTAACTTTGAAAAGGCAGAATAGAGTGCAGGAGAAAGAGAATGGTAGAAAGGAGAAAGAAAAGTTCCGTGTAGGTTCCTTCACTACGGAGGGCACAAGAATCAGTGCTATTTGCGTCCAAAGACCAAAAAAGATTTGCGCGGTCCGTAAAGCCGAGTGCCTCTAGCACGAACGAATAATATCATTCGTGGATCAAGAAGAGTTGAGGATGGCAGCATTTGGTGGGCGGGGAAAAAACAACCACTCGACTCCAACAATCCAAACAACACTCTTACTAGCTAAAATACGATCTATGATTATCATATGTATGAGCAAAGTTGCATTGGAACAAGATCGAGAGATAGCTATGCGAAGAAAAGATGAATACAACAGAGAGGGAGGGAGGGAGAGAGGGGCGAGAGATGAGAGAGATAAAAAGAGAAAGGGAAAGGGAAAGAAACAGTGAACTAGAAAGGGCAGAGAAGGAGGAAAGGGGGAGATGGGAGAGAGTGTTAGCGAAGGCAGATCAGAAAGAGTCTTCACTTGATTGCCCTTTCATACAATGCATCTCCATTCTTTTTCTTGTCTGCGTCTCGGGAGAAAGGAAAACTCTAATCGCATGGCAACTGGACCGATCCAACTTCTGAAAGAAGGCTGAATGGCTGTTTCTACTTCTTTGCATGGCATTCAGCATTCAGAAGAGTCAAAATGGGGGATCAGTACATCCAAGTTCATTTATGCGCACAACATTTCACCCAAAATGTGCGATAGGAAATTTCGATGCAAAACTACAGGAAATTGGGTCGTGAATCGTCGCAAGTGATGGAAGGTATCAATTATGTTTTTCTTGTTGTTCGCGATCTTTGCTATTCGCCGAAGCAGAGCGCGGCCAAGGTCGGGCATCGCAGAAACCGAAGTCGGCGAATTCAGCCAGCACCCTATCTCGGCCGGATTTACCACCAACACTACAAACTTCACCCGGTCGTTGAGAAAACATACAATTGCTTGGCATTTCATTTCAAAATCGCTGCAGAGCACGAAAAAGAACGTTCTTAGTGGGACACGCGGGCTGGAGAGTATTTGCCATTTCATTTGGAAAGACAGAAAGGGCGAAGGTGGGGGAAGTTGGAAGAGAGAGTGGGAGAAAGAGGAGGGAGTAGAGTCAGAGAGAGAGAGAGAGAGAATGGGAGAAATAGGAAGGTGAAGAGAAAAAGAAAGAGAGAGTGGGAGAACGAGAGGAAAGACGAGAAAGAGAGAGTGGAAACAAGAGATGCAAATGCCTACAACTCGCGAGTACTTAGTGAGTAACACTTGGACCACCCCAGGCGGACGAGAGGACACCTGTGCATGCGATGCGCACACTTAACGCAGCATATTCACAGAATACACTCAGAGAGAGAGAGAGAGAGAGAGAGCGAGCGAGAGAAAGAGAGAGAAAGAGAGAGAGAGAGAGAGAGAGAGAGAGAGAGAGAGAGGATGACGTAGAAAGAGAGAGGCAGCGGAAGAATGCGCTGGGAAGAGTGCCACAAAAACAGATTGCCAAATGCGGAGATACTCCCGATCACCTGACGACTGGGGTCTCCTTTGCCTCTCCACACATTCTAAATTCGCTGCTCCTCCCCAGATTGAACATCTCTCTCTCTCTCTCTCTCTCTCTCTCTCTCTCTCTCTCTCCTTCTCTCCTTTCAAATCTCTCTCTCTCACCCTACCATCAAATCTATCTCTACTCTCTCCCTCTCCGTGACATCCCTCTCTATCTCTGCCGTTCGCAAGCTCCTCCACTGTGTATGTTGCCTTCGGGCAACTTTTTGCAGGCCAGCGATCGCTAACTCCTTGTTCTCTCCTTTCCTTTCTGTCTCTCACTCTTTCTCACCTCGCTCTCACCCAATCTCTTGTAGTCTTCTTCACGTTCCTCATAGTCCCCCTGTCTATCTGTTACGTTCTCTTACTCCTTCTCTGACTCTCTCCATCTCCCATACTCTCTCCCCCTCTCATGGCAACTCCACCAACTCTCAGGACCCATGGACGAGACCGGATTTCCGGGCGTCAGTCCGACACGCTCTTCTCATCTCTCGCCACGCTTGGAGCTGACACGGCAAATGGAAACAGAGGCGCGCGTCTGGATAGAGAGAGAGAGAAAGAGAGAGAGAGAGAGAGGAAACTGAGAGAGATAGAGAGAGAAGGGAGATCAAGGTGGAGTGAGGGAAACAGAGAGGAAGCTTGAACGAAAGGAAAGATTCACCTCCCACATTGGAAACTTTCTATGCCAGGAGAACAACGATAGAAAGGTATATAGAACGTCTGACATTCATTGTTCTTCCCGAATAACTTTGATGATCATCAGTTGTACTTTCGGAGTATAGATTGATGGTTGATGGAGAAAGAGGGAGAGACGGTAGGAGGACATTCACAACATACGAGGGTATTCAAAAGAAGACTTTCAAACGAAGGAAGCGAACAAAACTGAGACAGTGCCATTCCCCTCTCTAAATACAGCAAATGATGGGAAGAGAGACACTGAATGACTAATTGTATGATAAATAAAAGCAATTGTTCCATAATAATTTTTTCATTGTCGACATACATATTTCATCGATGCATCACTTTTTTTAAAATAACAATAGGACATCGAAAACTCTCGATGATAAAGTATGCTTGAAAAATAAAGAATCACTCCGAGAAACATCATAATTTTTTAAATAAATTCACCCGAGATATTTCAAGGCTAATCTCTCTGATGAAAGGAAATAGCTAAATAATTGATATTTAGTCTTATTATAAGAAGTGCATGGCGGGAATTCTTCTCATATCGATGATGAATTTGGAACGAACGACATGATTTTGGAACCGAGGAAATCATACTCAGGATGAGTCGAGAGGGAGCAAGAGAGAAAACGAGAGATACCAGCATGAGAGACCGAGAGAGAGAGGGAGAGAGAGAAAGGGAAGAAGAAAAAGAAAGAGACAAAGCATCCTCAACTGTCTATTGCAACTGTTGTTGAATAGGCGAAGTGACTCAGTGCCGTGATTCTAAAATGTTGTTGAACAAAAAGAGGATAAATAAACACAGAACAGTAAACGGAAAAGAAGGGAAAGCACAGTTAGCGAGAAAGAAATACAGTGGGAGAGAGAGAGTGAGTGAGGGAGAGAAAGAGTGAGGGAGAGTGGGGAGAGGGAGCGAGAGACGAATGACAGGATGAAAGTGACGGTCTCTGCATAAATATTCAGGCAGGGAGAAACAACTGTAGAAGAGGATTGTCAACGAAAGAAATGTAGAGCAGAAGGCTAGAGGAAGAATATCGAGATCAGAGTCAGAGAGAGGAACAGACTTATTCAGAGATAACATTTGAAATTGCTTTCCACGATACAAATTATGCTTGTGTTTAGAAGAAGATATCAGAACAAAAAGCAAGTTCATGCGGCAAAATATAGCGCAGAATGTCTAAATCATTCTCATCGTTCTTCTCAGTCAAGTCCACGAGGCATTTTTCAGAAAGACTTCCGTGAGTTCAATCGGATGATATCAACCGTGCAACCAAGCCGAGAAGTGGCAGAGATTCCAGTCTTGCGCGTCTCCCCTCTAACCATCTCATGTCTTCTCTCACAACTGCATTCCCCCATATCTCTCTCTCTTTCTCTCTCTTTCTCTCTCAGTCTCTCCCTTTCTCTCGCTCTCTCGATGATTCTTGCTCATTATCTAATTCGTTTCTCTTTATCAACCTATCCCTGATTCTATTCTATATTGATGATGGCGTGTCCATCCAAGATTCAGAGGGGTTCAAGATACAAAAATCCGGAATATAAAAAAATACACACAAAAATAAAAATCGTCATCAAAGAAAATAGCCTTAAAATATCTTGAAAAAAATGTACACGACAAGTCTTACAGCAAATAACTTTTCTGTCACAAGGTAAAATTAAGATAATTAACCTATTTGTGACTGATGATGAGCTTGATGAACAAGCGGGAAGTGCATCCCAGGAGAGTGGAGTGGTGATTGAGAGATACAGAAAGGTACAGAGAGATAGAGAGAAAGAGAAAGAGAGAGAGAGAGACAGGGACAGAGTCAGAGACAGAGACAGATCCAGAAGATTGTGATAACCGGAGAACGAAAGAGAGAACTAAAGTGAGAGGGATTAGTTGAGAGGAAGCAGGAAGAAACTCGAATTAGAAGAAGAGAGTGAACAGTTGAGATGGTCGTGACGGCCAAGTGGAAACGCAAACTTTTGCCTGGCAGAGAGGTCATGGATGCTCTTTTTCTTACCATTGGTATTCTCCAGCTTTTCCTTCTTCTCTACATAACTCTCCCTCTTTCCCTCGTTCATTCTCTTCTCATCTCTCTCTCTCTCTTTCTTCCTATTCCCTCTACAATCCTCTCCCCCCTTCCCTCTTTCTCTCTCCCTCTCATCTCTCTCGTTGACAATCAAAGTTAGAATGAGCAGCGTGCGAAATCGAGATGAGATCTCTACAAAGTATAAAAAAGGAATATAGTTTGGATTTGAAAAGTAAGCCGAGGAAAAAACTCAGGCACCACTGTTTAATTTTAGTTCAATTGATCCAGTACATAAAGCAACACATATATACAGATGTATGTACGTACATACATGCACAAAAATCTGCAAATATCTGTGGAACAAATTTGTATCATTTTCTCGTTAATTGAGATGACATTTGGCAATTGTGAAAAACAAAATTTTTATGTGTGTGGCTTACTTGAGAGTTCAAGCAGCGAAAGCTTTGAAGCTGTTTTTTGTTGCTTGAAGTATAGGACATAGATTCGTCTGAAGGCCAAAGTTAACTTCGTCAAAGGAGAATATGGAAGCCTTCTTATCCTCTATGTCTCTAACTTGGACGTGTTCTTTCCCACTTCTATCGCCATCTGAGTGATCTCTAACGGAAACAAAGCGAAGAACATGAAGCATCAATCATTTCGTAGATGACACAGCCGATAAGTCGCGTCTATTCCAGCCAAGGAGAAGCTGTTTTTCAAGCCTTCTCAGTCTTAGGAGAGAATTGACAAGTCAAAGGAACGAGGACGTCATAGCAGGAACATAAATATTCTTTTGGTAGTGTTCTTCTTCCGATATTGATTCCCAGTGACAGTAGAATGTTGTTTCTCAATTTTGTTCTCGCACATATATACATACATACATAAATGTATGCGTGTGTAAACAATTTCGCTGTTAAAGAAATGTTATACTGCCCACAATCAAGAATCTCTAGAGATTACACTCATTTCTTGCAATAGTCATCTCACAATCAGTAGATGATTTAACTGATCGGAGTACACTGAGTTCGGCATCCTCGGATAAAAGTACTACAGTTTGCTGTTCATGTGGCTCTCCGTAGTTCAGTGGGGCTCGCTCTCTGTCCTCACTTATAAATGAATCATCAATGGAAAGTGAGAATCACGAATCTATATACATATTTACATATATCGCAGAATAAACCATGATCATACTGTTATTACAAAGGTTCATCTGATATATGTATGTATATATGAGTAATCATTTCTGCCGCTTGGCAGCGAGTGGGCGTGTCCCTCTGTGTCTAGTGGGCGGAGTCTGGGAAGTCCGCTTCCGCGGTCTCTCCCGTGAAGCAAGCCATCCCGCCTTCGCCCCTTGCTTCCTCTTTGCACTCATTACCTGCCGGTTCACGCTTCCGTACTTCCTCAACTCACACCAGGCCGCCATTCCCGAAACGGCGCCCGCCTGACACACCATGGTCTCTCTCAGGTCAGTCAAAGCACCCATTGTATTATGCTTATCTAAAGAGCATTCATTCAAGGTCTTCAAGGGTCTAGAAAGTTTCTCGCAAAATTGCGTGTATTCTGGTACATATTTTTACATGCAATTGTTTTTTTTCGAGTGTACTCCTATTAAAGTGTGAAAATATCAACATGAATAATTATGTATTTTTCTGCATGATCTCGCAGAAACTGTCGAAAACAGTTATCCAGCCATTATCCATCCATTTCACTTTTAATCCAACACCAAGAGGTCGTTTTGTCTTTCGTATTATGGCCGAGAAGTCGATATGCTTCAGTTAAACCGCTCAACTTCTTTCCCTTCTGCCTTTATTCCTCTGGCTATTTTACTCCATTCACCTTCATGTAGCCTTTCTTCATTTCGGTCTTTATTCCATTCGGCTCTCTCTCCGCTCTCCCAGTAATCAGTGCTCCTTCTCTCTCTCGCTTTCTCATTCTCTCTCTTTCTCCCTTTTTCTCGCTCACTTCTCTCCCTCTCTCTATCTGTCTAGACCAATGATATCTTTCCTTTGGTCCACCCTCTCTCTTCCTACTCAAGCATGCATCGCAATGAGTTGTACTCGACCCTTCCTCATACAACTCTTGCTTACCCCTCAGGAAATGTGGAAATATGAGTGAGAAATGAAATGAAATCTCTTTCCTCCTCGTCGTGTCCAAGCCTTCTTATTTGCAACGTTAGTGTCTTGTTTGTCAGTGATCTTCCCCTATTTCTCCTTGTCTGCCTTCCAAAGTTTTATAGCAGGCGATGTTGTACATGTACGATTTTACTGGGTATGGGGGGACTAAGCAAGTCGCAGTGCTTACTAACAAGGAGATGCAAGGAATCTAAATGAAGAAGACTCTGCAAATAAAAAGGCAGTCGTAACTATACCCACTGCAAAACAGGAACACGGTTTGGGCTTCATTATTTTTGAAAACTTGGACGTAGTTTGCCCTTGGACACAAATTTGCTTAGGATAAGCAGAAAAGGGATAAACAAATCATTGTAAGGCAAAAAGAATTTACACGAATTGAATGGCTGATGATTTTTGCTTGCGTAGCAATAAAAATACATGATTGGCTGACTTCACATGAGATACATACATACGTATGTAAATATGCAAATACATATGCATGTATTTTGCTGCATTTTCTAGCCCCCTGAAGTTTATTGTATCTTGAAAAATCTGAAGTGTCCTCATGTTAATTGAAGCGTTCTATTTTAGCTGTACATTTTCCTTTTCTCTCCTCAATTCAATCCTCTCAGGTTAAGTGAGAAGGGAAGTCCGAGTCCGCTTCTTTCAACGCATGTCCAGTCTATACGAGTATTTCACAAAAGATGCCGCGAATGTTGGGCATCGTTTCCAGAACGGAGAGAGAGAGAGAGAGAGAGCTAGCGCTAGAGAGAGAGAGAGAGAGAGTGAGAGGGGGAGAGAAAGAGAAAGAGTGCAAGAGAGAAGGAGATCCATAGACATGAAAATGATGAGACATAAAAGAGGGGGTGGCGAAAGCTTGCAACTTGCGCATCAGCGAAATAAAGCATTGGAGCTTCTCTCATCTTGTCCTCTGGTTCTTTCACCCTATTTCTCTTGCACTCACTCATTCTCCTATCTCTCTAGCCTACCAAATGCTGTCTCTCTCTCATCGTATCTCTCTTTTTATGAAAAATAATTTGAGAGTCATGCGAACGGTTGTCTTCACCAGATGCAGCCCATTCATCACTCACTTTCTCACTCTCTCAGCTCCCACCATTTCTGTCGCTCTCTCTCTCTCTCTCTCTCTCGCTCTCTCTAAATCCATTCTGCCATCTCGAGCTTCCCACTCGTGGGATTAGGCTGCGCCCCTTTTTTGTTCTCTCATTTGTCTCAGGGTCGCTCCTTCATTCTTCGCTTATTCTCCCCATGGCAAAAGCACGACACGAGTGAGAGAGAGAGAGAGCAGAGAGATGAAAAGCGAGGGAAGGAGAGAGAGACAGAGAGATAGAGAGAGAGAGAATCAGATATTATCCGTGTGGTTGTCTGTTTATCCCTACCCTCTCCTCCCTAAATGGTATTAGTTCCGCGTTTGCGTAGCCCATTGCCATCTGGCAGCTACGTCTTCTGACCTGGCCAGGGGACAAATTATTTCCCTTACGCCCAGTTCAAACAGGGTCAGAAGACATGAAAGGAAGCCGCCGCCTGGAAAGGAGGCGCAATCTGATGAGAGAGCAGCCAGGGCCGGCCTCTCCCAATTACTTCTTCTTTCTTATGAATCGGCGACACGACACTCATTGCCTTATTTGTATTGTTTAAACGAAGATTGAGTGCCATTTCTCTTTGCATCTCTAGAGACAGGAAACGAAAGCAATCTTCGTTTTCTTTTTCTTGCTTCGTCTCTGTCCAGAAAAGGAGAAGCTGACTGTCTTGGCAAATGTACACATATGCGTTTTCTTCACCACTCGAATATCTTCTCCTCTTGCCTTCCCTTCTCTGCTCATGGAGTGAGGGGGAGTTTCCCTCCCTCTCTCTCTCTCTCTCTCTCTCTCTCTCTCTCTATCCAGTGAACACTGGCAAGGCTTGAACGAGGAGAACTGCTGATGTTATGGAAAGAAGCTTACAGGACAAAGTGATGGTGAGAAAGGCCATGAATGGAAAGGAGGGGAGAAAGCAGAAAATTTGCTAACTAGAAAACTCGACGAGCCCTTGAAAAGGCTGACGCAAGTAAGCGGAGGGTGAAGCCGGCAGAAAACAGAGATATAACGACTTGGCATGGAAGTGAAGGCTTTAGATTGGCTGGGTGGGGGGTCGATAAAGAATTCTTAGGTGGATTGCACCAAAGGCAAGTCGTTGAGAGAAGGAAACGAGCGAGTAATATGTGGGAAAGGAGCAGGGCAACAAAAAGGGCACATTTTGACCCACCAGAGAGCAAGAATGAGAGGTTACGCACCCTGTAGCACACAATTCACACCGAGAGAGTGTGCGGCTTCGTGGCATGGGATCCACGCTTCTTGCCGTTGCTTTCCTTCCCTTTCCTGTCCAGATCGTTGCTCGCGCGGATGGCACATTTCCTTCTTGTTGAGAATAGTACTCGAGGCATTCTCTGATTCCCTGTCCCTCTTCCTTCCTCATGCTCTCTCGCCTCCTCTCCCTATTCTCGCCTAATCGGACTCTGTCCTGGCAGCCCATTATTCTGTGTCCGTCGCTACGAGCAACCGAGGCACGACGTCAGAGAAGAGACGACAGAGGAAAGGAGGAAGAGAGTGATATTTGCAAGGAGAGAGAGAGAGAGAGAGAGAGAGGGAGGGAGGGAGAGAGGGCAAGAAAGAACGAGAGATGCCGAGAGATGGAAATAAGAATCCAGTTTTGGCTCTGACACCAAAAAGCATGAATCTTTTTCCATTCGCAGTGTGGCAAGGAATATAAAAGGCTATCTGGTTAATAGTTTGGTGAAAATGGGAACGTTGACTAAGGAAGAAACACTGCCAGGAAGTTCATAATGAACTACAGCTTTGTGCACATGTAATGGAATTATCTGAAAGAAAATGAGGCAGAGAGAGGGAGAATGAGAGAAAGAGAGAGGGAGAGAGAGAGTAACGACTTTGTAATGTGACGTGAATGTCTTTCTAGCCCATGCCATGTGTCTCTCCAGTTTCCCCAGAAGGGTCTTAGATGTGCCAGCAAGGCTGCTTTTGTGTCACCCCGAAGCTTCTCATTCCCTAGCATTCATGCCCTGAGGGCTTAGACACGTGTGGCTTGAGTTGAAGAGGAACACACGGGCTCAGTCCATTGTGTCCTTCCTTTCGTGTCAGGACACGGGTGCCTGATTCAGGGAGAGACTACTAGGTCACTCGCACTCTCAAATCACGAAGAGAGCAGCCGCGAATAGCACAAATACGTTCTCTCTTCTTCGGGGCAACGGGCGTGTTAAAGCGTGAAATGCCAAAAGGGTAATGTATGCGTGGAAGGAAAGACTTTGGAGGGACTAAGAAAGGAATTGGCCACTGAAATATCCCATATGATTATGAAGATGGCGAAGGGAGTCAGACACACATGCAACTGCTCTTTCTCTTTCTCTTTCTCGTCTCACCTCCCACTCTTCCTTCCTCTATCTTATTCTTTTCCTATGCAGTACACGCACAGGACGATTCTGAGTATATCAAGGCCGAAGAAGCAGCACGCGTTGGCGAGTAGCTGTTCAGCTAATGAGTATCCAGGGGGAGAGATACAGAGGAAGAGAGTGAGGGGAAGAAGACACAGAGAGAGTCCAGGAGGAGAGAAAATAGGCGGATATAGAAAGAGAGAGAGAGAGAGAGAAAGTAAGAGAGAGAGAGAGAGAGAGTGAGTGAGAGGGAAGACAGAAAGAACGAGACCTAGGCCAAGAAGTGTGCTCTTCCAATTGGAGGGTGTTGAAGAATATGTTAGTATATGACGGAGGTGTTAGATGAATGAGAGGAATGATTCACGATTTTGATTTGATCTCTCTCCCTCTCTCTCTCTCTCTATCTCTATCTCTCTCACACTCTTTCTCTTAGCATAATTGACTTACTAATACAAGATGTGGTTGCCATTCTTCGTCTGCATTGTCGTCGTTCTTTCGAATCCGATGGAGTAATCCGGAAATCGCACCGAACATTCTTTCTAGTCATCTCACCGCGTGCCTTCGCCGCTATCTCTCCATGTCTACATCTCACTCTGTTTCCAACATTCACGTGTTATCGCGGCTCTCTCATTTTCCCATGGGAAGAATTCGAACAAATGGAATGGAATGCCAGCGGCGCCTGTTGATGTTGCGGGGATGCAGAAGGAAGGGGAAACATCTCTGAGACACTGCTAATACTTTTAACACCAATCATTTGTTGCCTAGTCCCTTCAACGGCTAGTTCTCTCTCTCTCTCTCTGGCTTTATCTCTCTTCGTCTCACTCATCTATTACAGCACTCACTGCTGAAAATTACCTCAAGGGACCTCTTGAAATTGTACCAAATAGAAAGAGCTACTCTATCGTATTCCGCAGCCGCTTTCCGCGGCCAAAACAAATGTGAACCCTGCGTCTCGTGATTGATGCTCTCTATTTTTCTCTCCGAGTGATGGATTGCAAGAAGTCCACAATAAAGGTACAATACGAATAGCAACGGAAGTCATTGTGAAAGGGTGTGAAAAGGGGGCCTTTGTCGCCCACGCCAACCGTACACTCTAAATTCATACTTCCTTTCTTAAGCTATTGAAATCTCTATTAGACTATTGTTCAACCATTATTCCTACAAAAGGCCAATGCCAATGCTCCTTTCCAAAAATCGCATGCATACAAATGTACATACATAAGCATTTTTCCGTTGCCCCTTCTTAGACTCGCCTGTTCCTCCTCGCATTCTCTCTCGATACCCTTTTCCAAAAGTATTTAACTATTCCAGCTACAGTAACCATTACCACTACAGTATTCAATTAATCTCTTTCTGGTATCTGTACTTCCTAAACAGAAAGCAAACAGTTTATAACTTCAGGCATTTTTGCCATATTTTCTCCTCCTTCTTCTTCTTCTTATGAAAAGTTGCCAATCTTAGAGCTGTTAGAACCGTTTTCATGTAGTCCTTTCTTTCCCTTCAACTTCTACTCTTCGGATATGAAAGTGGCCAGAGCCGCCCACTTTTCTCGCTTCACTACTTTACTATTCAGAATTTGTGAGGGCTTCGTGCGGTGCGCTGTCATTATAGGCACCGTGTGGGGGAAATCTGTCTCTTTCTCTCGTTCCGTCCCACATTTTTTCCTCTTCTATCTACTTCCCTCCTCTCTCTCTCTCTTCTCTCTCTATTCCCTGTCTCTATCTCGCTCCGTCTCTCGTTCTCTCTCTCTCTCTCTGCCTACTACAACCTCTATATGAAGTCACGCAGATGCTCAAACATAACCAAGGGCAATCTAACTCCGAAAATCGGCCAGGCTGATTCGCAGCTGAGAAGCATATGAAAGTGAGGGGAGCATAAAAAGGAGTTGATGAAAGAACGTGGAATGACACATGACACAATTGTTTTTGCTAGATGAATGAACATGTTTAAAGTGCGCATGTACCAGAGAAGAGAAAAAAGTAGTTGAATTGAGAATGAGAGAATGCTCTGAAATGAATGCCTGGCTGCCTTTCTCTTCCGCGAGACAAATTAGCATTGCGAAAGGAAAGACAGGAAGAGGAAGAAGTGACGAGAGCTCTATGCTACTCTTCATGTCAAAAGGACACTTCAATATACGCACAGATGTATGTGCATACTAAATACATATATACACTATAGTGGTTGCACTCACTTCTGTCTCTCTGTTGACTCGATTCAAAACAACTCCAAAACTGTCGGCAGGTTCTGAAGCATGTCGAATAGAGAGGAGTCACTGATTTGACGGTATTTCCATGTCAATCATCCAAGAACGACGTGCAAAAAGGAGCACGAGATGACGAAGATAAACCCCAGGAAATATCCCTCAGAGTCAGACAAAAATGACTTTGACCTTAGAGACCCAAGTAATTCTCTTCCTGAGCAAATGAAGGACTCCGTTTGGCGCGTTCCCATACGCATGCCGAAAATAATTCTATTTGTGTTCGCTTCATCTGTAGCAATTCTTACGAGATCGGCTGCTTGTCTAAAGGAGAAAAGGTAAAGTGTGCGCGCCAGCCATTAATGGAGAGAGGGCGGGAGGTGGTGAGAGTGAGCATGGCTGGGGGCTACCTGTTGGGGCCGGTGGTTCAGGCAGCTTTCCCTGTCCCCTCTTTCTTCCGGTGTAAAAAAAGAGTTCGCTTGAGAGACTCTTCGATACAAAACAACTACTGCGTAAGCAGGCTTCTTTCGCGCTGTTTCATACGAGATTGTTAAAGGGGGGTTTGAAAGTGGCAGATGTATGCACATATTAAAAATATTTGAAACGAATACGATGTTTAAAAATGCCATAGAAAAATTATTGAATGCGTGCAGGTGAGAATGTGAGACGGAATTCAGAGCAAGACAGAAAGTGAGGGAGAGAGGCAGAGAGTGAGAGAAGAGAGTAAGAGAGAGTAGGAGAGAGGCAGAGAGTAAGAGAAGAGAGAGAGAGAGAGAGAGAGAAAAAAAGAGAGGAGGAGAGGGCAAAACGGCTAGAAGACAGCTGCTAAGTTGGCAGTGGCAGCAATATCCCTGAGAAAAAGTGTCTGGTGAACGCGGAAGTTGAAGTTTCTTGCGTGTATTTCGTGAACGCTGAGACTAGCCGCTTTTCTGAAGAACGCACTGAATGAAGGCACTAAATGAAGTAGCTATCATGCAACTGATTTACTAATCCAAACACAAATTATACATGTACATGGAGCCCTCATAAAAATCAAATAAAATCGAAAGAGAATACTGTATGTATGTATGTACTTATGTTTGTAACAAAAACTAGTAAACAGATGTCTGTGGGTGAGCTGAATGTTTCCCGTTTGCAGAAAACTGCTTCGTCGTCTGCGCCCTCGTCGTTTCGATTCGAGTTCTTCTTCTTCAGCGGCTTCGTCGACTTCTTCCTCAGATGGCCGAGTAAGAAGGCGTTCTGCCTCCTTCACTCCCACCTCCTCTCGCTCCGTCTCCTTCGCTGAGTCTGACATGTGGCCATTCATTGACGATGACGTCATTGAGGAATGATTTCTTATCTTCCTCTTCATCCCTTATCTCGCATCTCTCTAGCCATCCGTGCCATTCCTAATTTTTTAAACTGGATTTATTCTATTTATCACAGAATTAATTCTTCCGCTTGAAAAAATCAGTTGCTTTATGTAGCTCTTGTCATAATGTCAGGTTATATAATCTCAACAAATGGACTTGTGTACGCTTTATTGTTCTCGCTTGTCATCATGAAATGTAAATTGATGCTTAGCTTCGTCCATCAATGTCATCTGATTCCTTTCAGTTGAGGCTGTCCCTTCTCTTCTTTAGGCACGTGCCATTCAAGAATCTTTGCCAACGTCCTGCGTGTAAACAGCGATGACATCAATTAGCCTTCGTCCGTTCAGACGTCTCCTTTATTTTATTGGTATGTATCGCTCTCCTGCCTAGATCTCTCTCTCTCTCTCTCTCTCTTTCTGCTCTCTCTTTCTCTCTCTCCCTCTCTCTCTCTCATTTTCTCTCTCTCTCTCTCTCTCTCTCTCTATCTCTATCTCTTTCCTCAGCTGCCCCCCCCCAAGTCCCACGTGTTGCGAAGCTGAACTGGCCCGTAGACGGAAATGCCAGACAAAGAAGACATTTAGATGGGTTCGTGTATGCCAGTGTTCTGCATCTCACTTTGTATGTCTAACTCCTCTTCAAGACACTCTCTCTCTCTGCCCCTTCAGCCCTTCTTTCTGCTTAATGCTTACATTATTACAAAAGTTATGCAAGGCTAATTCGTTAAAGAGGAGAGAAAAAACTAAAGCTTCACTCCCCACGTCCTCTCTCTCTCTCTCTCTCTCTCTCTCTCAGTCCATCTCTCTGGGAGCTTCAACTCACGAGTGAATAATCCATCTGCATACCTCCTTTGTCCGAAATTCGCCTGACGTGTCAAGACAATCAAGACAGCAGTCAAGCCTGAAAATTTTACCAAGATATATTTGCAGAAATAAACGCCTTCGCTGTTAAGTATAATTTAATTTTTTGAAAAAGTGCTATTTTACGTGACTTCCATTTCGTAATTGCAAAATCTTAGATTTGTCACGAGGCGTTATTCTAAATAAGCAAGACCAATTAAGACATGTCTCCCCAGTACGTTTCAACGGGACTCCCAACGGCGCGCAATACCGGAATAGTTTATGTGTACATTCATGCTGTCCCTTTCATTACTTTCAATTTATTTATATTTCTTATAACTGCTTTAGTTGCCCTATCCAGCTACACTATTTGTGAGTTGCCATGATAAACTGATTGGCGTACAGAAAAGAATTAACTGAAAAATGTGAAAAAAAAATCAAGATATGAAATTAATTTATTATTATGACAAAGCGCAAAAGAACAACTATTCAACAAATACAGCAATCTCACTGAATCACAATCCGAATTCTCCCACGGACTTCTAACTGAATTACCAAAATACAAACAGTTGCTAACTTTGAATTCCAGTAGTTGAGGGCGAAGGCTGAATTAAAATTGAATTCGGTTACAACTCACATAAATAACAGCTAATATTCAATACGAGCGGTAACTTGAAACGCTATGTGGACTGTACAAGAGATCAATTCACAGCAAGATCACAGATTCTGACACTTTCGTACAGAATATTTCGTTTGTCTATATCGAAAAGAAAAAAAGATCTCAAGGACAGAAAATACTCGAGTCGCCCTGGGTGCATGAGAAAGCGCACCGGATGCTACAAAGGCACCTTGGAATCGAAAAGGTAAAGCGAATTGGCAGATAACTAAACAGCATTGCTTAACAGGGACACAAACAGATACACTAAATTGGTAGACATAAAAAAAAGAAGGTGGAATTTGGGGAAATGCAGAGATGGAGAAAAATGCAAATAAAAGATGGAAAAATGAGCAAACCAGTTGCAGGTATAGCCTTTTTATGTTGTAATAAGCTACAGAGATCATCTCGAATCCTCGAGAAAATTAAAAGACTGAGCTCTTGCTCGGAGACAGCAAATGGAAACTACACCTTTCGTTTCTTAGGAGAAGCTCGCAAGTGTTCCGGGGTCACTTGTCTGGCCAACTTGCGTGGACTTCGCTTCGCACCCGAGCCTACAGAGAGGAACTTAGTTAGCTGTAGCCTGGGTGGCTAAAAGAGTCGTACCCAAGTTGCCAGAGGGAGTGTCATCTCTCTCCTTCGCCCTTCTCTGTTTGCTGGGCGGAGAGCGACTAGGCGAAGAGCCCTGATAAACGAACGAGTCATTAGCTTCATGGTTTAGGAATCGCAAGGCCTACTTATTTCCTTAATGCAATCGAAAAGCGAACCTCTGGCTGCTTCTTCGAAGAAGATCGCTTGTCATGGGCAATGGAAGAAGAAGGAGTGGGAGTGCGTGGTTGCCTTGCTTCATCTTTTTTCTCCTCGTCATCCTCAATCACAATGGTCTCTCTCCTTCTCTTCTCCTCCTCTTCACGTTGTTTCCGAGCCAGCTCCTGCAATCACCCGGGATACAGTGCATATGGAACACAGTCAGCTGCTATTTATTTAAATTCTTATGGTAATTAAGATTTATATTCTTCGTTCTCACCGCTCTCCAGGCAATCCGATGTGATTCATCGTTGAAAGTGGAGTCGAGCGAAGAGAGAATAGCATCTTGGCTCCCCGCTTCTGTCGCCTCTTCTTCATTCACCCTTCCAGCAGATAGCTTATTCCGCACCTTAATAAGGAGAGTACTTCAATCCAAACATTCAGGAATCTATTTTTAATTCAAGAATGTGGAGAGTGCTTGGAAGATTTAGCCAGTAAAGCAGCAGAATAAATAATAAACCTCGAAATCAGCCATCCAGTTAGCTGAAGCGTTGTTCTGTTGGAAGAAGAGCGACTGCAATGATGGAAACTATTAAATGTTCCGATAATTAGATTGCTATAGTACAGTTCATAATATCCCAAGCGAAAAGAATCCAAGAGAATTAGAAGGACGAAGCAAAAGCAAAAAGAAACTTACATTCTCATTTGCTAGATGCAACATCATCGCAAGAGTCGAGGCAACCGTAACCTGAACAGAAGGGATTAGGAATGAAGATGGTTGATGTGCAAGATGTAGATGTGAGACTGAAAAGACCTCCTTCTCGTTCCTCTGAGCAACACGAACAGGCAAGCAAGTGAAGGCAGACTGCAGCGTGTGGCTTCCTTCAATGGCTCCATTACAACCCATTCCATCTCCCAACAGCCAAAGACCTGACCCTTCATCTCCATGACAGTCTGTTCCCCACTCGCGTTGTGGGAGCGGTTGCTCGTGTCGAGTTGCGAGTGTGTCACATCGTGAACTGTGATTGCACTCTGCGGAGCCAGCAAGGCGCGCGTCACGTCCAGGATGTCTAAGGCGCACATTATCCACATTTTCGTTTCAGAGCAACGAGGAAAACCTGGATTCTCGACAATTGTCGCCTCGACGTCTCGGAAGGATTCGTCCGCATCCTCAGGAAGTCGCCCGAACATTCCAAGAGTTTCTTCTAACTTATTCGGTACCATCTCAACAACAAAAAAGAACCATCCTTATGCAGAAGTTTGGTATTCCTTTTGCAACAACAACCAAATCAGCCTCCATATAGAAAAGAGAAAGAAGTGACCCATTGGTTAGCGAGGACGTCGCTGAGTCCTCTCCGCATTGCCACCGTGTCCAGTCGAATCTGTGCTAGGCTATACCGAACGCCCATCACCTTAACAGTTAACTGAAGTTGGGATACTGCCAGAACAAAAGCGTTATTGAATTGATCAAAGAATAAGAAAGAAACCTCTGCGAATTCGGGCTCTCCATCGCTGTTGTCTTCCTCCTCCAAAAGCCAGTCAAAGTTGCGGTTGCTTTGCATTACCGATCTGCGACAAAATCTTTACGTTCTATTTATTGAAATGAATTATCTAATGATCGGCTAAGGGGAATAGAGCAATTGAATCTGAGTGCTCTTCATGAATGCATCCGAAGAGAGAGAGAGAGAGAGAGAGAGAGAGAGAGAGAGAGAGAGAGAGAGAGAGACTTGCCTGGCCCTGCTGTCACACTTGTGTGGAGACATCTGCAATGGATGCTGGCCGAGGAAGGACGGCGGATTGGCGAATGACAAGTCGAAGTCATCGTTATCCTCAGTCATGATGTGAAGATTCTCGTCTCCCTGTCGATGTCCCTGGGGGGAGAAGCCGTCTTCTTCCATTTGTTCGGCAACGATTCCCGAAGCCTCCTCCGCCTTCCGCTCTTCCCAGGTCTGCGCACTGCAAAGAACCTAACAACTTCCACCTCAAAATATCAATCGAACAGAAGACGAAACACAGACAAATAGCGCAGTGTTTAGGAGAAAAGAAAGATACGCTCGCTGCTTGGCCGGTTTGATGTCGTCATAGTTGGAGAAGAGGTGGAGGAATCCGAGGAAAGCGCTGTTCTCTTCTTCTTCCTTCGCAGCTTCCATGAGACGAGCATAGCAACTTGGACGGCGTTTGCCATTCAAAGAAGTCTTCCCCATTGGACTGTCGATACGGTACTTCCCGAACTCACACTGAAAAGAACGAAGCACTCTAATCCTTTCCTTCCCTCGCTCTCCCTCACCGTCGGTAGAAATGATGGCTTGAAGAAGTCCTCGTAGTCGTACATCTTCTGCGGCACCATGATATCTTCCACGAGTGGGGGCAGAGTGAGTTCAGCTTCATTCAGCAGAAGCTCAGAGGGGGCGGCAGCCAAAGCGGAGCGAGGGACTGTTGTTGCCTTCGCAGAAAGGCCAAAGTAACTGAAGCCAGACGTAGATAATGACAATAAAGAAACACGAGAATGACAAGCTCTGATCCGGGAGACACTGCTAAAAGTGAAGCCCATCTTCAATGTAAACTACTAACCCCTCTTCTAAAGTGGGCGACTTCTCCTTCTTTACTCTTTCCTTCTTTGCCTTCGGGGCGCCTTCTTTTGCATTGTCCGGGTTAGATTGTGCTGGAAAAATCAATTATGTATCACTATTTATTGAAAAAAAAGATTAGGAAAACATGATTACATTTCCTTGAAAGTGCTAACCCAGCTTCCAGTGACTGTCGTCTCTCTTTCCCACTTGAGTGACGACTCGAGATGGCTCGACAATCTCGGGAGCCTCGTCCATTGGCATGGCATCCACCGGAAGAGCCGCCGCTGCCTCGTCTGCCCGGAATCTCTCCTCCGCCGTCCTTCAACCAACTCTCTCTCTCTCTCTTTCTCTCTCTCTCTCTCCTCCGCCGTCATTCAACCAACTTTCTCTCTCTCTCTCTCTCCTCCACCGTCCTTCAACCAACTTTCTCTATCTCTCTCCCTCTTTCAAACAGGTCGCTCTCCTTCTAAATTCTCAATGCAGAAAGAGAGAGTAGCAGAACGAACATGTCATTCCTGTCCTTGTCTGGATGGCCGCTGGTACAGTCGGTGCCTCCATCCGCTCGGCTGCTCGAGGCGGCCTCATCGTCCAAGTCCATGTCGTCCTCTCCCTCCCCTCCCCTTATCTCATCAATTCTTCGCATCATGTCATCATCAAAGTCGAAGATCCCCTCTTCAATTCCCCCATCTGAATTCTTTCTTTGTTTGTCCATACTCTGCATTAAACGGCGAAAACGAGAAGAGTGTGAAATGAAGAGAACAGAAAGAAGGAAAGAAAAAAGCCACCTCCGGGGGCTTCCGCAGCGTGAGATGCCTCAACTCGTGGGGGAGTCATCTACAAATTATAAAAGTGGTTTTTCAATGTAAATATACATATATGGAAGAAAAAAGTGGAATTTTCATAAACAAGTCGATAGATGAGAACTTTCCGTGGATAAATCGCGAACAATAGCCTCAGGATCCTCCACGCCAAAGAAGTCTCCAAAGTCGTTTGACGGAGGGAGTTGCAGCTGTAAATATAAATGATGATGAATGGAATTGAGAAATGCTTCGCGAATCTCCGCTCCTTCCCTAACCGGATATTCATCAGCCTCTCCGATGAAGACATAAGTGCCAGGAGGAAGGATGCGTCTTCTTCGACTGTTCGTTGTCTCTGTCACGAGAGACTGGTTGTCCTCGCTGCAACAAAAAGGATAAAACACTCCATATCCGATATGCATCCTCAGGGAATCGTACATATTTCTCTCGATGATCAATCTCTCGGTCTCTTCCTCGGTCACAGTCTTCCTGACTACAGTTGAATTCCACATGGCATCGAGATCGCGTAAGTCGTCGTCCACTCCACACGCCTCCACTGCCACCGTCGCTTCCATGATCTCGAGTAGACACATTCTCACACGAGAGATAGAGAAGAACACCACACTCACCTCATCCGCATCCGACTGCAGCTCCTCAGCCATTGCCCCCTTCTTCCAAGTCACCTGCCTCTGAAAAGACACAATTTGAAAAGTCATTGTAAAGTTCTATGCTTATTCTACTGAGAACAACTTGAATATTTCTGACATCCTTCAACTTCTCGGCTAATATCTGCTGGAAGTATGCTGGATTAGATGGGCCTGCAGCGAATTCGGGAAGTTTGTCATCGATGAGTAGTTTGCTGACTTCCACGGCCACTGGCTTAGCTCCAAGACGATGCTTATTGCTGGGACCCGTTGTCGACTCTGGCATAAGAAATTGTTGAAATATTTAAATAGTAAACGAACTGATAGCAGGTATCTACGCGTGGAAACCTTGAGTGTCTTCGATGGTCTCCTGCGAGTCATTCTGAAGAGGAGGCTGAGAGGAGCCCGCCTCTCCGATCTCAGTGATCGCCGTGCTCATCCTTGACGGTGCTCCCTCCTCCTCGTCACTCATCCCTCCATCCAATTCTCGCTCTCTCGCCAGTGCCTCTGCCCGAGCACACTTCTCGATCTCTTCCAGGTCCAGACTGGCGAAGCCAAGACCCGACTCCTCAATCTATGCCAAATCTCTAGCTTACTCAGCACTCATTGGTAAACAGGAAAAGACCATCTCAAATATAAAGCATCTGCTTACTATGCAATCCTCATCATCAAAGAGCATGCGTGGAGGCTCTCTTGGCCTGTCCTGCAGCATGTTGTCGAAGAGCCCGGCGAGAGAGCGGGCGCAGTCGGAAGAGACCCCGAGACTCGTTCCAGTCGTTATCTCATCCACATCCACCATTTCCTCCATCCGCGAATGCATCATTATCTTACGGCCATTACCCGACACCTTCAAGTAAATAAGAGGCCTAGCGATAGATGCAGAGGAAGAGGAAACTGAGAAACCTTTGCATTGTTGAGCATCAAGCCGCCCATGTTGTTGTCTTTGTAGCGAGAAGTGGCCTGTGTATATTATAACATATTTTAATGCCAAATCATATTGATATGAAAAAAAGGAATGAGTCAATACTCTTCCAGGAACACTAACCACTTGATAGTATTCGTTCTGCAGTATAGGCTGAGAAAGCATCTTGTATCGCTCTTCTTCTTGTATCAAGTACGGATTCTGCAACTCTGCATATTACGGCAGAGACAGGCTTTCCTCATGCGAATAGATGCCACCAGAGAAAAAGCCGACGTCTAATAGACCTTTTGATGCCCCAACAGATTTTGGATAACCCATGTACCTCTAGGTATCCGAACTTTTTTTTATTATATATTTCCTTTGGTCTGTTTCCTCTAAGCACACTTTGAAGAGAAGTAGTAATCAATTTGGGATCATACTGAAGCGGATAAATAAGCAGGAGGAAAGCAACAAATCAAGGCAAGTCGGGCAAACAAACTAAGCTCCATCCCATATAAGGAGAAGTATTAACGAACCAGTCCACGTCTTTTCTCCAACTCTCGCAGCCGTTGATCGTATTCCTGGTTGAGAATGACATTCAGGTCTTCCTCACTCTTCAGCTTGCGGAGATCCAGACGGGACGGTTCCTTCTGTTCTCCCTCCTCCTCCTCTCCTGTCTCACCCGTTTCTTCACGCTCTTCTTAACACTCCCTTGTTATAAACATGCCAACAACACGGATGGAAGTGTACCTTCAGCCGGGATTCCATAAACTGGCTCTTCTTCTTCTTCCTCCTCGTTCCTGTCCTCATCTCTCTCCATGTCTTGCTTCATCTCATTCATGTTCTCCGCTTTCTTCTGAGCCTTCTCTTCAATAAGAACTTTATGAAATATTGTCATTAAATCAAATTAAATTACGACCTTTCTGAAGTTCGCGAAGAAGGTCGGCCTTGGATTTCTTGCCTTTGCCTTCAGACACTTCTTCCTTCTTCAGCAATCCCATTCTTGCACCAGCTGAAATCATAATAACAATAACAACGGCTTGTAACAAGAAAGTCGAAACTAATACTCGTAAGTGTAAAGGTGACAAAACGTAGTTGGAAATGAACTGAGAAGAAAGCTAAATTAATTTTAACAAGAAATGCAAATACGGAAAAAGACCTACAACGGTTGACATATTTTATGGGGAAATAAAAAATTTAAATGTTATCCTTGACACGCTGATCACAGTCCCCGTAAGATGGGCATAGAAATGAAGATGAATGTTCTCACCCGGCATCAGAGCGAGATGCGCAGCGTAAGCATCATTGTACGTCTTCTCCACTCGGAATCCGTAGATCTCCGAGGCGCTGCAGACCACCTCACCCATGTCCTCAAACAATTCCAATACTCAGAACGGTTCACATCAATTAATTATGATAGAAAGGGAACATATATAATAAATAACCTGCAGGGTATTCACGGTAGCCATGCTGGAGACTTCATCCAAGAAGTTCTTCTCGAAGCAATTCTTCGTATTGCACCATCTAGCCTACAACGTAAAGGAACCAAATGTTAATGAATATTTTGATTAAAGATATGAAAATGAATTTCAAGTTAGCAAAAAGGAGAAAACATCGACGATGGACATCTGAATTTGATAACCTTGTTGCAAAGGGCATTCTGGGCAAGAAGATGAGCGATTGTGTTTTCGTTTCCGGAATTCCGAAGAACTACAAGAACAATATCATTGAGCATCATTTCGACATGGAGAAAGCATTGATAGCATAACTGTTGCTGATGCTTAATTTAAATGGCGGTTCATCCTGTAAACTCTCTACCTTAATGAATGCAGCACTTACCATTGACGCTAGAATTATCAGAAGTAGGTGGAGGAGAAAGCTTGGCGCCGTTGCCTCGCTGCCGCGGAGTGGGCGGCGCGCGGCGGACGGTGACTGAACCGAGAGCACCGCGGAATCTGCTCGTGGTTGGCGTGCGCAGTCGTGGCGAGTCAAAGCGATTCTGTCAACCGAGAATGCTGGAATCCATATGTAACTTATGCTACAAAACATGAGACAAGAAAATGACATTTGCGGTGGATAATAATAATATAACATCTTAGCAACAGAGTATAACGAATTCACAGTGATAATCTAACCGCGGATTCCTCTAAAGTGTCGCCGTCTTCGCCATCTTCGTCGCTCAGTTCTGTTATCGGTCGACGGCGACCCACGAACAGAGCAGGTTTGGGTAATGACATCTTCTTAATAATAGAAGCAGTCAACCAAAGAAGTAAGCGTTCATTTTAATAGATTAATGAGAAAAACACTGTGAAGAAATACTTGAAAAACAATATAGTGTCAACTTGAGCGGGAAAGGTTGTTACTGCTATTTACTACATAATTTGCACTTCACACTTTTGTATTTTATTCACTATAATGAAGCGTGCACTTCAGCCTAGTTCGCTCTGTGTATTTTGTTCAAGATCGTGCATTATATTGTGTTTTGTCATGATTTGTAGTTTGTGGTGTTAGTCTCCACATAAACAAGGTGATAAAGCGGGTTCAGTGTACCCCTTCCTCCCTTTATATTCTCGGTTAGTGTGCTATCCCTTCTCTATTCTAAGAGGCTGACGAGCAAACCCAATCTGGCGTATTCATGCCTTCTTTCATCGCCTTCTAGATGCAGTATCTTAACTCACCTTCGCCTTGTTTTTCGAGCCAAATGGTCAATATATTGAGTAATGTTTTTCGCTGGAAATATGAAAAACTATCTGTTCATAACCTGCGCAGTCAAGGTTCATCATGGTTTCTGTATAACAGTTCAAGAAGAACAGTATAGTTCGATGACAATGAATTTTAAGAACAAGGATGTCCCTGGCCGGACAGATCGCAGTTGTGACTGGCGCTTCCCGTGGCATTGGACAGGGCATCGCTCTCCAATTGGGCGCCGCAGGTGCTACGGTCTATGTCACTGGAAGAGCTCCTGGCAAATCAGAAGCCGGAGGTGCACTTCCTACTCTCGAGGAAACCGCCAAAGGTTAGTAGTAATAAACGTATGCTGTGATATGGAATGACAATTCAGAGATAACTGCTCGGGGTGGTCGTGGCATTGCCGCGTTCGTCGACCACTCGGATGTCGATGATGTGAAGGCATTCTTCGATCGAGTTGCGAAGGAAACCAGCGGCCAGCTTGATATCCTTGTTAACAACGCGTACTCGGCAGTTAATGTAAGTTGCATTTCGATAATTAGCTTCTTTCGGAAGCGAGTATTTGAAGCAATAACTTGTAATCTTACTTTCAGTATTTGCTGGAGAATGCAGGTAAGAAGTTCTGGGAACTCGAACCCGAAGCTTGGGACCAGGTAAATTTCATTATTCTATCACAATTGAGCCATATTGGTGTTTTCTTTTTCAGATCAACAACGTTGGCCTTCGTAACCATTACTTCTGTTCTGTCTACGCTGCACGACTGATGGTCAAAGCCGGCGGAGGGCTTATTGTCAATATTAGCTCAGCTGGCGGGCTACGGTTAGTAAATAATATAGACTGTTCGTTGGTAACTGCTTTCTGCCATTTAAGATACTTGTTCAATGTCGCATACGGAGCAGGCAAGGAGGCCCTCGATCGCATGAGTGTTGACATGGGCATTGAGCTGAAGACGGTCAGTTCACCAATCTGCTCATAGTTTCCCTTCTATTTGCATTTATTTCTTTACTTCGATTTAGTGCTACTTCAATTGGTGTATTTCCAGGAGAACGTGACAGTCGTCTCTCTGTGGCCCGGCTATGTTAGGACTCAGCTGGTGACGTCATCGCTGAGGGAAAAAGTCAAGTCCGGTGGACAGGATGCCAAATTCGCTGAAAAGGTCTGGCGCCTTATTTGGATTTGTAAAATAGTAATTATGCTGTGTAGAGTTTTCCCTGAGCGACCGTGTCCAAAAGAATCCCTCTTTGTACTTACACTAATCATGCAAATTCTTTCCTTGCAGTTTCTATCGGGCGCCGAGCAGGGAGAATCAATCGAGTACGCGGGCAAGGTATTTAGAATATTATTCGCGTGTTATTGATCCATTCCTTTCTTTTTTGACTGCTAGAAATTAACCAAAGCCGTGTTTGTTCTGTTTACACTCGGTGTGTATGCTGTTGTATTTACCTATTCAACATAGTTTGTGTTTCCAGGCGGTTGTAGCACTGGCCTCGGATCCGAAACGTTTCTCGAAGACAGGCCGCGTTCTACAGACAACGGATCTCGGTGCTGAGTACAAGTTCCTGGATATCGATGGTGGGAAAATTTTACTTTGTTTTAATCTCGGTCGTCGTCCGTAATGCTCCTAATTGATGCTACTTAGATAGTTCTTCAGGTCGGCAGCCGGCGAGTATCCGCAGCTTATCGACTGTGCTGGGCGCCTTGGGCTACACGACCTTGGCTGCCTACGTGCCGGCCTGGGTTAGCCTCGACTACATGAACAGAAAGTTCTATCTAAGAGAACTTTCAGGTTTGTCTTCCATCGTGGGTTCTGCATGCAAGCGCAAACAAGTTCTAATTCGGCCGGTCAATTCGACGATGCTCCTAGTCTACTCTCATGCTAATAAATTATAAAGAGTAGAATATATCTTAGTGTCAGATAACTTCATATCTTAAGTAATGTTCTAAAGCTGTGATAAGTTTACATTTGAAGGCTGGGGCTCTATTGCAGCTGTGTTTACACTTAAAACCTACTGGTTTATTTAAGTTTATATCTCGCAGTCGATTTGAATGTACTGTATTAAAATAATGATAAATTAGAGGATGCTTGCCGCGGAATGGCATTCTGCAGTCATGTAGCTGTTAATTGTTATCAGCGAGATCTATTTGGTGACGTGATACGAGCAAGAACGAGCTCTAAATCTAGCATTAAGCAAACCAACTGATTATGGATCTGCAAATGGAGTAGAAATGTTTCTTGGAAACCGGGTCATAAGCCCTGAAACTGATTACTACCGTATCTTCGACACGTAGATGAAGATTGAAATTCGACCTCATTTGCTCTTGGTGCAGACTCTAACTGAATTCTCTCTGCTTTCAACATGGCTGCATGTGATATCTCTGCTTCTCTGTAGATCTCTCCTCTCGTTTATTAAACTGCAGTTTACCACCATCCGCATTTCTGCAGCAATGCGGAAAAGTGTAGATCTAATCTCTACAACACTATTGACTAGAGGTGTAGCTCTCGAATTGATGTGGTTGATTGCAGGTATATCTCCGTTGGATGGAAGAGGATGTCGCTGGCCGGCAAGATTGCAGTGGTGACTGGCGCGTCCCGTGGCATTGGCCAAGGCATCGCCCTACAACTCGGAGCTGCCGGTGCCACTGTCTATGTCACCGGAAGAGCTTCGGGCAAGTCGGAGGGTGGAGGAGTCCTGCCTACTCTTGAAGACACTGCCAAAGGTACGTGCTCTTCTCCAGTCGTTAAAGTTGAAATTGTATTTGAGAGGTGACTGCACGTGGTGGGAAAGGCATAGCTGCTTTCGTTGATCATTCGAAGGCTGAAGAAGTTGGAGAGTTCTTTGCCCGTGTGAAGAAGGAGACGAGCAGGCGACTTGATTTACTCGTCAACAATGCCTATTCTGCAGGAAAAGTCAGCTTTCTCTGTTGCATTCCTGGTTCTTTATTCGAGGTTCTACCGTATTTTGCTTCATTATAGTTACCATTATCAGTTTAATGTGCATGATATCATTTACACGTGCTGTTCAGTACGTGCTGCAGAACGAAGGCAAGAAGTTCTGGGAGCTTGATCCTGACGCTTGTGACATGGTAGGTACTCTGTATTCTTCGCTAACATTCTGTTTTCCAAATTCATAGCTGTCGATCAGATCAATAATGTTGGCCTTCGCAATCACTACTTGTGTTCTGTTCACGCCGCCCGTCTCATGGTCCCGGCACGACAGGGTCTCATCGTCAATATCAGTTCCGCGGCAGGCTTACGGTAGGCTTTATTTCTCTGTAGATCTAACATTACTTATTTTATATCCATTAATTCCTTAAGGTACTTCTTCAACGTTCCATACGGTGTTGGAAAAGAAGCCATGGACCGAATGAGCATAGACATGGCCATCGAGTTGAAGCAGGTGCCATTGCTTTTACGACACATACATTGGTAACTCCCAATCTTTTCTAGAGTACCGAATACATTGAGTGTATTCATCAGATTAGATTTTTTTGGTAAAGATCATATTGTAAACTTGAAGGGTTTGTTGGGAAGTTGCTTACAAGCATCGAAGGTTTCAGGATTTTGATTTCGCCTGTCTAGATCGACTGCTGCGACCGAAAAAAACCATTTTCATAAGCACCCTATGAATCTATATAAATCTTTCAAATCTGCATAAAATCTAGTGTTGGATCGGTGTAATTGTTGGGAGGTGACTAAGCTCACTGCCGGTTCACTTCGTGGTTTTCTAGGTGAACGTGGCTGTGGTGGCGCTGTGGCCAGGCGCGGTTAGAACTCAACTCTCCATTGCTCTGTTCAACGAGGATCTGAAGGCTGGAGGAGAACGAGCGAAGCGTGCACAGACGTTTTGTATTTGTTAGAGAGTCGTGATTGCAATGTGTGAACTTCCCAGTCTTGCAGTTCATTCGGTATGCCGAGCGAGGGGAATCGATTGAGTATCCCGGCAAGGTTCTTTAAACTCTTTTTTTCCTTTCTTTTCAGATTTAATTTTCTTTTGGCCTAGTCCTTTTTCCACTCAGGCAGTTGTGGCCCTTGCTTCTGACCCTAACAAGCTAGCTAAAACCGGTCGAATCCTCATCACTGCCGACCTTGGCCGCCAGTACGGCTTTGTCGACATTGATGGTACTTTCATATTCTGTTTTTTCATACGAATACAATTTTAGTTTTGGCAGACTTTTTTATTAAAATAATGTAAATAAGAATTTTCTCCTATTTTATAGCGTAATGTCTTTTTCGTGCAGGCCGACAGCCAGCAAATCTCCGAAGCGTCTCGAATGTCGTGGAGTTCCTTGGACTTCCTCGCACTGCGTCGTTGATCCCTTCTTGGGTAAATTCTAGAATGACTTTCTTTTACTTGCTAACTAATACATTAAAGCTGTTGATCAATTCAGATTCGCATCCCTGGAGTGTTGATGCACTCCGGCTGCAGCAAGTTCTAGAGGGCGGGCTGAATTCCTTTCTTCCACTCGTCGATGATTCCGATATCAGTCCTCCTTTCTAATATTTCATATGGCTATTCTTCGTCGCAAAAAGCCTCTGTTCGTATTTATTTAATACTGTTCTGTTTCATGGTACTTTTTTAGTGTTAGAGAGCTGAGGATAAGGTCTCGTCAGAGGTTTTTCGAAAGTAAAGCATACATTTTGAGCCCTCCTTATTGGCAGGACATAAAAACAGCGGGTCTTTACTTAATATTTTTCATACTTAAGCATCGTAATTATTTTTTTTTTTAGAAAAAAAACATTGCGTCCTAGTTACGCCCTTTTTCTGTGATGGCACAAAATGCTCATTTTATTCCTTGAGTTCTGCATTCTTGAGTCGCGGGAAAGTGGCGATGAGGGAGAGAAGAAGGCCCTCGTGCTCGCTCCCCTTCACTCCCTCCGCCTTCTTCCAGCCCTCCTTCGTCAGCTGCTCCGCGTAGTCGTAAACCGACCTTTCCTGCGAGAGTGTTGTGGAGAGGACGACCCTGTCGACGTTCGGGAAGAGCCGGCCAAGGACCGGCCAGGAACTGCAGAGAACGATGCATCCCTTCGTAGAAATCGTCCTCACGCACTCGAGCGGCTCCTCAACCACCGTGTCTATCAATTATACTATGTCTCGAGAGCTCGATTCAGTCACTTTTCTGCAATCCCCCTTTTCATATTGAAAGGGCATTGCTGTATTTACTTGGCTACTGATTCCCTCCAGGTCACAACCTTGAAGATCTCCTGGAGAAAATCATTTCCAAGTGTGTCAATGCCACCGAAGTCGACGACGCGAATGGCCAGGGGAGGGGCGAGTTGCAGCATCCGAGACCAGGCGAGTTGCACTCGCTCCAGAGAGTTGACCCTTTCCGTAGTCTCGAGCGACACCTCGGGAAAGAGCATGCGAGCGCGAGCCGGCGAGAGAATTCGGCTTGTTAGCATCTTGTACGGCACCAGCTGCAATCATTTATAGACATAACAAAAAAAAATACTGGTCATCGTTGGGTGCTGCGGAATTGATTTGAGAATTCGATCTCACTGTCAGGTAGCTTTCTTGTTGGATGACCTGAAGCTGCAAATTGTCCACTAACTTCCCTAGCTGCACGACAAGTAGAATGGAGCCGTGAGAGATCGAGGAGGCTGAGGTAGGAGACAATGGTGGCGAGAACAGGAAAAGGCATATACAACAGAGAACCACCGTCTTCGAAGGATGGCGGATTCAGAGACAGGGCAGTCAGCGCAGAACTCTCTTCAAAACCACTTTTTTTTTTCTTTAAAGAGAAACGATTTTTTTTAATAGTGACTAGTTGTTGACAGAAGCATTTGCTTTTAATCTGAAGCAGCCCGGGATGCATAGAATTAAGAACAGCAGACAGACCAGAATCGTTGGTCAGCAAGCTGTCTGAACCGTCCTCGTCGCTTTCCTGTTCGTCGTCGGCCGTTTGCCAATCAGGAGTTGTCACCGACTGCTCCGAATGTGCTGGGGACAGACTCTACAACACGCGAGGTATTAAAAACAGAATATTAGGATACACGAACCGAGCCAGTGTCGTTGCTCTCATTCAAGAGAGAGATGGTTGAAGCAACCATTTAGCGCCAGAATACTAGATGGAAATTGATACGATTCCCACTTTGTAAACATGTTAGCACTTGAAGCAAAATTTTTGAATCTAATTTAATAATAGTACTTTTGAATATCTAAAAGAAATAAATACATATGTTTAAATTATGATATTCTTCTTGCAATTCAGGATTGAACCCCTTTTCTTTTGTCACAATCAGCATAACCTGTGCATAATATTCGAACTTCTCGCAATTTAAATCTTGCAAAAAAAATTTTTTTGCTGTTCTCCGTTCATTTGTAGAGCATTCGGTTTGGAATTTTATCCCTTTTAGACTGCTAATAGAGAAAGATGACGAGTGAGAACTTCTATCGAATTGTCTGGAAAGTAAATCGTGATTCACAGCCTTCTTGCTAAAGCCGCAGTCAAAATACGAGTCCAGAGTTCTCTTTGCTCTCTCTTTCTCTCCATACTTTATCAGTCACTCTCTCTCCTCGTTACATTAATCAGCAAAGGAACATGACGGAGGAGTAAATGATGAACACTAATGATTGTCCACTCGCTTCGCACTTTAAATACCAGCAGAACTAACCATTCAGCTGCTTCTTACTTAACTGATGAAACATTAGTTTGTGCATACATAGCTGCATTTCTTTCGCTTTTTTTACCGATTAAATTTTTTAAAGTATTTATTTGCATTGTCACCATTTAGCATTCGTTGCTAATGAGACTTTTCTTGGGGATTCGGAAAGTGCTCATTTTTTCCTAGGAAAATGGCTCGAAGTGGAATCTTCCTTGTGGCTGTTTTCATTCAGGTCACAGTGGCGAGGCACCATCATCATGGTTCTGTTATATTTTATCAGCATATATCGCATGTCCAATCCCCAACCGATTCACTCTCATTCTCTCTCCTCTTATCTCTCTTTCTCTCTCTCTCTCTCTCTCTCTCTCTCTCTCTCTCGCTGTTCCTCTCCCTCTGCCTCTCTATCTCTCCCTCTGTCTCTCTATACATATGTATCTCACTCTCCCTTTGTCTCTGTCCCTCCTATCTCTCTTTCACCCTCTCTCTCTCTCTCTCTCTCTCTCTCTCCTCTCTCCCTCTCTCTCTCCCAAATTGGCTTTGAGTTTTGTTTTATGCAGATGATGAGCGGCCTGCATTTATGAAAGGGCTGTCAGAAGAAGCAGTGAATGAGTTCTTCAAAGCTATGAGCAATCCAGAGGCAAAGAAGGAGGACGTCAAGAAATCGGTGCACGAGCTCGCCGTCAAGTACAATGTAGAGGCAAGGGAATTGCACATTCCTTTGCATTTGGGAAAATACCCGTACAGTTCAAATAAAAGAACAAAGAATAAGAACAGATTTTAAAATATGTTAACAGCGGAAACTTTTGTATTGTCTCTATGAGAATTGCAGTGGCAATTACAAAGTTCTGCAGGATGCGCTCGTTAAGTTCGAGAATGATGCCCAGAAATCAAAGGACAATTATCGAAGGAATATTCGAAACGCTGTTATGAAGCTCCAACCTGCGGTTGATCGGGTCTCGCTTATTTGTAGCCATCTCTTTTAGTGTCATACAAATGGGATGAGAATTGAGCTGGCCGCCTTGGAAGACGACGGTGCTATTTCCGCAGCAGAGACAGAGAGGCAGGCGACTGCTCTTTATGACGCGGCCGGGCCAGAACTCCAAGAACTTCTCGACACTGCAATCGCTCTTCGGGAGGGGGAAGAAGAGACGTCTTCTCATCATCATCACGAGAGGGGCGCAGAGGAATCCAAAACAGAAAATAAGGAAGAGAAGAAAGGTTCGCAGGGATATTTCTCTTAATAATTGCGAGAATTGAATATGCAGGAGGTGCTTCAGTTGTTATAGGCCTTTAAAATGCAATTAGCTGCTGAGTTTACAATTTAGATACAGCGACGAAGAAATAGCCTATCCGGCATATTAATCACATCAGCTCGGAGTTCCGCTAACACCAAATTGATGCATACATACACACGCACATACATATGTATATACGTACATATGTATATTTACATATGTATGTACATATGTATCTATGTATATGTATTTATTCCATTTTCATGAATTGTGTAATCGAACTTGGTATGAAGTTACAAATTGACTATGTGAAACCGCAACAAAAGTCATTTTATTGTACACAGCCTTGAACGCTCCAGAATTGCCTGAGAAGTATTGAAGTTAGGCTCTTGATGGAAGAGGAAGGGGCTCATCCGCTCTAACGGGTGACACTGCAGTCACTGAACTGCAGAAGGAGAGCTAGACAAGTCACCATCACTGAGAAGGTCTGCAAGGGAGAAAATGCGATAGATAGGAAGTGGAGTGGGCGAGAGGAGAGAGAGATGGAGAGAGAGAGAGAGAGAGAGAGAGAGAGAGGGAGGAAGGGAGGGAGGAAGACATATGTGGTGAGGCCACACCGTGAGCACGAGAGGCTTGGAGAGAACGGCGAAGCCCCAGATGGAGATGCCGAGGTTGGACTGATCCAGATGGCAGGCGAATGCCAGTGCCGTGTGGTAGATCTGGGCGTTAACGGAATATATTTACAAGACGGAAGAATAAAGAGAAGAAAACTTACATTCGGACGGTAAGGGAACCAAACTTGCATGTTCGAGCAAAGCGAAGCCTTCGTACTGTAAATCTGTAAACACATTGTAAATCCGCCCAGCTTCGTTAATTACAATCTCTTGAGGTGACTTCTAATCGATTACGGTATTATGAAGTTTGGAAGGAGCGGAAGTGATCGAGATGAAGGAGAAAATGCAGAAGAGCACGACGGGGCCAGAGGCAAGCAACTCGGGCCACGGATCATTCCTGGAATGGAAGGGAGCATTCGAGGACACAGACAGAAGAGAAACCTTCTCGAGACGATCATGAAGAGAGCGAAGAGGGTCGATGGAATGATTGTTGCGATCATTATGAAGGCGTAGCGCTCAAATCATAAAAGTTCATTTGTGCTACTGTTTTAGAGAGAGGAATTGCATTGCAGCTGACATTGAACATGACGTCGAGTCTCTTGACGCAGTCGATGAGTTTGTTGTGAATCTTGATGAGGGCCAGCAGCTTCTCGCACAATTCATCATCCGTTGTCGTCTCGGAGATCATTCGCAGCTGGCAATTGGTTCATTTTCGAGAATTAAGAATTGATAGAAAAGCCAAGAGAGAATGCAAACCGCATTGGCCATGGCCTCGACGGGAGGCTCTGGAGCATTGAAGTGGACTTCCGCCACTCGCTGGTTGAAATACAGGAATTCGTAGTGAGTGGCGTGGATGACCAGAGAGAAGATGAAGAGAGCCACCGCCCACGCGAGGATCGTGTAGAGAGAAGCGAGTTGCGGGATCACGAAGAGATACGGATGGCCGAAGATCTGAACGACTGGACTAGGGAAGTCAACGATGACAAACTAACCAAATGGATTCCGTTGTCGACATTCTTGACTTCGTACTGCAGGAAAGTGCTGCCGATCATGACTCCGATGTAGATGAAAATGACTGCGATCACCAGGTAGAAAGTGTGCACAATCTTCATCAGCTCTCCCCTGTAGTGACGGATTCCCGCGCCCTAAACGCAGAGGTTTATTTGCTTTGTCTCAAGGACTAATTCCACTTTCACAAAGAGAATAACAAACTTCTTGTGCTTCGTAGATACGCTTGAGGAAGACGCATGCGAGTTTAGCATGTTGCCAGTGAGCCAGGCAGATCTAAACTTCTATCTCTCTTTCTACATTCTCTCCTTCACTCTCTTTCTCTCTCTCTCTTTCCCTAACTCTCAATCTCGATCTCCGTTTCTCTCTATATCTCTACCTCTCTTTCTCTCACTCTCACTCTCTGTCTCTCTTTCTCTTACTTTCACTCTGTATCTCTTTCTCATAATCTCACTCTCTGTCTACTCTTCATACCGTGGAGAGAGTGGCCTGTAGTGTCCAAGTGATGATGCCGAGACTGGTTGAAATGGTGTCGGCATTGAAGGGCCGCGTGGCAGTCAAGTATGTCAGGTAGCATATAAAGTAGAGATCTGGAAAGATATATCTCATATAAGATGAAACATTCTAATGTGAGTAAGTAAATAATTATTAATAATTCCAAAATCTTAATGTTACTTTAACTGACTGATAAAGACAGCAGTCGAGACAATGACGAAGGAGATGGCCTTCTGCCACGGCTTGCGCTGGCGGTAGAAGTTGATGCCAAGCGCAAGGGTCAGCTGTAAGGCCAATGTATCTTCGTAATGAGCTCTCACTTAGAAAAGTGTAAGCAAGAACTAACATAGCAGATACGGTAGAAGAGAGTGTCAACTCGGCAAGTCTCCTCCGGCTTCTCCCCGGTTTTCCCGTTTGCGGTCTCCTTGCTCTCCTCTTCCTTCAACGTCTTCTCTTCGTCTATTCTGATGGTAGTCGCTGTCGCTCTGTTCATTGTTCCCGCCCGTCCTTCTGGATCTGCGGAAGAAAGCAGCGCCGTCATCTCCGAGGGAACTCTGCTGCCAGGAATGCCTCGGGTCACTCCAGCGAATCCCCGATCAAAGACTTACGACTACGGAAAATGGGAGTACCAGACCAGCAATGGACTTCTCAATTTTCGAAAGTAACTATAAAAAAGGGAGGCCAATACGAACGGAGGGCGTGTGCCAGGAGGGTTAATGGTCACCTTCCTTCGCTTACCTATTCGACCGAGAATGATGACTTTCAGTTGGTAGGCAAGAACGTTTAAGCACACACACACTCGCTTGCTCGAGGCAATGCTCTCTAGACGGGAAGTTGATTACATTCTGGCCTCTCTTTCCCCCTTGCCCCGCGGCACTTCAGAAATGAGCCGAGGGCAGATCGGATTCTTGTTTCATTTTATTCTGGACCTATTACGAAACATTTTTTTTACATTTTGGCGACTAAAAAGTATGGACACATAATCAACATTATTATACGCAGTGTTGCATACATACCTTCTTCAGCATTAGTACGCGCAAAACTGCTAGTAAAAAAACTGGAAATAGGGATTGACGGCGGAATGGGATCCATTGGGGTTTGATATTCTATACTAACTACATAAAAACTTATGTAAGTATGTGGGATATTTCGAACTGCTGTAGTGTTGCTTGTAGACTTTCGATTGGTTACTACTACAAAACTGCCTGCACTTTATCACCTCTTCACAATCAGTGAAGCAGAATAATTATATACTACTGTGTCAATGAGTGGGTTGGAAAAGCACTTTATTGGAAGTTCCCCCCATGAGTCAGCAGAGGGCAGAAACTATGTAGTTGCACATCGCCCGTAGTTTCTGTTTGGAGCTGAACTCTGAGGCTGACTCAGCTATCAAGTTATTTACTCTTGATAAACGCAGTTGTCAGCTAAAAAATAAAAAAGTTTACAATTGTTTTAGTCGCTTATACGCATATAACAATTTTATCAAGTGTTTGCCACACATGACAGGTTCCAAACATATGAAAATGAAACGAGCTTCCACAAAATGGAGAAATGATAATATGTTAAAGCGTAGTCGAACCGGGATTCTCACATATGGGAAATAAAAAGGGTTTAGTTGAAAATTTTTGGGAGTAAATTGGAAGAAACAAGATGAACATGTTGGAACATTTGCTAATATTTCATAAACAACATCGAAATAATATGTTAGACCAATACGGGGAATAAACTACATTCAAAAAAGGACATAATGCATACATATATACTGCGTATGTATGCAGGTCATTGATGAGAATGAAACGCTGATAAAGTGATGGCTAGAACGACTGAGAGAGATCCTAAGAGAAAAAAAGAATCTATAGGGTCACAGAGGGAATTTGTACATTTATACATATACAGACAATCAAATGGAAATTATAAAACGTAAAACATTAATGGGAGTGCGAGAAATCAAGGGAAAGCAGAATAGGGCATTGAGTACAATGGAGGGGTGAAAGGGTTGGAAGCGGCACGGAGGCCTAGAGGCGGCCGACACTGCAGTCGCTGAACTGGAGAAGAAGGGCCAGACAAGTCACCATCACGGAGAGGGTCTGTGCAGAAGAACAAAGTTATCCCTTCTGCTAATTATTCCAATATTATTCGATTCATTTCCATATGCATAAATTAAACGTTCAAGCTAACCGTGAGCACAAGTGGCTTTGAAAGAACAGCAAAGCCCCAGATGGAGATGCCCAGATTGGATTGCTCCAGATGACAAGCGAATGCCAGAGCCGTGTGGTAGATCTGAGCATTGAAAAGAGTTAGGAGTGTTCAGGGAATAGAGAAAGAGACAGAGACAGAGGAGAGAGAGAGAGAGAGAGAAAGAGAGAGAACGGGAGAGAAGGAGACCAAAATATAGGGGAAATAAAGTGACAAATGTACCAGTACATTGATAGTACATAGAGTAGAATAAACCTTTGACTAAATTAGGAAAAGATGGCTCTAACGTTCGGACGGTACGGGAACCAGACGTACATGTTCGCACAGAGAGCAGACTTCGTCTCGTAGATCTATCAGCTCATTATTTACATTTTATTTACTTTCTTTTTTTCGATGGGATTCCGTGCTCGCATTGATTTTCCTCATTGATTTCCATGTTGAACTCCTTTCAATTGTTAATAATGATATTGTTCAATATATTTATATACCGTGTCATGAAGTTTGGAGGGAGCGGAAGTGAGAGCGATGAAGGAGAAGATGCACAAGATGACAACTGGAGTCGAAGCGAGCAGCTCGAGCCACGGGGCGTTTCTGAGATATTACAGTGAAATCATATCGAGGCTTGCGAATAAGAAATTGATACTTTATTAACCTGCGAGAAACTACGATGAAAAGGGCGAAGAGAGTTGATGGAATGATTGTTGCTATCATTACAAAAGCGTAACGCTGCAATAAATACATTCATAAACACACACAACTAGACAAACGATAAAGGGGTTGCAGTGACAAGTTCGTCCTTCCTGAACACTTGTTATGTGTCGGATGAGACCAACATTGAACATGACGTCGAGTCTCTTGACGCAGTCGATGAGTTTGTTGTGGATCTTGATGAGGGCCAGAAGCTTCTCACATAATTGGTCGTCCGTCGTTGTCTCAGAACACATTTGCAGCTAAAAAAATATAATTATTTGATATCATAATTTATAGGTTCTAGAAATTGAATTTCATTCATTCTGAAAATTGCTGATTTCTTTAAAATTGCTAAGGCCTAGTCAGCACAGACTGACAGCATTACAAATGGCCTCGCAAGGAGAGAGATGGCAGTTGGTGTTGGTGTGCACCTCGGAGACTCGCTGGTTGAAGTAGAGGAACTCGTAGTGAGTGGCGTGGATGAGGAGAGAGAAGATGAAGAGAGCGACGGTCCATGCCAAGATTGTATAGAGAGAAGCGAGTTGAGTGATGATATACAGATAAGAGTGGCCGAACATCTGCACAGACGACTTCGTCTCATTCTTTCCATGCTACGAGCATTTTCATGCTATGATCATCCCCTGTTATTATAATAGCTCAACCTGGAGAATCTCAGGGTCGATGGAGCGGAGGTTGAACTGCTTGAATCTGCAGCTATAGATCATGAAGAAGCCGTAGACACAAATCGCGGCGATGACGACGTAGTAGACACGGACAATCTTGATCAGCTCTTGGCTGTACGCACGCATCCCTTCGCCCTGCAGAGAGGCCTCATCCGATTGTCATCTAATGCAAATGCAAACCTTTTGTGCTTCGTAGATGCGCCTTAGGAAGACGCAGGCTTGTTTCGAGTGCTGAATGTAAGCCAGACAAACCTGCAAGGGCCTCGATTTTCCCTTCCCAACTCTGATGGTTCAACCTGTGGAACTCTGTAGTTAATTAGTGAGACACTGACAGTGGAGAGCGTGGCTTGCAGAGTCCATGTGATGAGGCCGAGAGTGGTCGAGATCGTGTCCGCGTTGAAGGGACGCGAGGCAACCAAGTAGATCAGATAGGACACGTAGTAGAGGTCTGCAAGGGCATCCTTCATCCCACACACTCTTCTAGCTTAGCTAACTGATGGAAACGATGACGGTGACAATTACGGAAGAGACAGCCTTCTGCCAGCTCTTCCGGCTGCAGTAGAAGTTCAGACCGAGTGCCAGAAGCAGCTGCAGACCATTTGGTAGAGAAAGGTAATGGCTGGTCTAGCAAAGGTCCTCAGAAAATATATCTTACATTGCAGATGCGGAAGAAGAGCGCGTGAACGAGTGCCTCATCATCTGGCTCTTCCTTCTCCTCGGATCCGTCCAACTCTACTTTCGTCTCCTTGAAGTTACTGTCCTCCTCTCGGATCGCCGAGTCTCCGTCATTGGAGATTTTGATGAGAGTCGCTCCTCCCATCGAGAACTCTCAATGAAGCTGTCTTCACACCAACATCTATGGCACGGGACTGAGGATTCCAGTAAGCCATCTTATATGTACATTCAAACGGCTATAAAGCAACGGTACTGAAATCAAGTCTTCTAAAAATTTAATTAGACGAATATTTACTCTCCAATTACGCGTAGCCACCGTATTCATATTAAAGCCGGGGCAGTCATTTCAATCTAGAAATGTGATTACCCACGTATGTCAACGTATGTACATATCTAGTTATATCAGCGCATGTGCAGAGAGTTATCTAGGCCGGCTGCCTTCAGAACTCAAGTATATGTAGAAAATATTTATGTACATACTACATATTTACGTGGATGTATATGTTGTATCATACAGTTACAAAAGAATTTGTTGTTTCATGGAAGACATCCGTGAAGTTTTGGCACAAATGAGAAGCCACATTCCGGAATGGCATCAACATCCAGAAGAGAGAAATGTCAGAGATAACTAATTTAAATTGGGATCTCAATTAAGATTAAGTGCACTAGGAGTTCCAGGAAGCATTCACTTCCTGATTGAATAAAGCTCCAAGCTGAATAAATATTGTTAAATTTTCGTAGAAGAAAAGTAATATTTTATTAAGTAAGTATTTTATTTCACATGATATATTTTTAAATCTTAAAAGACATTTTAATGACTAATTTTCGTTGATGATAAGCTATTTTGTGAGGGTATTGAAAATCTGCCTTGGCCTTGGAGAACAGAATGGCGGTCCTCGTGAAGGGCTGCTCGAGCCATCTCTGAAGAGGCTCCGCCTTGAAACGGAAGGTGTTTGTATAGACAGCAACTGGCAATTAACGACAGAGGGTACGAAAATCATTTGAGAATCGGACACAGGTCAGCAGACGTGACACTGGCTCCGCGGAAATTGAATTCCATCTGCCTCTTTCAAGGGACGCCAAGTCATTAGAGACACCATGCAAGGATGTCCGAAAAAAATAGCATAGAGTGCAAGGGTCTTCTCTCGGAGGGAAAGCTTTCGGTGAGAGAGAGAATGTCATACTGATTATCTTAGCGGATGAAATATGCGTATTTTGAAATTTAGTGATTTGTGTTGTGGCAAGAGGAAACATAAGGCATAATACATATGTACATATGCATGTGCGTACATACGTCGTTTTAGAATATGTACTAATTCGTCTCAAGTTCGACCCTTTTTTGTTTTACTTATTTAAGCATTAGGGCTGTTTGCTTTGCCGGCTCAGTTAATTCGAGACTTCTACAAGCAAAACGGGCTTACTGATTACATACCTTTCTCTTTGGCTACACTTTCATCACTCTTTTCCAATCTCCTCCTTGTCTTTTATTATTTTCATTCCCCTATAAATTCTCAGCGCAGCACAGTGGGGTCGATTACATTAGTAATTTCTTTAGAGCATTAGGGCTGTTTGCTTTGCCGGCTCAGTTAATTCGAGACTTCTACAAGCAAAACGGGCTTACTGATTACATACCTTTCTCTTTGGCTACACTTTCATCACTCTTTTCCAATCTCCTCCTTGTCTTTTATTATTTTCCTTCCCCTATAAATTCTCAGCGCAGCACAGTGGGGTCGATTACATTAGTAATTTCTTTAGAGTAAGTATGTACTTTCATTTTCGTTTCTTGTAAATGAGAGGAAGAAAATGCTCTCGTGTGTGTCTTTTTTTCCCTTTCTTTCTCGCTCTCGGCATCTCATTTCACTTCCTGAAATCTTTAAGACTGGCTTCTATCGTGATTCCATCCTCTTCCTGGACTTGAAGTGCCTTCTTCATGGTGGGCGGTGACCTTCTCTTCTCATTCTTGGCCGAGAGTGGTTGCCTTGTCTCCCACGAAATGAACAAAAGATCAGAAAAGGAGTGGAGGCAAACACTTCTCTTCTCTCCTTCTTCCTCTCTTTCTCTTCATAAAAACGCAGTAATCGCATTTGGCATCGACGAGTGTCGTTGTGGTGAATGAGAAATGTGACCGAGATGAAGTAGTTTCGTGGAAGGCTCAACGGATGGAGTTTCTAGGCTGTGCCAGGGAATGCACACCATAAGTCAGCATTCTAGAAGAGGACTGATGCGTCAGAAACCACTGAGACGTCAAGGAGGAAAGCGAAGACAACAAACGTTGAACGAACGTCAATGAAAATTATTCTTAGATTCTGAGGATTGAATATTACTGTGATTTCTGTTCCGTTGCTCGACTGAAATTGATTTTTTTTTAAATTACATATTTTATATCCATACTTGAATCCTTGACAAGCTCTGTGGAACAACACACGAATTGTCTGGGTAAATACATAATTGAGAGGTACGTATGTATGTAGTTTATCAGGTGCCTCTCACTAAAAAAATGATAGAAAAAGGCGCCGAGATAAGATAGCATTATTTCTCCTTCGTTGTAACGGCCTCCGACGTCGTCTATCAACTCAAACATAACTGGAAGTAGGTAGGTATGTACATATAAATGTCTATTTTTAACAATTTACCGAAACTTTTCATTCGAGCGTGTGAGGAATGACGTTTTCGAGCCGCGAGCAGAACTCGTTCTCTGCTCTCGCAAGCAAAGAACAAGACTGTCGACCATTCGACGAGAATGACAAGAGGAAGAGTGACATCACGAGATTCGTGCTCTCTTTGGATTCCTTTGTCTCCGCACTCGCCGGTTTCTTCATTTACTTCGCCCCGCACATCGTCGGCGACGCCGTCTTCGTCTGTTGCATTTATAAATGCTTATAACGTGGATATGTTTTGGAAAGAGAAGGATGTGCAATGAAGAGATTGCTCAGGATCGTCCCTCCACGGATGGCGTGCACTGGCATCTTCTCCGCTGTCAAGGAGGGCTCTTTCTCGACACGGCCTTCGCTTCTTTCTCTCTCCGCAACCATCCAGGGGAACGGCGAATTGCTCTTCAGATGCGCTTCTTTGTCAGTCTTGTTCTCGTTCGCGACCTCTCTTGTCGCACAACAATCCTGATCTACTTAGACTGCAGTCATCACGGTCTTTCATCTCAACGAAGTTCGCTCGCAGTCTCCCAACCTTCTCCGGCCAGAGGTGACACTTTTAAGATATTAATTTTAGGAGCCGAACATTTGCAGATGCTGTACGGATTGCGAATGACGTGGATTGGGGTCCTGGTGACATATCTCTTGTTATCTCTTGTCAACGGTTGGCAGGCCGGTTGGTACAGTGACTCTTTTACATTCCTTCATATCAAAATTGTCGGAACTTATTCTGAATGGGATTGAAATGAATTATCAACTCGGTCACAATATATCATGATATATCAGAATATTATATTCGTTAGAAAATAATTACTAAATATTGTAAAATAATAGTGTACTCGTTAGAAAATTACTATTTTAATTGGGATTTTTATCTTTAATTTCTCTCAGGCGAATACCTCGATGAAGCAGACAAAGGACGTAATAGACTTTTCCAACACGTGGACAGCACCTTCACTCTGATGATGGCAGTCGGCTGGCTCATCTCTCCGCTCTATCTGCTGCGTGGACAAGTCCTCTCTTGAGAGCAAGAGAGCATTCCACTTGGCAGAATAAGGCAATGGCTCTCTCTGTCCAGGTGGCTGTGACTCTGAATGCCTCGCATGCCTTGATTGCCCGTTGCGCGGGAGCCTTCTTCATCGGCTCTCTTCTCCTCTCTCAACGAGCCCTTCATTCCTCATTCGCTCGCCGGGTTGCCATTGACTCGCGAATCGTGGTCAAACATTTTTTTTGCTTATTCTTTCAAGAGTGTTAATGCATACATGTCTATGTACATACATATGTACTAATGTATAAGTACCTAAAGAGAGTTTTAAAAACAATAGTCTCAATGCGAGCCTCAGCCGTTGAAGGGTGGCATCGGCTTTCTCGCAGGGCAGATTTGGTCGCAGATTGCGTATGATATGGACTGGAACAATGGGCACTGGGTCGGCATCTCATTCTTCTCCACTTGGACGGTACGAGCAACAAGAACAATCACGAACAATCTCCCCCCCCCCCCCCGCTTTCTTCCATTTTATTTGCAGTTCAACGCTTTTCTCTATCGTTCTCTTTACTTCACTTCGTCGAAGAAAGTTGAACAGCCAAGGAAAGACGCATAACGGATCCGATGTCGTTGTATTTTATTCCATAGCTTATCATTGTAAACTTCTTTATTTCTTTGTGCAATTTATTGCTTTGTAGAAATGATAACTGGGCAATATGTTGGAGCGTGTGAGCAAGTAATGAACCAAGAGAAAGAGATGAAACAGAAATATCGCTTTAGAAGCTTTTATTGCAAATACGAATCAGAATGAGAGCAAATGGCCGAGTCACCGATAACTTTGAGAAAGACGAACTCACACGGAAGAGAAGAAGCACACGGAGAGAGAAGGCAAGCACGGCTACACTATTTCCATGAAACATTTGCATAGTCAAAACAATGAAATAAGCGATGATAGAAAGACGTTAGGTACATATGCTGACCAGCAATCTTTCCAAATAATGGCAAGTAAACAATTCGATTTCTGCACAACGAGGCACAAAACTCTTTCAGATTACTGAAGGGAACGAAACCGGAAAGAGAGAAAAGATTTCTTTTACGTTGAGCTAACGAAAACAGATTCTTGGAATGATGACAACTGGAGATGAATACTCTGTGAAAGGAGGAGGCAATGAAGCGGACACCAGCCAGTGATACGCAATCAATGCGAACCCGTAGAAGACTTGAGGATAGTTGACGAAGTGAAAGACGAAAGAGAAGTCAGTGAGAATGCCTGCTCTCAAACATAACGTTCAATGCTCGAATCGGCAACCTGAAATAAAATATTCTCTTCCGATACATCTACATATGAACGTATGTATTTTATGGCAAATTATGGAAGCTGTGAATGTATATGCACAGCTTCCATAATTTGTCCTTCGTCCTCTTTCTGCGATGACATCATCTTCTTTTGCAACTCATTCTGATCTTCCCCACTCGCCTTTCTGCTGCGTCCTCCCGATCTTCCCGCCTGCTCCCTCACACTGTTTGCAAAGACAAGAGTCGTGTCGCTGCGGTAGGTCGTGGGAGACTCTTCGTTCGGAGCAGCAGAAGAGGAAGCTGCTGCTCCAGGCTCTGCTCCGCCTCCATCTCTTGCTCTTTCAGCTGTTCCTTGTGGAGGTGGTGGAGGTGCAGGAGCGGGAGTAGATCTGAACGATATATGCGTATTGCTATCAGTGTTAGGTGTATCTGCATACTCTCTCTCTCTCATTCGTATTCAGTCAATGTACATATGTACTTCACTACTCTCTTGCTCTCAGTCCTTAGACCAACTTCATCTTCGGGGCAGCAGTGGAAGTGGTTGCATCGGAGGAGGAAGTGATCTCCCTCTCTTCCTCAATGCCCTCTGGTCCGTGAGTGAGAAGAGTCTGTGCAATTCTCCTCGGAATCCTCTCCACATCGTAAGGCCGAGGTCGTCGATCCTCTACCATGTATTCCTTCTCCAGCGCCGCTCGTTGTTGCCTGTTTATGTTTTAATGGCATGACGTGTTAAATAACAGAAGAAATTTAGAAGAAGAAGTAAAAATGAAGTGATAAGAATGCCTCTTTCGAGTGGCGCAGCAGACAACGCAGCAGACAACGACAGCAGCGATGAGAGCGAGGCAGAGCAGGAGGAGAAGAAGTTCCGTCCAGGCTGACATCACTGGAGAGGAGGCGGCGGGGCGGAGAGAAGAGACACGCAGAGAGGGAGACGAAGACAACTCGGTCGTGTGGCGAGAGAGTGTGCTAGAAGAAGAGGCAGACGGATTTAGAGAGAAGGATGTTAGTTAAGTTATAAATGCAAATGAAAATGAGAGAAATGAAATATATCAAGAGTGGCCAACTCAATGAGTGCACTGCTGGCCATCGGACTGCCCAATTCATCGACGGCGAACACGAAGAGATGAGTCCTTCAAGAATTTTCATTCAGTTAAAAATTAGAGGAGCGAAGAAAGAATAAATAGGAGGAAGTAAAACAAAACCGTTGAAGTTTCAAAAATAGCAATAGAGAACAGAGCATGCCTGGTCGGGTCGATTCGGCCGTCCGCATCGGACTGCGGTTGCCATGCCAGCACCTGCAACGCACGTGTATTATGCTTGATTCGTATTTATTTGAACATATAGAATATAATTCTGATTCTGCCGGCCACCTTGACATTGGTTCCTGCAATCCGAGTCAGTGCCTCCTCGGCAGGCTGCTTCTGCAGTTCCACCGTGCGAAGAGCACTTGTCATTTGTACGAGATGTTTCGCTGCCGTCAGACGGTACACCTCAAGGCAATCTGGTTAGTAGGCAGTTCACAAGGACAATGACTTTCAAGAAATAAGGAATATCACAGTAAATAATAATCGATCTAAATACTAAATATTAGTCTTCACCTACCAGAATATAGAATATGGATAGAATAGCTCCCGACACCGAACCTCAAGCGGGATGCTCTTCTCAAGCTTGCCATCGCTGGCAACTGCTTCGAGTACGAAGGCATCTCTCTGTTCTTCCGCGATGCTCTTCGCCAGTTTCAGCAGTCCAGTTGATGGGTCAACGGAGAAGAAGTTGGAGTGCGGACCACGAATGGAATAGGTCAGCTGGGAAGACTCGTCCGGGTCGATAGCCTGCAAAATGTCTTTCTTTGTAGGTAATATATTCTCATTTCACACCAAAAGAGAAGGAGCAAGAGAGTTGTGATGCACTGACATTGAGTTTCCTGACGACCTCGCCAGCGGGCATCTTCCAGTCGACGGTGGCCGTGAGTCTTCCATTCGGACTGGCGCCGCGCCACTCCGGCGACGAGTCATTCTCGTCCAGGACACGGATCAGGACAAGAGTCTGCCAGACAGCCAGACGGCCTCGCACGGCTACAAGCAGAACGCCACTATCCACACCAACCACTGCTCATTCCTGCCTTCATGAGAAAAATTTATTATTTTTCATGAATGATGTTCACCTCTTAAAAAAATATAAAGGTTCGGAGTTTAAAACAAGAAGTAATAAATTGACCAAGTCGCTTCATCACATCTTCCTCCTCACTGCGTCTCGTGTCATCCATCCTCTTATCTTTCTAATGATGCCTAACCATCCATCATCTCTGCATCGAATCCAGCGACGGGCGCTCTCTTGGCACGAGAGGAGAGAGTGACATTGACAACAACGATGTACACGCTTCTTCTCTCTCGGTCCAACTCAGCCGCAGTTCGAACTTCTCCCGTTGTCGCGTCGATCGAGAACTCATCTCAACCAATCAATTTATGTGCGAATATGTATTCCCACTTGCGATACAAATATGAATATTTGAAGGTGACTATAAAATAGAATACCAGAATGCTGTGAGAGAGCGTATTTCACAGGGCGACCGTCTGCTTCGCAATCAGATGTCACCTAAAATATTAAATGGTTTCATAAAATAATAATCCAATAAAGTAATTTTCAAATAATTTGAAAAGAGGGAAACAAATAGGAATCTACCTTAACAAGCTTAGTGCCTGCGGGCTGGTTCTCGCGAACACTCGCAGCATATTCCCGTCGCGGGAACGAGCAGATGTTTTCGGAAGAAGGCGGAGCAGCTGGAGACCTCGGAGTGGTCCCAGCACGAGGGCGTACGGTAGAAAGACGAGAGATTGTAGACGGAGCCCCGGCGATGGAGGAAGGAGAAGAGGAAGAGGATGGAGCAGTGGAAGAAGAAGACTGGCCTGAGCTGCCAGTGGTCGAGTTCCCTTCGATAAACACGCGCACCTGACATTGAACATCATTGTAGTTAATCGAACACATTAAGAAGACCAGAGAGTTAGAAAATGACGAAGAAATCGCCACCTCTACTTGATCCTCGCCGAAGGAGTTCGAGGCCGTGACAGCAACTGTAAGGAAACGGTTCGTCTCGCTGTCGATTGGCTTGCGACCGAGAGAAAGACTGCCGTTTCCAGAGATCGTGAAGAGGCCTAAAATAGAAAACTTTCCATTAATTAATTATACTGGTATTGGCATTGAGAAGAAACCACTGACCAGAGTAGGAATCGAGGAGGCCATACTCCGCGTGTTGTTCTTCTGCCTCGCCGGCGTTGGGGATGGCGAGGAAGTCGAAGATGTGGTCGCTGCCAGTCATGGCCACGAGGTCTTCTGGTCGAGGGAGAACCGGACGCTGGAAATCATCGAAGAGACGGACGCGCATCTGAAAAGGAATGTTTAGAGTGCCACGGTCATGGAAGGTGGTTTCTCATTCTCTCCCAGCTAACTTCTTCTTCAGTCTTGAGTGACGGCTTTCCGTGATCGGCTGCGATGACTGTGACTGTGAATTCGTTCTCTGTCGAACTGTCGAGGGATTCGCGAACCGAGAGAGCACCCGCTGGAGAGGAAAGTTGCAAGGGACTGTTTCAGCATCATTCTCTTAATAATAAAGAGGAAGTGAAAAGTTAGTCATACTGTCGCTGTTGATGGCGAGGAACTCGTCTGGCTGGATGGAATATGAGATCTGCCCCTTCATGCCCTCATCAGGATCCGTCGCTTCAATGGCCGTGAGAACTCTGCACGGCAACTTTGATCTCTCTTGTCATAATCAACTCGTCTAACAAATGAATGTAAACAAAGATGAAGAATATGATTGAACTAACGTTCCGACAGGCGCATTTCGTCGAATTCCTAACACTGGAGGCAGTTTCTTGAACAGCGGGTAGTTGTCATTGACATCGAGTATCGTGACATTCATTAAAGTCTGCGATTGTAGAGGTGGAGACACCGACGAGTCTGTTGCCTAGAAGATTAGCGTTTTAAATAAAAGAAAAGAATACAATATATGTACATATATATATATATATATATATATATATATATATATATGTATGAACTTATGTAAATAGTGCGAGACTACATACGCGTATGTATGTATGCATGCTTGTACATATGTACGTTTGCGCTAACATGTAAATAGACTATCATCTGACTACCTCGATAGCAAAGACGAAGGAATCCTCTTGCTCGCGGTCAACATCGAAGACAATGAGCTCTCCAGTTCGTTCATTAAGGAAAAAGGGAATCGGCGGGGTGCGCGAGTCCGAAATGCGATATATCACGTCCTAAATGAACTTTTTGTTCTCTTTATTCAATACAAATTGTTAAGTCATGTAAAATCCGAAATAGCTGAATTTTTGGTGGCCAGGCTTCAAGATCTGGCTATCAGTCAAGACTTAAGAAATTGATGGCCAAGTTGGCGACGAAAAATAAGCAAATGTATAAGCGATGGTTTTCCGGATACCTTTCCATTGGTGGCGATGGGCTCGGGTTTGATGATGAGCCTAGCGCCTTGAGCATGCTTTCCTTCCGGCATTATCGCGTAGTAGAGAGGCTGCGAGAAGGAGAATGAGCCAGTAGGGACAGAAATGGTTGAGGTGGTCGCGACAGAAATCGTAGAGGTAGGGGCAGTAGATGTTGTGGAAGAGGGTGAAGTGGTAGGAGTGGTGGTTGAGGTGGGACTAGGAACGGGGGTTGAGGACGAGGGAGATGCGGAGGACGTTGAAGTAGATGGTGTACTAGGCGATGTGCTGGAAGGTGACGTGAATGATGAACTAGCAGATGAAATAGATGTTATGGACGGTGTACTGGACGAAGCAAGTAAAGAAGTACGCGAAGACTCAGTGGGGAAAGAGGAAGTTGTCGTTGGCAGAGAAGCAGAGGCCGCGGCGGTGGTTGTCTGAGTCTGCGTGGATGTGCTCGTGACGGGAAGAGTAGTCGTCATGCTCTCCGTCCGTGTCATGACAGCCGTGATCGGTGCTACCGTATCAGACGAACTCGCTGAAATCGGCATGTTCATGTGTGCAACCGATCCCTTCCATCATACTTACCTTCAACGATGGCTTCAAGGGTGACGACTGGTCGATTAGAGGGAACAGTGTGGATGTCATCCTCATCGTCGTCATCACTGCTTGCCAGTGCCTCATCCGTGCCTCGAGAAGGGCCAACCACATCGGAGTACGACACAACAACGTGAGCCTCAGCCACTATCCGACCCTTGGAAATTGATGGTGAATACTTGTTACTTAAATTTTTGCTTGATCTCTCAAAGTACGACTCATCTTCTATTTTATACAGGATTCACCTCATGGAAAGCTATGATGGGCGTCTTGTATGGATTCGGCAGAAGTGGCCCAGCCAAGAACAAATTTCCCAGCTCGTCGACATGAACTGCTCTCTCGACGCCCACCATGAACTCGACTCCTTTCGGAGAGACTCTCGTCCTGGAAGATGCTCCGCCCACCCGTCCAGTCAAGCCTCCGGCCACCAGCTTAACTCGACCGAATCGAGTGCCCACCATCGTGTCTCGTCGCACAGTGAACGAGTAAACCGGTGCAGAGAATTGGACAGCAATCCAGTCGACAAGATCCGCTGAAATTAGATATAGTATGTAGTATTACAAAACACTTAACAAAACGAGAATGATAAAGGTTGTACTATTTCTCTCTCGTACTTGTCTTGTGCTGGGCATTCGATGAAGTGGGCGATATCTCTTGGAGTCTCTTGAGAGTTGTCTCATCTCCCGTGTTCTCTTGCTCTTCTGATTGTCGTCGTCGCTCCTCTTCCTCTGCCTCGATCTCTGCTATTCTCCGTTCCTGCTCCAATCTCTCCGCTTCTTTTTCAATGCTGCCCGCAACGGTTGGAGGCTGAACAATTTGATAAGTTCGGAATAGTATTTCGTAAAAGGGACGTAGTGACGAAATATCAGATGTTGTACTTGCCCTGGTAGTTGTGAAGTCATTCGTGACTAGAACCAGCTCATCACTTTCGTCCTCGTCAGCTATTGTTGTAGATGGCTCAATTTCAGCTGAAGTTACAGGTGGGAGAGTATCGGTTGAGGATGGCACTTCTGAGGTGGAAGTCGTGGAATAGGTAGTGGTCGACTCCGGTTCCTCAGTCGTCGTCACTCTGGTTCGTGTTGTTGTTCTTCTTCTTGAAGCCCTTGGCGATGTGGTCGTGGAGGATGGAGTGGTGGACGATGTCAAGAAGGTGGTATCTTGCTCGAGATCTTCATTCGAGGCAGAGGAAGCGGTGACTTCAGTGCCAGAAGAATCTTCGGATGTGGTTGTAACGACGCTCTCGAAATCGCTGGGCGGAGAAGAAGCAGCCGTCGGCTTCAGCGCCGAGGCGGCGGAGGTCAACACAGTCGAGAAGAATCCTCCATGGCGACCACCTTGAAATAAGAGCATAAATGAATACATATTTAATTATTAGCAAGGTGAATGCAAAACAATACCGTTGGCCTTCTGGACGGCGACGCGAACATTCGCGAAAGCGGAGAGCGAGGGCGTCGCAGAGTCGGTGGCAACGACGATGAAAGAGAAGAGAGAAGAAGACGGCCCGAGGGTCGAGGCAGGGAAGCGGAGGACTATCTCCCCCTACAATACATAATTCCTTGCTTCTCACCAAATATTCTTCCTTTCAGACTAACAGCTTTTGTGACATCGAAGATGTTGCGATATTCGGGAGGCTCGATCGTCAAAGACACTTCATCTTCATCCGGATCGGCGACGTTGACTCCACCGAGCATCGAGGCGAAGGAGTCGGTGGAAATGTTGAAGAAGTAAGTCTGGCGGTCGAAGGTGGGCGGGCGGTTAGAGGTGGAACTGTCGAGAATCAGAAGGTGAAGGGGCACTGAGACAACTGCAGAGCCGTCCGTTGCAGAGACGATGCAGGAGAGGGCGCCAGGCACTCTGTGAACTCCATTCGTTGAAGAATTATAATGTACCTCTATGCGGTCGAATACATTTAGAACAAAAATTCCACAGCAATAAATAAAGAAATACAATCTACGCATGTACATAATCAAGTTTGAAAAGAAGGCTAACCTTGGTGGAGGATGGGCGAATGCGACGTCTCCACCCGGTGAGATGTTCAGAATCTGAGAGCAGTTCGAGCCGTACAACAGAGGGGCTCCCACTCGAGAAGAAACAGCCATCTGCAGAAGAGGAACTCCGGCCGGCGCATCCGAGCGAACCTGGACAGGATAATTATATTTCACATATGTATCTGCATCTGCATTTTGGTAGATACAATTTGATATGATTTATAGCCAACAAACTGTCTGAATGTAGCTGGTGCGTGGGAAGTGTGGTCGATTAGGAGTGGTGAGCACCGGGTTTGGAGAAGGTGGCGAAGAAGAAGGAGGAGATGGCCTGCTTGATGACCTCGTTCGCGGTCTCAGCGTTCGGCGGGAAGGTCTCGCAGTTGTCGTTGTCGTTTCTGTTGATGCTGCAACAAGTGCTGGTTCTTTGTAAATAAGGAAGGCAAAATTCGTGATCCACGATCAGGCACTTTCTTCCCTTAAGTAAACTTGGATCAGCAAAGTTTGACAACTACTTGATGAAGAAGTTGTAGGAGAGGAGGTCGTGGTAGTGGTGGAGGACGTGGTTGTTGATGTTGAGGACGTTGTAGAAGTCGGTGTTGATGTGACTTGAACGGTAGCAGCAGCAACGTTAATGACAAGAGTAGACGAAGTCTTCAAGGGCGGAGTGCCGTTGTCGGCGACTTGGATGAGAAGAATGTGTTGTGAGGAAGGAGCCAGTGGTCGGGTTGCACGGATGGACGTCTGAAAAGGAATACGTATGGGAGTTAAAAGAATAAATACAATGGTGCTAACGCGGGTTCCGTTGATCTGTTCGAGTTCAAAGAGTCCTTCTTCGTTGCCGCGTGCAATGCGGAAGATGAGCGGATCTCCATCCGCATCCGAAGCGCCAATTTGGAAGGATTCGCTCTCTAGGCCATCGAGTACATTCCAGACAAGAGGTTCCCCGAGGAGAGTCGGCTCGTTGTCATTGACATTCGTTAACTGCACTCGCACTCGCAAGGCCGCTGTCTTCCCGCCAAGATCTTCAGCCTTCAAATGGAACGTTAATGTCATGCTTATGGTTAATAAGCCCGTCTGCATACCTGAATGACGACGTCGAAATGCTTGAGCTGCTCGAAATCGAACCCGTCTGGGCCGACGTAGATCGAACCATTCGTCGTTACCAACACGAGATCACTCCCGCTTCCTGAGGGCATCCCAGATTAGAGGCTCCCAGAGGAGTATAAGCATTTGATATTCAAAATAATGAAAAGGAGGAAAGTATGTTTTGACCTCCAATGGACGAGTAGCTGATGATGTCACTGAAATCATCGTCGTCCGCGTGTACACTTCCAATGAGACTCCCGGGTGGAGCATCTTCAGCAACGCTCATCAACTGGAGGGAAATTATTTCATTTAATTGTTATCTTCTAGCATATTTAGCAGATCGTTTACTTGAATTGGGGCAGTGAATCGAGGCGGAGATTCATTCTCGTCAAGAATCTTCAGTGTCAACTTGGCAACCGCTCTGTCCTCGCCGGATTCGGCCCAGATCTGAATAAAAGACAGTTTTAATTTTTCAGAAACGACCTTTGAGATTCGAAAAATTGCTTTAAAAAACAGACTGTATAATGAAGCATGCCGCTGGCATCCACTGGCAGACTTTCGATGTCAACCGGTGCAGAAATGAAGAGAGATCCATCTGGCTGCACTTCGACCACGTTTTCTGGGGAGATACCGTACTCCACTCCTGATTTTGGAGAGCGTGGCGGGATCTAAGAACAATAATTAGATCGCTAAAGGTACACAGGAAATATAAGCACTGCATGAAAAGAAGTAGCGAAATACCGAGATGGAGGAGTTGAGAGGTGTTCCGACTGGCGTATTCTCCTTGACAACTGCGCGGTAGACGGAGAGAGGGAAGGCAAAACGAGCGCGCATCGTGAAGAGAGTTAGAATCACCTGCACATGAAACATTTTATTACTTGAAAGGAATTATTGTAATAGGTTTAAAATAATATAAACAATAAATTATTTGATACCCCAACGTCGGAAAAGTAGTCAGGATCGTAGACGTTGATGGCTCGGACAACAATGAACACGGTTTCCTCATTCACCGTTGACGCAACAAAAGAGGCGTTTGCAGTTAACTCGCCCTAGAAATATTCATTTCGATTATTGTAATTAATTATTAGTTATTGAGAGATATGTATCTTTTGAACTGCAAATCTGACAGTCTTGGAGTTTATGGAAAGACCAGAAGGAGCGCGTTTCGGAGGGAAGAGCGAGTAGGCGACGGGGTCGTCATTCGGCAGCGTCGCCTCGAAGCGGTGAAGCAGCTGAGGGAACGACGCATCCAGAGGGACCTGCAGTGTGGAATACACTCCCTATTCGATGGAAATGGAACCGACTGGAATGTCATAGGATAGCCGCGGGAAGACGGGGTACTTGTCGCCGTCTTGCATGATAATTACTCTCATTGCGTGGTCGACCGAATCCCCTGAGGGCTCCGTCGCTCGAACTGTCAGATTCTGAAAAGATTATATTGCGATAAAATTTCATAACAGTTAATTGAGTACTTAATAATTAAATGAGAAGATTATGAGAACTAAGGGGTAATTCTTTAAATGGATTCGAGTCAACGTACCTGAACGGAAGGAATGAGCGGGGCAGAGATGACCAGACGAGAGCCGTTCATCGACAGGAAATCGTTCGGCTCTACCAGAGAGAAGGTGACGTCATTAGAGAGAGCAGAACGGCCAGTGAAGGCAGAGGCACGCAGGATCAAACTGAGTAAGAGTCAGACTTTTCAACGAAAAAACGAAAACTCTTGTAACTAAATACATACGTATGTATGTATTTAGTATGTTCTAGAATATAAATGTTAAAATGCAGGTATGCATACCTGCCCACAGGCTTTGTCGTAGAAAGGAAGATGGTGTCAGGGAGTGGAAGGAATCGGATGCGAGCAGAACCAGCAAAAGATGAAGAAGAAGACTCTCCAGTTCCCCTGAGGGAGATTTGCAAGAGAGTCTGGCCCTTGCGTGGGAAGTCTTCGGAGTGGTCAGCAGCTTCTGCCATCAAAGTGAATGGACCATCAAATGCAGTCAACTCGGAAAGAGCAGTCACGGCGCCCGTCTGAACAAAAAAGTATTCTCATTCTAATTTTATTTAATGAATGTTAGACCTTTTTATTTTGAAAAGAGAGTGAAACAAACCTCAGGATTGATGGAGAAGCGAGCCTGTTCGCGGGCTGCCTTAGCACTTTCTGGCTGCGCGAAGCGATACGTGATCTCAACTCATGATATTTCCTTTCTTTTTTGTTAATTAGTAAGTAATCAGCTTGAAAAAGAAGCAGATGTTTTGTATTACCTTGCCCTCTGGACCAGGATCGGGATCTGAAGCGTGGAGTGTAGCGACAATTTCGCCAGCGGCAACCGGAGGATTCAGATGCACATCATAGCGGAACTAACGACACAATTTGTACTTTAAGAGAACAAATACAAAAATATTGAGACAGAGAAAACAAAGAAGAAAAACCTGGTCAAATTCAGGAGCAGAAGGATTGGTTCCCTGGACATCGACAATGAGTCGAGCGACTTCACTCCGTCTCGGAGTTCCGTGGTCAAAGGCCTGAAGACTAATTGCTTTTTCATCCAGCAATCACAACAATAGCTAAATAAACACATACTTAAAATGAAAAGAACAGTTTGATATGAGATGGAAAGCCGTCGTGACCTGCACGGCAAGTTCGTAGTGAGACTCCTCGAGTGGGCCGAGGGTGATCACGTCACCACGGTCGATATCGATTGCGAACGTGTCTGAAATTTTTTAATCCCACTATTTCTCTAAAGTGCTTAAAATAAACTCTTGTGATTCCCGCGAAAACTATGCAAGTTCGCTAACTGGATGGTGGATTGATGGCGAAGCTGATCTCTCCATTCGCCCCCGCGTCGCGGTCAAAGGCTCGGAAGTGCGCGACGTGACTGCCTTTCGGCAGGTCAGATGGCACTTTCACCTACATCAAACAATATTTCAAAAATTCTTTATTTTAGATTGAAAGGTTAAAGGAATTATAGGAACACAATCAACAAAAATAATTAATGTAGATTAATTTTTCGGTGATTTGGTTACTTTTTCGTTTTAATTGTGAGTTTAATCTTGGACGCCAGCCGATATTTGCATCAAAGCTTATATAAATACAGTATCATAAAATGTACAATATAAATTGAGAATATGTGCACCTTGACTTCTTTGTTCTCGAAGACGGGAGCATTGTCGTTGATGTCGTCGACGATAACTTCAATACTCGTGTAGCCACAAAGTGAAGGATTCACCGTCAGGCAGGCAGACGCCTAAATATCGTATGTCGGGACAACAAACAATACCCTATGTTTGTAGAGAAAATCCAAAATTTTCCTGACCTTGAACTTGAAACCAGGTGTCTTTTCTGCATCGAGGGGGGCCAAAAGAACAAGGAGGCCGCTCTTCTCGTCGAGGTAAAAGGGAACATTGGCACCGCCATCCAGGATTGCGTAATCCAACGATGCTCCCTCGGATGTCACTCCACGGTGGTATGCCTGCCAGGGAGCGAGAGAATGAATGAGAGAGAGAGACATGAGAGGAAGAGAGAGAGAGTGTCAAGAAAAGAGACTAACGATAAGAATCACAGTGGAAAACAATTGGCAGCTATTTCAATAAAAAATGGAGTGCTTTACGAGCAGATTAGACAGACAAGAAGAGCAGTGATACCCGAATGGTGGCAAGGTTGCGTGGTTCTTCGTTCTCTCGAACATGGATACGGTAGACCGCCTGGTCGAAGCGGGGCGCGGCGTCCATCACTGCACGCTCTCGCACCACGTGAATCGTCACACTCGCTTCCGCCTTCAAAAAGAATTATCATATATGTAAATTATATTGATGAAAGCTCAATAAGCAATGGCAATTTGCAAAATACACCGTGTTTTGTTATTTCTTTCTCCGTTTATATGTAGAGACCGCAGAGTGAAAGAATGACATAACACAAAACTGGGTCAACCTACCGTAACGGAATTAGCGGAATTTGTCACGTTCGGACTGATAAATTCAAATTTTTGAAGAGAGCTTGTTCTATAACTTTTTATTCTTTTTTTGCAGTTTGTCGGTAAAATTGTCAAGAATCTTTTTGTCAATATTTTAAAGGAAGGTTTTTCAAAGTGTTGGGCGCTATTCTGCCTTGCATACACGGGCACTACGCTGAAAAAAACCTCATTAGAAGCTTTTTTCCGTGAGCTTGGCTTTTTCAGTTTTTCAACTATAATTTGGATCATCCGCAAGCTCGGGGATTCTTATTTTAACTTAATATTAGATGGCATGTTGTGTGACAGCTAGGCGGTTTCTTGTCGAATTTCTGCGAGGCGATAAGGAGATATCATTGATAGATAGTTTCTAGCTGAAACAGGTGCAAGCTCATTTTTTCATTCTATTTCGTTTATCGATATTCCCTGATCGCATCTTGCAGAGAGATTATACTTAAAGCCGATCTGGATTCAGTACACTGATTTTTTTGTTCGTATATTGCGAGCAAACACGAAAAATTTCCCTCGAACAAAATTATCACTTCATGGTTTCTCCCACTTATAATGATTTAATATGTATCCCAGATGTCCTCGGGATTTTTAAACATCATTTTATGATAGAAGACATCCGCCAGTATACCTATGTAGACTATGACCGAGATTCTGCGAGGCGACAGTGAATTGTTGTTGATTATGTGGCTATTTTTTAGTCGAAATAATTAACCACTTCTACAGAGGCGATTTGAGGGTGTGAAAGCACTTAGAAGAATGATCATGGAGATTAGCCGGATATAAAATTAGCTTTAAAAAAGCAAAAGAATGGAAAATTAATAGGAATTAAATTTATCGAGCACAACTACTATAGTCTTGTTCGAGCATCTGACCAGCCGAACTCCGTTTGGCACATTGAGATACGTGGACGGGCTTACTGTAGGAGGCCCATCTTCCCCAGGAATTCTCATTTTTTAAAGGGGTTTTTGTAAGATAATTTAAAACTTTCGTGAGATTCTGATTTTAGAAATCGTTTTCTGATCACCTAAACTCCCCAAAAACAGTCCTCATTTACATTTTCAAGCGGTTTGGGAAAATCATCTGCGGTCTCTATTTATATGTCTTCTTTTCCCTGAAAGTCCAAGGCATGTGCACAAACCTCAAGCAAGGGTGCATGAATGATGATTGCGGTTAGCGTGCCAAGAAGCAGAGGAATGCCACGGGCATAGTGCACTTTCCATGAGCGGCATTGGGAAAGAGGAGAGCCTCGCGACTCTGGCGGCATTCAGGAGAGCAGAAGGCACCCCTGGCTATTAGCCGGAGGAGGGGGAAGCGGCTGGCGGCTATGAGGTGACCGCATGCTATGCAAGGGGAAGGTAGGATAGATGAGGAGAGCAGGCGAGAGGGCGGAGTGAGAGAGAGTGAGAGAGACAGAGAGAGAGAGACAGAGAGAGAGAGAGAGAGAGAAGACAGAGAGAGTGGTCACCACTCTCCCGCCATCTAAACGGCGGGGGTAGAAGGGCACATGGAGGGTCCTTGCCTGGTGGAGCAGCTGAATAGAGTTGCCAGGACAGGTGCGTCCTCTGAAGGGGAGAAGGGAGACTCTCTTGGCAGGAAAGACCCGCGTGGGATCTCTCAACCACTCAGTGCGTCCGCCATGGATGACCGTTGTTTTAGTGAGGAGGAGACTTTCCAACTTCTCGCCCCGAGGGGTGGCTTCCTTGACAACGATTAAAGCGCGGGTACGCGGTAAGTTTCTTGTAGACTTTTTGCTATTCTCCCTCTCTCTATCTCTTATTCTCTCGTTATTCTACTTCCGCAATTTCGCATTCTTTCTCTCAATGTATTACCTAGTGCCTAATTTTGTTGTTTATGAAATCAAGAATTTCGCTATTCCAGAGAGGATAGAGAGAATAACCAAGATGGAGCAGGTGAAAAGGACTGAAGGCCGCAATTAACAGATTAAACACATTAAAGACCAGAGAGAAGGATTCGAGATGTGAGAGAAGAAAGGGAAATAGAGGAGAGAGAGAAGAGAAGAGCGAGAGGAAAGGTAGATGAGAGAGAGGGAGATAAAAAGAAAAATGAAGTAGTGTGATGTCTCGCTCATTCGTCATATGGATCCACCACTCACTGAGCTGCGAAACGCTCCAGCTTATCTCCCAAAAAGCTATAAACAGGACTTGCCCACTTCACCCTGATTGAAATTCCCCAGATACATTTATACGTCGTAGATACTCTTTCCAAAAGTACTGTTCCAAGGGAACATTCCCGCCTCATAAAATGTTAGTGCAGATTTCATTTTCTGCTTGTATTCTTATATGCTTCTAATAAATTTATGGTACTCAGAGGGAGGGGCAGAGGTCATAAGATACATATAAGCAGATAATATGCACTGTGAATGAGAGAAAGAAATAAAGACGGAGATAGAGAGAGGGAGAGAGAGAGAGAGAGTATAAAGGAGAAGGTCATCGAGAGGGCAACCTGTGGATAGTGAAAGAGCAAGCAGGAGAGATGTCTAATGACCAGCTTTGCATAAAGGGACCGCAGGTCTTGCCAGCAGGCAGACGGAGGGGGGGGATAGAATGGATGTTGATGCGGAAGCACCAGGAAACGACGGATGGCGAGCACGACTAGGGGAGAGAGCGTAGATCTCAGTGAGAGAAATAAAGAAAGAGTGAGAGAGAGAGACAGTAAGAGAGAGAGAGTGGGAGTAAGAGTGAAAAACGAGGGGTGAAACGAAAACTGAAGTCGGCAGGCAAATATGGTGTGGTGCGAGTGCCGGGTGGGAGAGAGAACAATTAGGAATTGTGCATCACAGGTTGTGAAGACATCGAATATAATGCTTATTCCATTTCTCACATGGCAGGATCCTTCACGGCGTCTTTTTCACGCCCTCTGCCAACTTTCTCAAACTCCCTGGGCGGAGGATACAAACTCTTTCGGTGATAAACCGGCGAGTGTTACATACAACTGCGATTTATTTATTCGACTTATCGAAACTGACTTAATTATTAATTTATTTGTCACTAATATGATCGCACTCGCAGAATTTTCTTAAATCGGAACCAATAATTTCTCTGTAAATGAAAACAGGCCAACTGACAGGATTGTTGACACAAGAAGGCTAACTGGCAGGATTTGCCGGCAAGAAGGCTAACTGACAAGACTGAACACGCCGAAAAAGGCTAACTGGCAGGTTGCAAAAATTGGAAGGCCAATTGGCAGGAATTTCTGTTGGAAGGCCTATCAACAGGAGTTGGAAGGCTAACTGACAAGAATTTCGAAAATGTTTAATTCTGAAATTGCACCTAGAGAACAAGTTTAGACAAGTTTAGTGGTTGTTGTGATTTCTTTTTTGATAGAGTGGTTTCTTCACGTTCTGGTTCTCCTGCAATTGCCATTTTCTCATAATTATTTGCTTATTAAGTGCTAGATGCGAATTGCGAGCAAGCACGCCGGTTCGTTTCGAGCGGCGCTACGCCTTGCTGCTAATCAGCACCTCGATGACCTCTTTGCACCCCGTCTCGTTGCCATCCGGCTCAGGTGCGTACTTTAATTTAGCGGGAGAAGTTCAATGAAGGAACTCTTCATCTGTCGCTCGCAGTGCACAGCGACTCTTTCCCGTTTCGGACTACAAATAAGTCAGTTGAAAAAGTTACTACATTGAAATGAATCTTGTGTTTGTTCCCGACTTTCTTTATTTATTGTTCTTAGTCTCTAGCCTTGTTTTGACGCCTCCTTTTCGTTCAGATCACGCGTAGCTTTCGGCGCGAAGAACCCCGCCAGGCTGTCAACACCAGGTTCAAGAACATCATCATGAACTTCAAGCACCTCATCGGCCGCAAGTTCAACGACCCAATTGCTCAGAAGTTCATCCCGTTCATCGGGATACGGCATCGATGCGAAGGAATTACCCAGGTTAGGGGAGAGATAGTAGGATTTTTCTAATTGTAGGATAATAGTGACAAGTGGACGGCGTTGTTCCCGAGCCGAATGGAGAATCGCGAAAGGTATACTTTTTGGAATGTTTGATAATGTGAATGAAAAGAAGATAAATAAATAGTAATTATGCTGCTACCTTCCCTCTTCTTTTCCTATCTTCTAAGCGATTGCTTTAGTGAGATTGGCCGTGCCGGATGGATAAGTAGGCCGCGTCCACTACGAGAGCTTCCCTCCATCACCAATCCGACTACGGACTGTTAATTTAACTGGCCAAATCTTTGTAGCATTCTAGTTTTTTTTTCTATTCCAGAGAACGGGTATATTGTAGTTATTTCGTGTTTGTAGCGTGGCGCCCTGAGCCTTCCCCGTCTGGTCGTCCCCCTCCGCAATGCCAGTGCCCGCCAGTCCTGGGGGGCTTCTACGGCTCGAACAACTTTGACGGCTTCTGCGAGAGTATGAACCACCAGCTGAAGTCGGCTGAGCAAACTAAGGAAACCTGGAAGAAGATCTTCTTCGTGTGCTCCATCCCCTGCCTCGCCCTCACGATGTATGCCGCCTTTGCGCGCAATATTAACTTGCTTGGTAGTGATTGCTTTGAGAATGATCGTCAATCTTTTGAAAAATAACTCATATTAAGTCGAATGCTTGTTTAATCGTTTTCCCGTTCGTTCTATGTCATTTCTAAGGCTGACGTTCTGTGTATACTCTTATTTTGAAACGTCCTGTAGACTTATATTCACTCTTAGACTATGAATCTTCTTACAAATAAGTCTTTTAAGCTGTAATTGAAAAGTCAGAAAATGCCGGATATAAAGTGTGTTTCATTGTTGTGCTCAATGCAAAGTGAAGTTTACAAATTATAGTGCAGATGGATGAAAAGGTGCGTGGTTGAATTTGCAAATAGTACCTAGTGCACCTAACGAAACAATCCTGCCAGTTAGCCTTCCTGCGCGCTTTTGGAAGGCTGATCGACAGGCATGCTGACAGGCCTTCCACAAACCTGTCAGTTAGCCTGTTTTGATTTACAGAGTTCTCTGTAAATGAAAACAGGCCAACTGACAGGATTGTTGACACAAGAAGGCTAACTGGCAGGATTTGCCGGCAAGAAGGCTAACTGACAAGACTGAACACGCCGAAAAAGGTTAACTGGCAGGTTGCAAAAATTGGAAGGCCAATTGGCAGGAATTTCTGTTGGAAGGCCTATCAACAGGAGTTGGAAGGCTAACTGACAAGAATTTCGAAAATGTTTAATTCTGAAATTGCACCTAGAGAACAAGTTTAGACAAGTTTAGTGGTTGTTGTGATTTCTTTTTTGATAGAGTGGTTTCTTCACGTTCTGGTTCTCCTGCAATTGCCATTTTCGCATAATTATTTGCTTATTAAGTGCTAGATGCGAATTGCGAGCAAGCACGCCGGTTCGTTTCGAGCGGCGCTACGCCTTGCTGCTAATCAGCACCTCGATGACCTCTTTGCACCCCGTCTCGTTGCCATCCGGCTCAGGTGCGTACTTTAATTTAGCGGGAGAAGTTCAATGAAGGAACTCTCTGCTCTGCTCACGAAGCTGCGCACCATCATCGAGACGCATGTTCCGGAAGTCCAGAAGGCCGTTGTTTGCGTTGTCTCTGTTAGTTTCTTTTTGTGAGTGATGTCCTTTTGCTGCTTTAAAAGAAGGACGAGTTTCCGGTACCCTATTGTTTCTTGCTTTAAGAAGGGACTTTGGCTCAATGCTCTCATTCGTGATCATTTCCGCGAGGAAATCAAGACCGAGTACGGCATCGATGCGAAGGAATCACCCAGGTTAGGGGAAAGATTGTAGGATTTTTCTAATTGTAGGATCGTGGCAAGTGGAAGGCGTTGTGTGGCGAGTGGTGAGGCAGCACGTGGAGTGGCTTCTCTCTCGCCGCTTCGGCCGCTCTCCCGTCATCGTGGAGCGGGTTGTCGTTGGCATGCGCAGACTGGCCAACCGGAATCTATTCAGGTTCCTTTTCCATTCTTTGGCCATCCAGCTGATTCTTTGCCATGATGATCTTGTTATTATGTTGTAGCGTCTGCCACCCTCCGCCCTCTACATGCTCTCTCGTCAAATCTCCTTCGGTCTCCACGAACTTCTTCGACAGAGCGAATGTTCACAAGCGGGAGCACTGGGTGGTGCTCTTTGCTCTACTCGAAGCTTCGGGTGTGTTTACTATTTGTTTATGTTGTAAATGTTATCTTTTCTTATTTCTCGTAAATTTCCTAGTCATATAATTCCTTTTAATATATTGTAGCATCTTGTGAAGTAAAATATCATAAAATGCCCGCTAAAATGCTTAGTACCTGCTGAGAACAATATTTACAATATTTTACATCTGAAGGTGCCGCAGTGAGCGGTGAATATGAAGTGGAGGATGCAGCGACTTCTCTGCCAGGGGGAGCAGGAGGAGGAGCGACAGACGGGGAGAGGAACGCCTTCTCGGATGTGGAGAGAATGAGCAATCGATCGGTCACTGCCACTGATCGAGGATATACTTCTGATGATCCTTAACTCCTCTCCGCGCAATATTAATTTGCTTGGTAGTGATTGCTTTGCGAATGATCGTCTTTCATTAAAAAATAACCCATATTAAGTCAAATGCTTGTTTAATCGTTTTCCCGTTCGTTTTATGCCATTTCTAAGGCTGACTTTCTGTGTATACTCTTATTTTGAACCGTCGTTTAGACTTATGTTCACTTTTAGACTATGAATCTTTTTACAAATAAGTATTTTAAGCTGTAATTGAAAAATCAGAAAATGGCGGATAGAAAGTGTGTTTAATTGTTGTGCACAATGTAAAGTGAAGTTTACAAATTAATGTGCAGATTAGCAAGAAGATGCAGGGTCACATTTACAAATAGTACCTAGTGCACCTAACGAAACAATCCTGCCAGTAAGCCTTCCTGCGCGCTTTTGGAAGGCTGATCGACAGGCATGCTGACAGGCCTTCCACAATCCTGTCAGTTAGCCTGTTTTCATTTACAGAGTTCCTAGCAGTTGTTTTCCGAATTCCCCACAAATAAACTGTTGGAGATCTTTCAAATGTAATCTTTAAATAGTAGCCCTTTTAGAATAATGAATTCTAAAAGCATACCGTAGACACTCCATCGGTCGAGGACACCGTAAAGAAGAAGTCGCCGGTGGACAACTCGAGAGCCATTCTACGCACGATGATGTCTCCCGAGTCGCCGTCAATCTGCAGAATGAACCATGAATCATCTCATAGACAACATTATAAGGCACCTTGAAGTACTGCGAGGCATTCTTCGCGATTCCGTACATGAGAGGCTGCGGCAGCGCAGTCACTCTTCCTATCACCTGAATCAGCAGAATGTAACACATCAGAGTTACAAGAAAGAAGGGAGACATTATGCTCCCAAATAATTGAATGGCGATGAACACAAATTTTAAACAGAATATTCTGACATCTCCCTCCTCAAAGTCGCCGAAGAGATCGATTTCGTTATTGTTCTGCTCAAAATGGAAGCTCTTGTCCTCTTTGGCCTCCTCGTCCCTTCCAAGCCAGCCAGTCGGGGGACTGCCGGTTGCAGAAGGCGTTGCAGGCTCCCATTCCTAGAAAAAAACTGGGGTTAATCATCTCTTACTAGTGTTCCACTCTCTCTCTCTCTCTCAGTTATCTCTCTCTCTCTCTCTCTCTCTCTCTCTCTCTCTCTCACACACACCTACCGTGTAGGACTTGCGTGGGGGTCCAGAGTTGTCATCCTCAGCGTCTTCAGCCGATGGCCTCCTTCTTCTTGCAAGACGAGTCGTGGGTCGAGAAGTGGTCGTCTCTTCCTCTTCTTCTTCATCTTCGTCCGCGTCTGAAAGATCCTTGCCACTGTTAAAGTGTCAAGTTTTCGCTCTCTCCGAAATAACAGAAATTTGAAAGTAAAGAGCGAATCAAAATAGAATGAGGCAAATGAGAGACCATTCTTCTGGAGTTTCCTCTCGCTCGAGTTGTGTTTTCTTCTCTCTTGAGCTTCCGCCCACTTCTTGGCTTCCCTTGCTCTTTCTTCCCTTCTTTCCTCTCCACTCGATGAATCCTTCCCTGGAAGTCGCTCTACGCTGTCCAGGATTCTCTGATCAATTCGAGCCTCGGCACTCCTAAACAGTTTTTAAATGTATTTGTCCTTTTATTGATGGCACCAAAAGCAAAAGGAGGGAACCTTCCGAGATGAGCAGTAGACGCGCCCTGAATTGCAGAGGCCTTCTTCAGCTTCTTCGTAATTACCCGTCTGTTAATGCTCTCAATTGACTGGACAGACGAGTGCGAAGTTGCCTTCTCAATTTTCGCAACCGCCACTGGCCGAGTAGTTTCTGTTTGTTTCGGTGTTTCAGTGGCCTTTTCACTCGTCTTGGTTGTCGTCACTCGTCTTGTGGTTACAGTAGAACTTTCAGTGGTGCTCTCTGTAGTCGTCTTAGCGGTAGTTGTCGATGTGGGTGGTGTAGTTGTAGTAGTCGTGGATGAAGAGGAGGTTTCAGTGGTGGTTTTAGGAGGCAGAGTCTGCCGTGAAGAGATGACTCTGCGTGTGGTCTCCTCTCTGATTCTCTCAGTAGAAGGTACGGTGGCCTCTGTTGTAACCCGTTCCTCTTGCTTCATCGGTTTCTGAGCCATGAGGGGCTTTCTGGTGACCTCTGTCGGGATTTCCTCGTCCTGTCTGGTTCTCTCCATCGTCTCTTCTGTTTCCATTCTCTCTTCGTCATGCCAGGATGCAGCCTGGACATGCACTGGTCTTCTGTTCCTCATCGCCTCCACATCGTCAGCATCTTCATCTTCTCGAAGAGGGACAACTCTCGGAGTGATGCGGGATGGCATCGGAGGGACGGAATAGCGGAGAGGAGTCGAGCGGGCAAGGGATTCCGTGGTGTCAGGAGTTGTGGGAGGCAGGGTGGGCAAGGAGAAGGAGAGGGTAGAGTAGGCAGGGGGAGAGTAGCCAGAAGTGGAGGGAGGGGCCGTGGATTGGAAGGCAGTCAGCAACACTGGCTTCGTGGCGGAGGAGGAGGACGATGATGGCAGAATCTCCACTCTGCGCAGCGGAATCTCTTCCACTTCCTTCATTCTCTTGTGCTTTGCTTCATCGTTGATCATTAGATTACTGGCTGGTTTAGGAGAGGAAGTCACGGGGGCAGCTGAATCACCAGCGATGATCTCCACCGTCACGCGGGTACTTCTGCAGCAGTTGGAATCTTCTCTTCATTCTCTGCTCTCTTTCTTTTCATTTCTCTTTGACTCTATGAATCTCTCTCCTCTCTCCTCTCTCCTTTTCTCACACACTGTCTCTCACCTCTGTGGCCGTCCATGATCCATAGCTTCGACTCCTACAAAGTATCTTCCTTCGAGTGGTCGAGTGTGAGCCCTTTGAATGAAGAGCAGCTCAGCCACGCCCGCCCTCTGCATGAGTCGAATGGGAAGAGAGCCGCCGTCCATGAGACGATAAGAGATCTCTCCGTTTGCACCCTGCAATCTCTTACATTTGTGAGATAAAGGAGGAAGACTTTTTCCACTTCGGCCATTATTGAGCCATTGAACGGACACAAACAAAGATATAAACCTTGTCTTCATCGGTTGCTCTGAGAATTCCAAGGAGTGTGTTGTTCGGTAGTCGGGACAAGAGACGCACCGTGTAGGCCGGTCTCTCGAAGCGAGGAGAGTGGTCATTCTCAACAATTTCAAACTTTCCATAACGATGAAATAAAGAGATTCATGTATTTCTTAACTCTTAGACTTGATTAAACACCCATTGCCCATGGCCAGTAATTAGAATGCGAGACCTCATCGAGTAGATGGACTCGAATGCGAGCCCGGCGGCAGTCTGCAGAGGCCATCATGGACGGCGTGGTTTCGCTGTCTTCCGGCTGCTCTCCGCTATTCGTCAATTCTACGATGAACTCGACCACATCGAAGAGGTCCGCGTCCAGCACGGAGTTGTCTGTGCACAGAACACAATTATTTCTCATGAATCTTACCTATGAAATATTGAGCTTTCATTTGAACGGTTTCCCGAAAAATCTCCTATAATGTTTGCTGGACACTTTCTCTTCATAATTAGTGCCTGTTCGATGTACCTCTGACACTGATGATGCCCGTCTCCTCGTCAAGAGTGAAGGTATCGTCGGCATCGAGAAGGCGGAGATGAGTTCCCTGAAGTCAAGACTTCTTCCAACCCAGTTCTTCCTCCCGATGAACAAACCGGCGCCGCATCCACGACATGCATCTGGAAAACGTGCGTGCCGGGCGGCGCATGCTCGGGAATGCTCACTGCGAATTCACACGCAGAGAAGCTGAACACGAACTCAGATAGACAAAGAAGCATTGAAGGACATCCACAGAATTCTTACCGTGGCTTGGTGACCTCACGACTCAGGAGGATGTTGATAGTGGCAGTCCTGGGAGCCTCGTCCCTCGAGGTGACCTTCAATCCAAGACACCATTCTACAAGAATTGAAGCGAGTAAAGAATAGAAAGAGACTGTGATAGGAAGACGAATGAGCTGAGACGGCGGAGACTCGAGGAGGAAGACAGCACCGGTGTGGCGGTCCACGTCGAAGAAACGACGGATGGTCGGGTCCACGATGGCAAACACAACACGGTTACGGTATTCTCCACGGACTACGGTAGAAAGAGGAGCATCGAGACGCAGCTCGTCACCAGGAGATGTCTGAGAAAGGCAGTATTTTTGCTTTGAGAAAGGCAGTATTTTTTTGCCGCGGTTTTTATTTCCTTGAAGATCGAAACGTGCTGACCTTGGAGATGAAAGCGCGTATTGTTGGGTCTGGGCGAGAAAGAAGAGGAGGCGGCTCACCCCCCGTGAGAGTCACGTGCAACGTTGTGAAGTTCAGACGTACCGGATTGCCGTTGTCCTACAATGTCCTTTCCTCTTCTATCTTTTGACTCCCTTCCCTCTTCGTACCACAGCCGAGACGTTGAGTGTGAGTGTGTTCGGGAGGAAGTCGAGACTGCCAGCGACCCGCAGCCGAATCTGCGGCGGTAGCTGTTCAGCTGTCCAGCCACGGAGAGGGAGTGCGAGGGAAGGTGACGCGGCCGAGACGGGCCGAGAGACCAAGTGAAAGGGAGACGAGCCATCCTATGGTACGATTTATATATATATATTTTTTTTTTTACAAAAAAAGTTTGAATGCGAAAAAGCTATTTTTGGGCATGTTGTTCTAATTATACGTAGAAAAAATAGAGAATATAAATGACGCACAACCAGCGCAAAGCGGACGGCGTAGGAAGGGCTGGGATCCCAGTCAATGGCGATGATTCCCGTGTTGACTTCCGTGCCAATTGGAGAGTCCTGCACATTCACTTCATTCCTGGTCATCTGCTTTACTTTTCTAAAGAATTCCGAGCTAACTCTCGGCAATGAGACGGAATACGGTAGGCCATAGAAACGAGGAGCAACGCGATTTGCTGCATCCAGTCGCATGGTGATGAGAGGGAAGGCATGCTCATTGCACACGAGGGTGAAGTAGAGATGAGAAGAGGTCACATCCGAGGGATAGGGAGGAAGAGAAAGGCGACCCTGCAAACAACGCAGCCTTCATGGAAACCACGACAATACACAGCTTTTCTTTTTCTTTCTTATCACCAATTCATTAATCAAGGTGATTACCTTGGAGAGAACTGAGAAGCTGCCTCCGGGATGTCTGCGCAACTCGAAGCGAGACGTGTAGTTGAGCTAAGAACAAGGATAGCTTAGATAGGAATGCATTCTAAATCTGTATCTCTCTGGACATCGTAAACTGTTCAATGACAAAAATAAACTCTAGAAATGTCTATGACATCTTGCAATAATGATAGCTGACATGTGGAAGTTTGGCAGAGCGGACGGATGCAATTTGGATGTCGGCATCCTCGGGTTTAACTCGAGTGCGTAGGATTACTGTACCAGGAGGGACATCAGAGGCGACCGAGAAGAAGAAGGCTTGGTCTTGCGCCTCGGGGAACGTGCAGACTGCAATGACAACAACACAATTATCATCATACCAACATTGTACAATTATTACCAAATTAGACGCGTAAACAATACCGCAATCAATAAATATTTAATAAATATTAATAAATCTTAATTAAATATTATTGACAGCAGTTTAATAAATATTTATGGTTAGGAATGATGCTGCTTTTAAATCTTTGCCTTTTTCGTGCCTTCCGATTCCTTGGGGTATATTGTACTAGTTTTCAGAACCATGATTATAAATCACAGACTTAATAAATCACACTTATACTAAATATTTTCTTTGGATGTCTCCTACATATGCATTTAAGGATGTATGTATGTATGTACATATTCACAAAGAGAATCGTTTCTGCCACTATCCTGGTATTTGTTATCACTTTTTGTTCCAATTCAAGGCGAAGCTGCCATAGATAAATCAAGGTGTCGTTCACATTTTCTATTCCTGTATCCGAGAAATGAAAAGAATGTTCGGCGATAAATTGTTTTCGATTTGAATACGAGCTGTCGGAAATATACTGCTTGGGCATGAAAAGCAGACCGAGAGGGAGAGAGAGAGCGAGCGAGCGAGAGAGGGAGTGATGGAGAGAGAGAGAGAGAGAGTGAGAGCGGGGGGAGAGTGAGAGGAAGAGAGTGAGGGAGACAGAGAGAGCGATATAGAGAGCAAGAAGGTTGTAGAGAGACCCGAAAGCTATACATCAAAAGTGAGTAAAGAAGAGAGGAATTCTAACCAAAGCTCGGCTCAATTGTGCGCGGGATCTCGAGTTCGGATCAGGCTTTTTGGTTGGCTAAGGCAGCCTTATGGACTGTATTGCAGCCCTCGTCAAATTCATCCTCACTCTCTCCATCGCTCGCATTTTCTCTATCTCTCGTTCTCACTCTCTGTCTCTATATCTTTCTCTCTCCCTCTGTTTTTCTCTCTTTCTCTTTTCTTTCTTTCATAGCCTCTATCATCTACATGTTTCCCAGCTGACATTCCTTGGATCGCAAGCGGTTCTTTAATTGGTCTATTGCATAGGATTTTGTCGTTTTCTGCCATTGTCGGCTGTGAATGGCTAAGGGACTTGATAGGAGCGAGAGCGGTAAAAAAATGCAAGTTGTGGTTAGTCAGAGAGATTGAGAAAGAGAGATACATATTAGTGACAACTTGCAATAATGTCATTGAATGTCATTTGTTGCATACATATTTCATTTTCTGTTTTCATTCATTGTAACTGTTACAAAGTGAATGTAATGTAGAAAAGACCTTTTCGAGTGGTGCCGGAGAGGGTGGCGGCGTCGACAAGAATCGCTGCGCCGGCGGCCAGTAATATTAATCGGAGTGTCATCTCAGGAGTCGGTGAGGCATATACCAGTCGGTGGATGCGGCAGAAGGAACGAAATGTTTAAGATATCAACGATAAGTGCAAATCAGCGAGAAATTCAATGTGCATGAGCAAATGGAGTTGCTTGCGTGATTATTCAAATATACAACATAAGAATAAAATGAATAAAATTACTATTTAAGATAATGCAAAAGAATAGAATTTATGGAAAGATGTTTGCACGGGTGCGAATTCCTTTTGATCGCGAGCATTCCAAGCGTATTTTATCCGATCGAGTTCACGCTCTCGAACGGGATTACATGAGAGGAAGAGAAAGAAAGCTAAGAGCAGATCACGGATAACTCCCAGCTATCACAGTTTCAGGCGAAGATCAGAGACTGCTTTCAGGAAAAGTGGGGCGACGACAGGAAAGAAAGAGAAGAAGGAATGAAAGTGATAGTGATAGCGACTGAGACAGTGAAAGTGCGAAGACTGCGAACATTCGCGCACTGACTGTCTGATTCACCTGAGATCACATTTATATATTATTCAATAGAAAAATGATATGCCAGTTCATATATTTATTTTTTAAACATTTACTGGGTTTCTCTCCTTAAAAGATTAGATCTTCTTTGTGGAATATACATAATTTAGCGCATACCATGAAGGAAACAACATTTTTCCAGTTTATACATATGTATGTACATACATTTGTTTTTGTTTAAATACAAAAGTGACCAATGCAACATCTAAATATAACGAAAGTAAAGTTTGCATAACTTTGGAAAGCCACTGGCAAGCCGATAAAGAAGTCTGATAATGAAAGGAGAAGACGTCATGATCCCGAGGAAAAGGAGAAAGAGGACCGGATAAAACCGCCAAATAGCCACCCAATCCACCTCATCCAAGCTCTCTTCATGCTTGTGCGAGAGTTCAACTTTCTCCATCTCACTATCTCGCTCTTTCCCTTTCGATCTCTCGCGCTTTCGCTCTCTCTCTCTCTCTCTCTCTTTCGCTCCCTCTCTCACCGTCTCACTCTCTCTACGTCTCTCTCTCTCTTGTTTCTCTCGTGGTCATTTGCCATTTTTTTGTGAAACACTAACTTTTATTAACAACCTAAAGTCTTCTACATTTGTCCTGATCATACAAATAAGTGGTACAAGACTTCTAAAAAAAGACGTCTACAAATTTGCACTGTTCCTGTATTATGGCAAATCATTGGCAGAAAAAAATCAAAATTTTTTAACCTGTTTTCTTACCTTTTCTCTCCAATACCAACTTTGTCTAACTCTCTTTCTTGGTCCCCTGGCCACTTCTGTTTGACCCATAAAAAGCAGCTCAGTTTAAGCGGAAGGAGTTGATGAGAAGTGATGAAGAAAGAGAGTGAGAAAGAAAAAGAAGGTAAATGTGAGAAAGATGGATATGTATGAATGTAGGTATACAGATTTAGAGAAGGGGAACGTAAGATGCAGTGAACGAGTGATCATTAGAGAATGGTCGCCGTAATTTTGTGAACATTCATTATGAAGTGTATATCATGATTAAAAATGATAAATTTAATATATATACAAAGCATGAAAAAGAGATTCAGCTTATGAAGAAGCCTCTGCTTTTTTGGCCATTCGCACTGCTTCAACGAGTGGCGGCGGCTACTCAAGAAGCTTCGCGTGAACCAAGTCACAAAACCAGATGCTCATTCCGAAACTCTGAAGGGGAGAGAGCACGTCAAAATGAGAGATGAGAGAGAATGAGAGGGCACGAGAGAGTGTGTCGGAAGAAGAGGGAGGAAGAGAATGAAAGCATACTGCACAATATGGGTATAAGTGCAGTAGCAAAGAGGAAAGAAGTCTATGTCTCTGGCTAGTGTGGCGATTCAGGGAAAAGCATAAATTGAAAGTGTGGATTTAGGACTGGAAGAATATTATGTCCGGCTATTTTTTCTCTTCCGCCACAGGCAGCCATGACCGGAATCTGTAATAAAATGGCATTGAAAAGGAAAAGTGCACTGGATGGAAAGGAAAGAGAACCAGAAGAAGGATGACTCTGGACATGAACGCGTTCAGAACTTCTGTCTAAGAAGCTGTCGGATAAAGGAAGGAAGAGTCAGCCTATGACCAGTGACGGAGATTTGTGGAAGAGTATATATTCACTGTCTAATTAAAGAAGTCGGAGAGAGAAAGAGAGAATGTTGGATAGATAAAGAGGGAGGGAGGGGGAGAGAGAGGTGATCAAGATCTGCCAACCGAGAATCTTCTTACATAGTGAATGCATGTTGCGTTCACAATAAGCATGCAACGTAGAAATAGAAAGTAAGGGAGAGTGAAGAAAGAGAGAAACAACCCGAAATAGACAAGCATCCTAATTAAGGTTCCCGCTAAAGTGGAATGAGAGGTGAGTGGACGAGACAATGGTAAAAGAGATCAGGAAAACGAGAGAGAGAGAGAGAGAGAGAGAGAGAGAGAGGTGAAAGTGAGAGCAGGCAGAATAAAAAAAGAAAAAGAAGAGACCAAGGTCTGTCACGCAACTGCAGGGCGTTTCATGACTGTGGAACACAGAAAATTATGGCTGTGTTTTTTTGTGACGAGAAGGAAAGAGGAGAATATGCACTTTAAATATTACTCTTTAAATAGATTATTTTCATTCGTCTCACATTATTAAAATAAAATGAAACAAAAGAGTAGAGAATAAGCGCAAATATGTACATGGAACGCGTGTCCGCCGCATGCAGGAAGGGACTGCTGAATAATGTCTTGCGAGGCCCACAAAGCGAGTGAAGCGGCAGAAATTGAAGAGGTCGAAGTGAGAGGAAGGAGTAAAAGATAGGATTCCCTAATTCCACTCTGCACTCATCAACCAACTCATCGCGTTTGTAGAGAGAGAAAGACTTGCAAAATGACTGGTAGAATTAAAAGTTTATCGTAATTATTTATAAGCCACATATGAGGCGGAACAATACGCTTCAATTTATGTACATAAATATTACGAGTCTGAATTTTGCACTTAATGCTTATGGAATAACAATGATAAGAACAGCGGAGAAAACAGTAGTATAGATCACGGAAAAAGGATATTTCACAACAAATCTTCGGAATTTGAATACTGATGAATTAGAGTTACGCTATTGCCGCAGTCGTTATTGGTAATTGAATATCTCAGATGGATGTTTGAGTGAGCAGGGAGAATAGGAGGGCAGAATCCAAGGGGGGGGGGCTATAATTGGGTGTCGAAGCTCTGCTGCTTCTGCAAGATAACGGAAGAGACTGGAGCGTAGCTGATACTTCCTGGAGTGGTCGGAGTGGCCACGCCTGGGCATTCACTCTTTTTGTTTAAATAACAATCAGTTAAATGTAACTGCTGTATTTTGCCAAGATATTTTTCAGGCTCATATATATAAATTGAAAGTGATACCAGGAATAGGGCCGTTTGTCTTCCATCCTCGGACAAGGCGACGGCAGATGCAGCGGAGCAAGCAAATTCCTGCTTATGCACACTATTTAACTGATACAATTAAATTTACATCAAAAATTAAAGTTTGGCGGACCAGGAATTACGGTAGCAAAGACGACGACCACGAGGATGAAGTTATTCCAGTCCATCGGGTGACGATAAAGACCATCTCGGGCTAGAAAGAAAGGAATAGAGCTAGAAGTCAGTAATTATCAAGTTTCTTGCAAACAGTCCCAAAGTTTATGTATTTCTTCTGCTCCGTTAAATGTCCCGATGATGCATTAGTGTTTAATAAATATTGCGTTCGTTTCAACTCTAATTAAGGAAGCAAGAACGGACAGCCATTGACAACGAGTTCGCAGTTCTTTGTCGAGAGAGGCAGACGATCGACAAGCACGTAGCGGACGTCGATATCGGAACGATGTCTGTGGAGAGGGAGAAAGTGAGAGAGTAGAGATCGGGAGACAGTCAGAGAGAGAGAGAGAGAGAGAGAGAGAGAGAGAGAGAAGGAAAGAAAAGAGACGATAGAAGAAATAATAAGATTGAGATTGATCGTTCTGCTCTGCTGTTGACTACCTGTTATGTGGAAGATGACGCGTAACGAGGAAAACAGCTCGGAGGGAAGCGGTGACTGGAAGAGCGAAGGCATCGGGCAGAAAGACACTGCATCGAGGACACTCGGGGCACGTGGCGATCAGGGACACCTGAAGGGGGGAAAATCGCTAGACTGGGGAACGTCAAGATCTTATTTCACCACAATAATCCTTCACATTCCAAACCGTTATTATTTTTTAATGAACAGGAATGCCTTATCTAATCTTGAATAAATCCTCGACAGTCGTGTTGGCTAAATTGTCTTTAAAGTGAAAAAATGCACCGAAACAATGAGATTTTCGAAGTTCGTCTTTTGAAAATTAGCTAGCAATTCAAGGTAGACCATGAGGCTCTTGTTTTCCAAAAGAACGAAACCGAGCAATTTCAGGATATCGGTGGCATGTTGCGCTTTGCTATTCAATGCTAAATGAAAGAATAAGAGACAGGGCATAGAGAAAAAGATTAGAGGAAAAAAGTAGAGCGAGAGGGTGAGAGAGAAGATGGTGAAGCACAGAGAAAGAGAGGAAAGAGAGAGAGAGAGAGAGAGAGAGAGAGAGAGAGAGAGAGAAGGGTGACTCTGCAGCTTAGAAATGACAGCTGGGATCAAATAACGGGGCAATAGAAACAGAAGCCAGGGGAGAGCTTAGACGGATTCGGAAAACAGCCGGAGTTGCGCGTGGCAGATGCACGGGAACCGCAGACGCTCAGGAAAGGAATTGTAGTTTTCCTAGCTGGTGACATTTCATTTAGGGCTGTCCTGGGCTAGCAAAGTATATGTAGAAATATGTATGTGGTAAGAAATCGCATTTGAATCGCATTTATACAATAATATTTCTATCGAAAAAGGAATCCTTGAGACCTCAAAGAGGCGAAGTCGATCGAAGCGAGGGAGGCGAGCGGGTTCAGAGCAGAGCGCATCACTGGAGAAGAGCGTCCAGTCCACCAGGATACCCGAGCTCTCTCTGCCACCACACATCAATGTATTCCTTATCCATTTCGGTTTTCAGAACAGAATAACAAAACGATGAGTTTGTTTGTCTAGGGCACGGAGTAATGATAGCAAACTACACCGTTCATTCGATGATTTTAAAAATATTTTTTAAGCTTGAATAAAAATGTGGCGCACATAATTGGAGGGATGACGGAGACGACTCTATCGTATTCATCACCGCAGATTAGGCGAGTTGATTGAGGAGAGGCTTTTGAGAGATCCATCTGAGCTCATTTTTTTAATTCGGGTTATTTATTCAATCCTTTTTTTTTAAACACGAGGTAAGTGCTGACCATAGAGAGAAAGAGCAGAAAGCGAGCAAGGACAGAGCCGGCAGGCAATGGAGGCGATTCGCCAGTGGACGAGCTCATCAGGCATTCCGATTTCAGCCTCCTCCAGATCGAACTTCCTTTTGTTTCGCGAGCTCTAGGAAGTCATGAATACAACAAATGGGTTAACAATAAGAACAACACTTCGAGAACACGACGAATGAGAGGCTGCTTGTTCAATCTGCACTTTGAAGCTTGCCGCGAAGCAGGCGTGAAATCCTTCAGCTCTATCTCTTTTCCCTCTCGTATCCCTGCCAGGCTCTCTTTGTATCCCATGTCTATCATGCCCCCCCTCTCTCTCCCTTTCTCTTTCTCTCTCCTCCCTCGCCGTTCCCTTGCTCTCTCGCTCTCTTTCATCCTCTCTCAATATCGCACTTACTATTTCACCATCTCAATATCTGTTTTACTCTTATTCCTATTTCGTGACAGGATTGACGGTCTTTACCTCATTAGTTCACCCTCGCCATCTTGTACTCCTTATGCTAACTCCCTTCCTCAGCTAACTGATAGAATAGGTGATGTAGCAAGAATGAAGGGCGGAGAGAGAGCATGCTAGAAGTATACAAAAGCATCTACACGGTGCGAAAATGGACTTTTGTCGAATAAGAGTGCTCATTCTTTCGAAACCGACATGCCGGAATGTTCCCCCGGAAAGGAGAGAGAGGGTGAGAAAGACAAGAAGAGGAAGAGAGGCAGACAGCGTAATGGTCAGAGCAAAGATAGTTTGAACGGAAGAGGCTAAGGCAGTGCACTACTAAAGAAGCCATGCGCTTAGCTTATGGTTGGCTGTCGTGAGCTTCGAAGCTCCTTCTCGTGTCTTGTGCAAACTAATTCCGCGTCTTTTACTGCTCTTTCTATTTCTTTTTACCAGAGCATCGGCAGGGTTCCTTCCTCGGGCTCAATACCCTCGTCTAGATGAATTCGCAACAAGAATCTTCCTTCTCTCTGATATATGACGATTTCCAGAGAAGCGATACCCAAAAGTAGAAGAATGCGTAAGGAAATATTATTAGAACTGGTCGAATAAAACGGATAAGCAATAAAAATGTTATCCATGATGTGTATGTATGCAGATTAACATAAGATACATCGATTATTTAAACCAAATGGAAAGATCAGAGAGGGATGGACGTGAACATGTCTGCGAAAAGCTCAAAGAAATGTTTTGGGTAAGACATTGAATTGATGGATAATGGCAAATGAATGAATGAAGTGGATTAGAAGGAGATGTTTGGCAGGCCCCTTCAAGTACCCTTGAAGCTTCATGAATGGCCATTCTTCCATTCCACGAGACTAACACGTACAATCTATACATGCCCAAGAATCAAAATACATCTATTTCTAACGAGGAATCATCAGAGCAAAATCTGTTCTGGCCGTCGTGGTGATTCTGAAGCAAACCGCCATGCTCATTTCGAAGCGGCATGTGAGTGACTCTCTCCGTTCTCTCACTCAGTCTGACTCTCTGTCTTTTTCATACACTCTTGTCATCATCCTCCTTTTTTTCTCCCCCTGGCTGAGAGAGAGGCCTCCCCCCAGGGCGGGTCCTGAAGGGTGTTCAATTTCGCCCGTCTCTTCTCCTTCTTCGGGTCCCCTCATCTATTCTTCACCGTCATGACTCGGTTCCAGTCTCCGTCAGGAAATATCAAGGAAATGAGGATAGAGATATTGGCCAATAAGAAATGCCAAACAAAGGGAGACATGCAAAGGAGGCCGGTTTTGCATCAGAAATCGCATTTCTATTCGACAGAAGAAAGTAGTGAGAATGTCACTTCGATAAGTCTGCAGAAGTGAGTCTAATTAAATCTAATTAAATTAATGTCGTAGTCTTCTTTTGATTGATTTTAGAGTAAAAATTTCAGATAGTAAAATAAGCCCATTAAGTTCGAAGCTGTACGTAGGCATATCATCTTTTATTAAGAATAAATTAAGGAGAACTCTGTCTCTTCCCCGTCAACATGTCAAGTGTTTTGATTAATAAAAAAAATGAGTTGACCATTATGCAATCCGGATTTCGAAGCAATCAAAGCGGAAGCGCACGAAGATATGTTGCAACCCGTATGCATATGTGGACAGATTGAATGAAAGGAAACCGGATCGTGGGGAAGGGCAAAGGGGAGGAAGCTGAAGGCTAGTAAGAAGAAGATTAGCTCATCCCTTCATAAGGGGAGAAGTTGTTGCATTCTCTGCAGCTGAGTCCAAGCTTCTATTTCCGTTGCATACCTGATTGCTCGCCTCATCAATTAGACAAAGTGTTCCAGGATGATTGAATCGAATCCGCTCTTTCTCTTCGCCCTGCTCAGCTTCTGCATGATAGTAGCAGCACTCGAGAACGGCGTCAGCGAAGAGGGCTTCTGGCCTCGCTGGGGTATACTTGGCTGTTGATCGGCAAGCGAGAAAAGAGAGAGAGAGAGAGAGAGAGAGAGAGAGAGAGAGAGATAGATAGAGGGGAGAGGTAAAGAGCGAGAGAGACAGAAATGAGAGTGTGAGCAAGAGAGAAGAGAACGAGCTAGAGCGAGAGAAATCAAGAGAGGAGAGAGCGAGCGAGAGAGAGGGAAAGAGATTGAGATGGAACAATGCCTCTTCCAGAACAGCGCACAGTTGACTGCCTCGCTGGTCCTCGAGCTTCTGATTGTGTTTTGAATGCGCCCGGAGCAAAGAAGCCACGAGACCCGAAGAATTACAAGTGCAGGTGTGGACCGGCAGATGAGATGGGCCTTGAGGGGTGGATGGTTTGAGGGAGGAGCCGATGCCTCGGGATGAATGGAATCACTTGGCACGCAACACAACAACTCGCATCGCCTGTCCGATTGGATGTGAACCCGATTCCGACCTTTCCGTTTCGTTCCTTCTTTCATTTACATGCAGTTAAAAGAACAGATGGTCTGATGATTCCTTTCTAGGTTCTACAAAAGGTACCCTACTACAATCCGCTCTGTCAAAAGTACTACACTTACGGCAAGTACCGCAAGGTTCGCACGGGAAAGCAACGCATATGTCCATTAACCTTAGATTCTGAATTCGATTAGATAAAAAGTTAGCGTTTTCTTTAAATATTTCTTCTAGGACGGTGAATGGTATCTTTGGCTATCTTCGCCATGCCGTGCTGCAATTACAACACACTGCCGCTTCAAGGTAACTGGCTCGCCCTTCCCGACTGCTATCGCAATATTTCATGTTCTCCCTCAATGATTGCCTCCCCCTTTCTCTCTCCATTCTACTAATCATTTGTTTATCACTTTACATCTCCCTCTCGCACAGGACATTCCTCAACATGGCGGTGGACAGCAGGAATCTCAGGAATCCACAACCCCTTCGCCTGCATTGCGAGGCAGCGTCCGGCGACTGTTCTAGCCTCCCTCCGAGTCTGTGCCTCGCATGCATATGTAGTTGAACTTGTGATTTCATATGGTCACGCATAAAGACTCGCCTGATTCCGGTAATCGTTCAATGTCCTTCTCTCTGCCACTTTCGTCTCTCTCTCTTTTTTGATTCATTCTAACCCTTCTTTCCTCTCTCGTCTCTGTCTCTCTTTTTTGATTCATTCTAACCCTTCTTTCCTCTCTCGTCTCTGTCTCTCTTCCGATCCTCTCACATCCCTCTCGTTCGTCATCTGTTCTATCTTCTTTGAAATAGGAAATTAATTTAAACAGGTTTACAGTCAGTGGGAGATGTCACTGCTCTACGAGGAAGAATAACATGATTTCTGATTGTTGAAGTTGAAGGTGCAATTGTTGAGCATGGTTACCAGATGTTGATTAATGAGACTGACCTTCAATCTTGACACTCCTATTGCATTGGACTCCAGCCATGGAATGAAGAAGATACTTTTGCGCGTCATATGGCATTCGCGTACAGATGTATATAACGTCAACTCACTTTGACATGTCAGACCTGGAGGCAGTGAATTCGCAATATTGTTCTCTACTATTTTGAGACCATGAATACAGTAATTTTCAAAATGCGCACTATAAACACGCATTGCCCCCTCATTTTGCGTTTCCCAGAACAGGATTTTTCTATGTTTTCGTACTCCGAATTCAATTTTTGAGCTTTCAGAGTGTTTTCACTGAATTATCCATCTCTATCGTCACTTACTGCCCTATTATTTGTGCTGTATTACTATCAAATCTGGAGCAGGCGCTGATTTTGTTATACTTGTAATGTTTTGTCGAGTTCTTGTTCAAAAGTGTAGAATACAATTGAGTATGTGCCCTGTGGATGGCGTCCTCCGGTTCGCGACTTCGCTTGGCTTTAATGAACGCGAACAAATGGAACATCGGAACATGGTGAAGCTGGCGCATCCAGAATCTCCGGAGCGGATTGAAATGGCTGTTCACAGACTCGCTGAGCACGGACTGCTGGGGCGGTGTCAGCTACTGCATGTTCGTGAGTAGTGTTCACTGGAGAACTCAATGACATGACTTTAGGAACTTTATTGTTTTGTCCAGTATAGCCTCATGACATTTCGTTGATTGCATCACTAACCAACAATTTTTTTAAGAACTTGAATATTTTCAGAAATTTCACTACTGCGACGAAGGTGACCTGCGCCAGACGCACTCCTCCGAGCTCGTCGAAGGTGTTCAAGGAGTAGCGAATGGTCGACTGGAACAAGAAGAAGTTAATCAGTGGGCTGGCCGTTTCGATTCCGTCTTTGCCACCCCGGTTTGTCATAATTCTCTTTTCTTTTGTCGTAATTTCTTTACCGAAAAGTGCCTCTTGATTGTCTTATGTTGCTTGTAATCTTCAGAACACCTATGAGGCAGCCTTGTCTGCCGTTGCTTGCTGCCGTAGCATGGCTGAGTGGGTGGTCACTGAAAAGGTTGGAAACTTCGTTTATTCATTCATGATGTTTTAGTAATCCTAACGGAAATAATCTTTTCCTGCTGTACCTTCCCTATGCTAGGAACGATTATGCTATAGGTTGTTTATTGCGTTATCATCAAGATGTTAGCGAGGGATATCATTTATCGCTGGCGGGGGGCCAAGATCGCCCTTCAGAGGATACTGTGATAACGAGTGCGGTAGATTCCAAACGGTTTCGCGCTGGTGCGTCCACCGGGTCACCACGCTGACCGTGATGAGCCATGCGGATTCTGCATCTTCAACAACAACGCTCAGGCAGCAGAAGCAGCGTACACGGCGGGGGCTGAGAGGTCGCTAAGTTCATTATCTTTTATTGCGAGATTTTTTTGTGAAATATTTCTTTGGGGACTTGATCTTGGATACTTAATTTCTTGTAGATGACTGTACGAGATTGCAGAATCCTTATTCTGGACCTTGACGTGCACCACGGCCAGGGCACTCAGCGCATTTTCTACGATGATCCTAGGTATATCTTTTGTAATCGTCCATTTTGAATCTTTCTGTCGAATGGATGCTCAAACTTTTATTTGTTTGCAGAGTAATGTATATTTCGATCCACCGTTTCGAGAATGGAACGTACTGGCCTTACTTGGCCGAATCAGCTTCTTCTGCCATCGGAGAGGGCGCTGGCAAGGGCTTCACCGTTAACATTCCACTTCAGGAGGTTGATTCATAAAATACTCTAATTGCTAATAATGATTGCATTTTAAGTCGAATTCGATATTTCCAGACAGGATGTGGTGATGCTGACTATCTGGCGATCTTGTTCAATGCTATTCTTCCCCTCGGCCAATTCTGGCAGCCCTCGTTGGTGATCATCTCTGCTGGATATGACTGCTTGGCGGGTTGGGATGATACATTGTCTTTCTTTTGTAGTGTGCTCTCCGCATATTCATGACTAAGTACGATATGGCAGCCTTTCTGCTCGTTCCTTGCTGTGGAATCCGTGGCCCTGCAGTGATGGTAGTGTCCCTCTGCAGGAGATCCTCTCGGCGGGATGCTCCTCTCTCCCCAGTGCTATGCCCACATCGTCCATCACATGAAGACCCTTGCAAACGGCAAGCTGTTAATGATTCTTGAGGTGTCTCACATCAAATATATCGAAACATTCATCCTCTTGATACAGTAACATTCCTTCTTGCCAGGGTGGATACAACCACAGAGTATTGGCTGATGGAGTGGCAGCGAGTGTGAGAGTTCTTCTTGGTGAACGGCCTCCTCCGCTTCCTTCACCAACTTCTCTTTTCACCAAATCATCGTCAGATTCCACTTTTGAATTGTGATGACTTATTAGATTAGTGAGGTCGAGAAGAAAGGGTAATGAGCAGTTTTACTATAAACAACTGCCAAGAGCCCTGTCACAATTCTGATTGATTTGCCTGTAAAAGAAGTGCTGTATTTGCCTGTAAAAGAAGTGCTGTATCTTGCAGAACGTTAGAATCAGCCCTGAATACGATTGCCTTTCTGCGGCCTCATTGGCCTTGCTTTGGATTCTATCCTTCATCTACCGACATTTGGCCGTTAGTTTCTTGTTTCGAGTTCGACAAGTTGCCCCAATTAATAACCATTCGGAATGTTTTTTTAACAGTTTCCCGAGCAAGTCTGCCTTCCTCTTCACTCCTCCTGCCTTCGACTTCCCCACAGCAGACATCGAACAAGCGAAGCTTCTTCATCCATGCATTCCTCCCGCAGGTATTTTCCCCTAGTTCTTTTCAAGTTTTCTCATGTTTTCATTATAATACATGGAAGGTTCTATTGGAATGTTATGCCGGTTATGTACTTTAAATATTTTGCGTCAGCCGAATGCAAGAAGATGAGAGAGACATTCGTTGGTGTCGTAGGCGATTGCCATCTGAATCACTGTCACCCTGAAGACAACAGCCTAGAAGAACCTGCACGGGTTACTGATGTTAGCTCCTTCGAGTCATCTGTTACATTCCAAAGTACTTTCACTCTGCAGGTAGTAACAGCTCTGAAGAAGCGAGGGGCGTTTGCTGGTTGTGAAGTATTTGCGGTGGACACAAGGGGAAGTCCAGCTGTTCTCGACATCCATGAAGAGGATCTGCTTCTCGTTCACTCCGAAGAGTATCTCACTCAACTGAAATTACTCTCCGAGGTATGATTCTAAAGAGATTAATGAACATATAATTCATCGTTGAGAGTTCGCCATTCAATACCGAAAAGCGTATCCATTATTTTAGTTTTCCTTGGTAAAAGCCGTCTTTGAGAGTGACGACGGTGTCATTGATGCCAAGCTTCCTGATAAATGGAGAGCCGACTCAGTCTTCATCCGGCCTGGCAGCTTCCTCGCTGCCAAGAGTGCGGCAGCAACTGCCGTAGAGGTAGGCTCTTCTTTTGATAAAAAAAAGTATCAAATACGCTTTTAGTGTAACAATTATTCTTCTGAGTTGTACTTTTAAACAAATATTATGTTACATTTTCGCTAATTATTACGCTTTCCATGCAGCGCTTTATTCCTAGGGGTTGTAACAAAATAATTGCAAGTCACGAGAACTTGCGAAATAGTTCCTTGCATATGCGCGAACAACGTTAATGATCAATGAATGCGATGCGCATCTCTGGGAACCACGTATTTTAATATAAATCACATAGCACTTGATGAGATGAACTGGAATTTGCGATATCCCATGGATTTGTGCCTACAAGACAACTCCAGTCTTTATGGAAAGGATCCGTTACGATGAAGGGATTGCTGAGAACTGCCGAAGTGGCACTGCATCTGTCCTGGAAGATTCCCTTACTCGGAATGCTTCTTCTCCGATCGAATAGTTGCCGCTGATTTGCAATCTGCCTGTTGGTCTCTGCAATTATTGTTCGTCTGAATTTGCAAAAGTAGGGGCTCAGCTAAGTTCTATTCTCGCTTTTAATGTTATTATGATTACCAAGTATCTCTGTAACCTGTTGATAGCAGCCGTCTTAGCAAGACGGTCTCCCAGCAGTCCATCCGAAGCTAGAACGCGGTAGAAGAGGAAGACGTTGATGGAGAGGAACATCGATCCACCTCAAGATGGATGTCTATTTGGAGCGGTACATTGAAAGGTTGAATGCCGCGTTTGACTAAATGGTTTCACATCTGGCAGTATGTCTGATCTGGGTGAGCAAGGAACACGAACCACCAAGCGCGATAAATGTGTAGCAGCCATGGAAGAGGTTGAGATGCGCCAGTGCCCACTGGATCTGCCAGAACTGCACTCCGAAACGAAAGACTATGAACCTGGGAATGTTGTGATTGTCTGATGGGTTTATAAGAACCTATTTTTGGACGAAGACGTAAATATAGTTATAAGTTATGGTATACTTACGTGGTGATGTTCAGTATTTTGACGAGAGTGTACAGCTTCGGACACTCTATGTTCTCGCCGGAGATTTGCATGATAGATCGGATGTGGAGGAAAATGCTGAAAATCGACGTATTTTTGTGTTGTGGTTTTGTCACGCAGAAAGTATTTTTAAGGATACCTATCTAGTCATCGGTTATGGTATGCAAGAGAACTTATAGGTTGTCAGGACCTGTTGACCTCCATGAGAAGCGCCCAGTAGTTATAGGCCAAGAACTTCTGAGGAAGCAGAGAGAAGAAGAAGACGCCGACAGTGGCGGTGTGGTGAATGAAGAGCTCGATTGTCCATCGAGAGATCTCGTGACGGGCCATGTCAATAGAGTCGTTCAGGAAGTAAGCTGCAATCGGACTTTTCGGTGCTATAATTGTCATTGCATTAAGCAGAAGCTAGAACAGAAGTGTTTATTGCTTCCCACTCACCAATGGAGATGATTGGGAGCTGCTCAGCCCAGATACGATGCCAATGGATGATATGATTGAGCATGATGTCAGAGTTGAAGAGGCCAAAGGTCAGTGACCACAGACCCGAGATGGTCGAGTGTAAAAGGCAGATCGACAGATTGTGCAGGCGATAGGCTCTGTCAAATTGTTTTTTTAAGCTTCAATACTTACACCAAGGCAGGGGAGCTACTTGCCTTTCCTCAGCAAAGGTACTACCTGAATCCCTTGTAAGACTGGAAAAGAAAGTTCTGGACGAAGATGGCAGCGAGGCGCCAGAGGACAAAGTAAATGACGAGAGGGAGAAGGATTCTTGACTCTGTGATTCGGCTGAGGGGAGGCCACTCCAACTCAGGCCTGGGCTGCTCAAGGGACGCAGCCGCGCCCTCCGATTCATCCATCTCTGAGCCTAAGACGGGCAATTCTTACTATATTGTATTTTGAATTTTTTTATTGTTGTGAAACTACCCTCGGTTCTTCTTCTTCATGGGTTTATAAATTTTTAATATGGTCTGGTTTAGTTCGAATAGTTACCCAAAATTTCTCCATATATATTTTTTTATGTAGAAGAATGGTTGGCCTTGATTCCTTTAAAGGACTATTTCCTGACAAGAGTGTCATACTGACTCTGGGAGGGTTAAAGGCGATGTCGCAGTTGTTTACTTCGGAGAAGAGTGGCAGCCCCAGCCGTCCTCCCTTGGCGCGTTTCGAGAGAATGAGCAGCGTTCTGTTTATTATTGCAGAGGCATAGTCCTTTCTTGCACTTCTTTCTAGAAAATGGAAAAGAAATGCTAATTTGTAGCTCATTTTTAATATGGATACTTCCAACTCACGAATTATGTTTTTGATTTCCTCAGCCAATATGACTTTAGCCTAGAATATTAGAGCTGAATAACAGCAAGCTGGCGTTGCCATACAGCAAAAGAACAACCATGATACCACTTCTTCTAACCTGCGGATGAATGAAATACATATTTAGATCGCGAGAGTTTGGTGGGGAGAATAAGCTGGTGGAGGAGATGGCGCTGTAGTGGACTATGTTCTCTTCTCTCTCTCTCTCTTTCTCTTTTTCTTTCTTTCTCTCACTTCTCTCTGTCCCTCTCCTATGGTTTCAATTCCATACCAGCTATGCCTTTCTATTTCTACACATCTGCCTCGCTCTCCGCCGTTGCTATGCACATAAAGAGAAGTGACGCATGCGATTGTGATTGCTCGCCCATGAGGCGCTGAGTCTTCATCTGTGATGGTTATGCGTTCGCTCCCTCTCTCTCTCTCTCCCTCTCTCTCTCTCCCTCTCTCTCTCATATCTCTCTCCCTCTCTCTCTCATATCTCTCTCTCTCTCCTCTTCTCTCTCTGGCTATCTAGTTCTCTCAGCCTCTTCTGAAGTTTATAGAGCGGTAACAACTTTCCATTGCCGAGATAAAGCCTTGTTAAAAAAGGCAGAGATCAAAAGCACGATCTTATCTGGAGTTGTGAAAATTATTGCCAAATCCCAATATGATCAAGTTTGGCAGATGGAGAATGCAAGAATGATTATGCGGAGCCTTCGGTGAACACATCCAAGCGCACGAAATGGTGTAGGAAATGTTTGTTGTCTACGGTCTCTTTATTAGTTGGGCGCGACAAATCTTTTGTTTTCTTCCCTCTCGAATAACCTTCCGTCGACATGCAAAGCCTTCCCAGCAACTGCCAGGAAGGTTCTCTCTGCCTTCTTCCGCTCTCACGATCCCTCTGGCGTCAGAAGGAAAAGCCAGTCGCGTTAACATGCCCATATGTTTTGCGCATAAGGAAGAGAAAATAGCCGATTGGGAGTCTGGCAGCAAGTTGCGTGCATTTGCTAGAGATGGCTTATACATCGGAAATGCACCTGCTGGAGAGAAAGAGGAGAGAGAGAGAGAGAAAGAGAGAGAGAGAAAGAAAGGGGAGTGTGAAAGGAAGAAGGAGGAGAGTGAGAGCGAGAGATAAATATTTTTCCCGTTGAAACCAAGTCTTTTTTCAAGCGTTGTATGACTACAAATAGTTTCTATTTGTTTATCCGAAAGAAATTATTGACTTAAAAAATAAGGAAACGGTTGGTGATACGCGGGTGTTAGTCAGGTAGGGAATATCCAATGTAAATGGTTTGATTCAAAGAATAGAAATGTAGGAGTCAGACAACTGTGGGTTTATTTTATAGAGGAAGCGAAGGCATTATGGTTGGCTTTGTGGGGGGGGGGCGCTTTATCTCAACGGATGTACATGAGCCGATAATCGGACTGATGCTGCATCGCTTTTTTCCACGAAGCGATTAATATGCACAAGAAGGATTGATTACTGGGACGTGGTATTTAGGAATTGTTCTGATAGCGGTAAAAAGATTTGAAAAGAAAAGAGAACACGCAAAATTATATTTTTGATTATAAGGCTAGGAAATGAGATTAGATTGTATAATACCCTTTTTCAAGCATTCCTACGACTTCTATGCTATTGCTTACCTTTATTTATTTATTTATTCTTACAGCAAATAATGATTGACAACATGTGGAGTGAATATGACAAATAAGCTTATGCCACTGAGCCCTATTAAAAGAGGTGAGCAATAAGAGTAACTGAAGGGAAGACAAGAAAGAACTTTCGGCCTCCAAAGAGTCGAGTCTCCCGATAACCGACAGAGAGATTCGAACCCTTTCGCGCGCTTGCATTTGAAATACCCGCTGTTTGCATTGCGAACTATTTTCTTCTCTTTTTCCTTTTTTAAAATCTTTCTTTACCGTTCTTTTTCTCACTCACTCATTCTCTCTCTCTCTTTTCTCTCTCTCTCTCTCTCTCTCTCTCTCTCTCTCTCTCTGTTTAAACAACCAGCAAATGTAGACGTCGTAGGATCATGGGGACCGACATAGGAGAGTGAGAAAGAAAAGAAGAGTGAGAGAGAAAGCGGGAAGTGATGGATACGCAGACAGCAGAAAGCATAGCATACAGCTGTGGGAGCAAGAAGCGCTTCCGCAAGCTCTTGGTCCGTCTGTTGCGAGGGCTGAGAAGAAGTGCAGCTGGGCCCTGATTACAAGGTATATGTAGGCCCCTAAAGGTTCTACTGGAAAGGATTAAATCATTTAAAAAGCCACATCTCGTGGTCGAAATTAACTAACGCGTTTAACGTCGTGTAATATTGGGGACACATGGCGATCGAAATTGTTCCATAAGGAAATTCCAATATTGGCCTGGGAGATCGCGCTGCTCACGACTAGAACGAGATGAAAAGAGGTCGAAGGACAGAAGGAGGGAGGGAGGGAAGGGGGGGGGGGGTGCCATGACAAGGATTGAAATGTGAGAGTGACCTGCCGAGTTGTCGAGTGCGAACTGTGCTTGGCAGGGTGCAGCTTAATGAGGGAGGGAGAATATGTCAAGGCAGTCTATATTTTGAGTTGATTAGGCAAGCGCGACAGATAGAGTGAGACCTCTGAATGCCACGTTTCAGTTACCAGGATGGTCATTCCGGTGAGAATATTAAGGTTGCGCCGCTTCGTTCTTGTGCTCTACAAAGTGAACAAAGTGGCAAGGAAGAGCCAAGTGCGCTCTTGAGGAGAAGAGAGAGAGAGAGGAGAGAGCAGGGAAGTGAGAGGAGAGAGCGCCTCTTCTACTCAAAGGCTCCCTTGCTTCCCACGCCGTCGTGCCGCTGGGCAGAAGATGGAGGTTCAACGGCTAAGATGCAATATGCGCATGCGCAGGACGCTTCTCCGGAAGAACGAGGGCAGACTTTGACTCGAGAGAGAGAGAGAGGGAGGGAGAGGGAGAGGGAGAAGTTATGTATGAGAAAGAGGAGGAAGGAAGAAAGATATAGGTAGAAAGGGGAACCCTTCTCCCCCCCCCCCCAATGAGTATGAAGACATGCTGGGCAGAGCATTGCTTCCATTCAGTGGAGGAATGGGAAAGTGGCCTTCGTGAAAGTCATCTACTTCTTCGCCGGGCAAAAGTGAATAAATTCAGATAATACGGAACGATGAAGTATCGAAATACTGTACCTTGTATCATTTACTCATCATCTCTACTCAGATATCTCTCTCTCTCTCTCTCTTTCTCTCTCTCTCTATTTCCCTCGCTCTTTCTCTCTCTTTATCTCTTCCGTTCTCTTTGGTCTCTTCTTCTCTTATTTCTTTCTCACACTGCTCTTCAGCGCGGACGGCTTTGGAGCGCTTCATAAAGTTGGGTTTAGCCTTGCCCTCTCCTGCACATTCGTCGTTGCATTCGTTGTTCTCTGCAAAGGAGTATGAAAGAGTGCATGCAAAGAGAGAGTAGAAGAGAGAGAGGGATTCATGTGTAAGGGGAGTAATATGTGACTTGGGTTTCCCTTTGGATGACATGAATTCTGCCATCAGGACGTCGACCTCGCGTGTTGCATCCAAAACACAAGCCCATCTACCTTGTAATTAATTGATAAGGAAGAGAGCAGATTCATATGATGAAGAAAAAAATGTGCTTTAGAATCTTTCGTTATTGTTGGAATGCAGCTGAATCTCATGCTGTCTATGCGACGCATTTATGACCAGGCCAGCTTGCCTGGATTGGCCATTAATGTTTTAATCACAGCAGCCCATGAATTATGCAAATTGGAATGGTTGCCTTTAGAGGATATAATTATGTGTAGCTTCCATTGGTAAACCGCTTAGAAATCACAGCTTCTAGAAAATCTTCAGTGTCCTGTTTATATACAGCCAGTGCTGATAAAGAGTGTACTACTTTTAGAAAGATGTACACAGTAATAGTTATAAAGTTGGTGTAGTAGAAAGATTTCATGCAGGGATTTTGCACAAAAGTTTTTATTATTGACGTTCTTGAGTGTGTACGGCGGGTCGTCGAGTGCGTGAGGGCAGGCGACGCTTCCCATGCTTCTGGTTGGACATTCGAGAGAGAGAGAGAGAGGTATTGTGTGATCGTCTGTTGTTACAGGACTAGCAGTGGTTCGTCCACCTGGCCACCACGCGGGTCCAGGCCGTCCTGCTGGCTTTTGCCTCCTCAATAATGTTGCTCTTGCTGCGAAGGTGATATATTTCGCTTTAAATAGATATTTCGTGCAATTGTAATTGAGAACGCTTTCAGTATTGAAAAAAACATATCAACAAATCGGTCGACATTGTTCAGCAAGCAAATTCTTCTAAACAAACGAATTTGAAGGTAGCGCGTAAACGCCTGGGCGTGAAGCGTGTGCTGATTGTGGATGTGGATGTCCATCTCGGAGACGGGACCTTGGAGTGTCTCCGGGCTGACAGAGAGGAAGAAGGAATCCTCTTCGTTAGTCTCCATCGATTCGATGATGGCACCTTTTATCCTGGGGAGGCTTTCTTCGAGGAGAAGAAGAAGACTGACGAGGAAGCCAATGAGAGACATGTCTGTCAGCACTTTACAATTTTTAATTTAAGTTGGGCTGACATTATTAATTTTACTCAGAAGTCGAGTAGTTGTTTATCTTTATCCTTGAAAGTCTATGCCGTTGTTACTAAAGATAAATGATGATTTATCTATGATTTAGGTTCTGATTCCCTGGAATGGAGGCGCCATGGGCGATGCTGAGTACTGCGCTGCGCTTTACAAAGTCAGACACTTTGGTAATGAAAGAGATATCCCGAACTACATTTCTTTTTGTGCTTAAGATTGTTCTGCCAGTGGCGACATCATTCAATCCCGAGTTGGTTCTTTTCTCGGCTGGGATGGACTGCCTGAAGGGAGACCCGCTTGGTGGGTACCTGCTCAACCCTTCGACTCTGGCTCTCTACATCTCCCATCTCTCTGCTCTCGCACCCACTGTTGCTGTCCTCGAAGGAGGTTTGAGCATAAAACATGTTATTCTAATTTTTTTTTTGCTCGAGCACGTACAATAATATAATGGGGTGACTTGTAGGCTACGACATTACGGCTTTGACGAACGGCCTGGCTGCCGTGCTGGAGGCAATGCGCTCTGGTCACCTTCCGAATGAAGCTGTGCCTCAAGGACTACGGTAATCCCTTCTTCCCTTCAAGAGTCATTCTTTCAATCCGTCATTTACAGAGTCTGTGAAGATGCGTGGCAAACTCTTCGCATTTCCCATCACTCCTCCTCTGCCAAATTCCCTCTCCTCACTGGCTTCGACAGTCCACTGCCTTATCCAAAATAATTATTTCTTTGTTAAAAAAAATACTTTCAAAGGAAATTAATAGATATTGAGGCGCTGTACCCTGGTCAGATTTAGGAAGAAATTGTTCGTGCTATTGGCCACAGGCCTAGAAATTGATGGTTGTTTTTAATATAGGTGTCCGATGATATTGCTAAATACGAGTGACAGAATAAACAGTTTCTCGAGTTAGCAGCGCCTTTCTTTGACTCTGAGTTTTGTTCTTTGTTATACTGAGAGATGGCTGTGGATGTATTGAAGAAAATCCATCTGAAGATGAAAACGGGAAATCATGAAGAAGTTCAGTGCGAGTCATGACAAATGATGTAGGAGGGGAGGGCGCGGGAGGCTCTCAGGCTGCAGCTGCTGGTCCCTTCGCAGTCGTTCCCAAGCAGGACTGCCCTCACATCGACGATGGGGTTGGATTTTCGAGGCGCTGTTCCGTTCCGTAGAGCGATGGATTCATAGTGAAGGGCCTGTGGTTGTCTTCATGGATGTCAGTAGATGGGTCTGTGAGACAATATGTATTTTTTTCTCTATTTGTTTGTGTGATTTTCGATGCGTCCCCTTCCGCCTGGCGGCATCCCCATTGCGGGGGCGTGTACTCACTGCGGTGACAGGACCGAAAACTGGTGCTGCCTTCATTGCTACTCGGTATCTATCACTCTCTGTCCCTCTCCATAATTTACACAAAATAATGCATAACTTCTTGAGCTTCACTGTGGACGTGCAATCAACGGGTGTGGAGTAGGTCATGGCACGTCCCTGCAGCACCCTCTCGCTCTCTCCGTCTCCGATCTCTCTGTCTGGTGCTACGCATGTGATGAGTACGTCGCCCATGACAATCTCTTCCCTGCCAAACTCGATGCTTACCGACGCAAGTTTGGAGAGGAACCGCCGCACGGAATTATTTGAATGCTTCATGCCGAGGAATCAGTTTTCTCCCCTTCCGCTTTCTTATTCTCTCTCATAAGGGCCATGCCATTCCACTCGCTATTCGGCCTGTAGTATGTCACTGACCATAGCTCGTTGTCGGAATCGTACGGCTATGGTTCTGGTTCTTTTTATGGCTTATCACTTTAAAACACGTGTATCGCTGCATTTCAGTTGCTATTCATAACTTCCAGAATGCAATAAAGCATACCTTGCGAAACGTAATCAGTGGTTATTAACAAATGAAAGAAATGGCGGACGTGGGAGTGATCGCTAGAGGTAGTTAAAGCATTCAATTAATTTAGAAGCTTAAGCAGTCAATTAATTTAGAAGCTTTTGCCCCGTTTTCTGGTGGAATTTAGGAATGCGCATATTTGCTAGCCCGAACAACGTAACCAAACCGAAAGCATTTACCTAATCTAAGGATCGGTTACTAGGATAGATCAAGAGCTACTAAATAATTGCTCTATAATGGCGTGAAGAGTACTAAACAAATACTTCGAAAGCATGTGCAGGTATGTCATTAAAAAAGAACGATTAGAGACGCCTTCCATTGCTCAGTCAGTGATAGGATCACGAATGAGAGAGGAAAAGTTGGAAGAGATGACAATCTCACTGAAGGAGGAGTCGATGAAGTCTGCGATGACAATGTTCAAACCATCACGCACTGCCCGCTTCTCTCGCAACCAGGTTAGCAGGCACTGTCAAGTGATCTCTCAATACTTCATCGTGAAACGGTTAGTTTTGTTTAGAGACTAACTCTGGTCATGGGAAGGGCGAGTCGCTTCTTGAGAGAAGAGAATGGATGAGCAATGATATCTGCCTTCTGAGCAGTCACGATTCCCTGGCCGACGAAGATACGCGAAGGGGCGGGGAAGATTCCCTGGGCACGGCGGTCGGCGCACGAAGACTCCAGACACGACAGAACCACGTCACTCTGATCAAATCTATCTTTCCTCTCTCTCTACCCTCATTCTCTCTCTCTCTCTCTCTCTTTCCTCTCTCCCCTCATTCCCTCTCTCTCTCTCTCTCTCGCACTTTCTCACTTACATACCTTGTCTGAATTAGGCCATGGCGAGTAAATGGAGTGCGCGGGCCAGAAGAGAGGGTCGGGGGAGGGCCACGCAGTGAGCACCAGAACATTCCATCCGGCCCGCTGCGTCTGGCGAAGGCTAAGCTCGCCCATGCTTGACGCTGCTGTTGTAGGAACGAGTTGTCGAGCAGAGAATACGGTTAATACAGTATCCCTGCAGAAGAAGGAGCAAGGCATAGGAATTAGCAACTCAGCTCGATTTAGACATTCTCACTGAATGAAAGCGAAGTCTTCGGGACGCTGGCAGCCGTAAGTGTGGTTGATGTCGATGATCACGAGCTCGCCTGCGACATCCAATTAATGGAAAGTTAATTGCAATCAAATTGATTCCACGGAGTGAATTAAACACTACGTCTCCTCGAAACACAAAGAACTCCAAGGTAATACTCACCTGGGTGGACTCGAAGGAAGTCGGCGATGGAACGAAGAAAGTCAAGAAGGAGTGGGCCGTAGAGGGCGTGGACGAGGCGGAAACCGGGCAGATGCGGGCCGGTGGAGCAAGAGTTCTTTCGCTGCAGGAGATGGGCGAAGGGAGGAAGAGAGACACGCAGATCGAAGTAACGGATTCCACAGCGCAGCTGGACAGAGACATCCAGGTCCTATCGGAGAGCCATTTCACTTCTGGAGCTCAGTTATTAGTAGTTCACAAGGAAATAGAATAACATCAGATTTTGCCAAAATATATTGAAAGCGTAATAGATTTATTATAGAACAGAAGATGAGGAATTTGAGATACGAAGTCTTCTAGTTGTTGTGGTGTTAACCTGAGTGACAGCCCATCTACGAATGATGCGGCGGATGCCCGGAAGACTGCCAATCCGGCGGAGAACATCACTCTCGTCATTCGCAACTGGAAGACGGTGGGAGAGGGCGCGGCGGGAGGCGAAGGAGTCGTGGGAACCTCAAGCAGACACAAGAGTTACTCACCAAAACAAAAAGAAGGAAATCTGTTATGGCACGATGCCACCACTGGAAACTCCACAGAGTAGCACGGAAAAGGAAGAGACCTGGAATGGCGAGGAGAGTGAGTGGTCGATCTCGCACTTCAGCTGGCAGCAGAGTCATCCAGTCACTGAGATGGGGAGGCGGCGGAGTGGCGACTGGACCGACCGAGCGACTCCGCGTCTTCTTAGTCGGCCTTCTTCTTGGCCGTGGCGGAAGTGGCAACAATCCGCCCGCCGCCTTCTCCCCATCCATCACTGAACATTAAGCAGGAAAACACAAATACTCAGGACGTGCGAAGAAAAGAAAGATATTAATTGCATGGCTGAGAACCGTAAGCACTGTCATATGGCCATCGCATCAGTGACAGTCGACACTCTTTATCAATAGAATGGAAAGGAGCGAATGGAAAGGAAACACGAACTCTATCATTGGACGGAAAAGACCAATGAGGGCAGCAAAGGCATAAATTTGGAATGAAGAGCAGTGCATGAAAGAGGATTATGAGGGAAAGAAAAGGCACAATTCGAATGAAATGATGAGTCAGGCGAGGAGTATTCACAAGTAAAGGTCAGAGACAACGGATTTACAACAGGAGAGACAACAGTTCAAACGTTCTGCTTCCCCAACCAATAGCACCAACCCAGAAGCCTGTGCTCAACGATACTCCTTTTTTTATTCGGCTGTCCCGCAGCGATCATTAAAAATAACAACAAGACTAATGGGAGGCTGGGAAGGTGTGTACTTTGGGAAACTCTGAGAATAAAACAACATAGAAAGGAAACAAATCGTGAGGTTAATTTAGTGCGCGGCCTTGATGAAGTCGCGAACCTTTGTTAATTCAAGGTCGCGGTCATTTACATAGAAGTGTTGCCTAATTTTGCGGCTGCAGGTTTTGCAGATTTAATAGTTTCTCCTGTCTTATATGAAAATTTGGAATTCTCGTTTAGGCGTCCTTTACAATATATCAGTTGAAACGAAGAATAAGCTTTTTTACAATTAATATTTGCAAGTTCAGCGTCTCCGCTGCCCATTGAGCACGAACTCCCTGCTGTTCGCGAGGGCCGGCAGAGTCGGTGTGGTCTTCTTGCGGCCGCCTCCCTTTCGCTTCCTTTGCAAAGTGGCGGAGATGGATGTCTGGCGTGCGCCGGAGGGCGTGGCCAACTTGGCGTACTCCGCCACGAAGCCCCTCTCCTCCACCGAGTCATCCGTGTGCAACACCAACAACAGCAAAGCACTCGACGAGATCATCTCTCCTGGGATCTGCATGGAAGAGGCATTCTTCTCCGAGTCACTCAGGGAAGAAGATTCCGCTCTGTCCCTCTCTCTCTCTCTCTCTCTCTCTCTCTCTTTTTCTTTCTCTCTCTTTCTCTGTCTATTTCTCTTTCTCTTTCTTTCTTTCTCTATCTCTCTCTCTCATTCACTCTATCTCGCTCTCTTTCTCTGTCTATTTCTCTTTCTCTCTCTCTGTTTCTCTCTCTCTCTCATTCACTCTATCTCGTTCTCTCTCCCTCATTCTCTCTCTTTCTCTCTCTCTCTCTCTTTCACTCAATCTCGCTCTCTCTCTCTCCCCCTTTCTCTCTCTCTCTTTCTTTCTCTTTCACTCCATCTCGCTCTCTTTCTGTCTTTGTCTCTCTCCCAACCGTATCTCCACAGAATCTGCCGATCAGGCGTTCCTGTTTCTCAGTCTCGCCATCGTAGACCTCAAGCAAGATTGGAAATGACATCATTGATGTTAAGGAGGTAGCTCCTAGGAGCTCCAACCTGCTCTCTCACTCCCTCTCCTTCTGTGCTCTCATTCCATTCACAATTTCTCACCCTCTCCTATTATCTCCGCTAGAGCTTTCTCATGTAGCGTACAAAGATTGTGAGTAAATAAGGGGAGCGAAAGAAGAGAAGATGATTGGGAACCTCGACGTAGTCGTACTGGCATGCGGAGTCTGCTTCAATGTGGAAGGAATCAAAGCGGAGACGAACTGATGACGACGAAGAGGAAGTTGAGATTCGCCATCTTGGATGTAGAGAAGATAGAGAGAGAATGGAAAGAAGAGAGGGCAGCTAAGAAAGAGAGAAAAAGGGAAAGAGTCACTACTCATAGTAGTTTTGAGGCTAGTGTCAGAATAGGGCCAAAACAGCGGATTTCTTATCAGCCCGAGATTCTCGAGATCCGCATTACTTTTGGTGTTTGGTCGTCAACAAAGAAAGGACGTCAATCATGGCGCCAATAAGAGAAGCAGATCAGAATGGAGATAGAGGGCGCCTCCTCTGGGAGGGAGAAATCAACGGATGAGGAAATGGCTCTCTGCTTCATGTCCAGGAAAGAAACAAGCTTTCTTTTCGAACCACGAGTGGAAGAGATATTGCATTTTGCAGAGTTTTTCTTTATAAATAAGAGAGAGGAAAGACAGGAAGAAAATATTGGAGAAGATGAAGAAAGAGAAAATTGAGAAGATGAATAAGAATTCTAGCTTTCTATGTAGCAGAATGGGAAGTAGAACACTTCACACATGGATTTAGACATCTGCAAGACAACCTGCAGGTGCGACCATTGGAGTAACGAGCGTCGGAGTAACTGGCATGAGAGTAGATCAGACCACCACTACGCTCAGCTATCAGTTGACCACCGCAGACTAGAGAATGAAAGAAATAGAGAGAAAGTAAGAGAGAGAGAGAGAGAGAGAGAATAGGATAATGGTACTCGTCGTAACCACCGTTGCCTACCAGATTCATAAAGGGCGTGGAACCCCCCTCGGCCAACGGAGCTGTCAGAGTGAAAGTGGACGAGGAGTTCATTGGCGGAAGAGAGGACGGGCGGCGGCGACTGCGGCCCACAGTACACTCCCAGAGACGACGCCGCAGCCGACGGACCGTCCTTGACAAAGTATTTATTATTTGAAAATATAATTGAGCGGATGTGGAAATACAGCGTTAATGTGAATAGAAATCAACCTGAATAGTCACAGAATCATAGCGACAGCCTGCATGCTCTTCCACTGAGAATTCATCGAAACGCTGAAATTGCAAGGGTTCCAAAGATGCCGGCTCGTGCCAGAAAGAGCCCTAACAAGGCTGACGCGGTGTCCAGGAGTGGTTACAATGTGCCAAGTGCAATTCTGGTTGGCCGGGTACTCGGTGGGATGGCCGGGACTGGTCAGCTCTCCATTGGCTGCGTGGAGCTGGAAGAAGCAGCCGCCCTCCTTGCAGTTGTGGCCGTCGATGGCCAGGACGAAGCCAGCGTGGCAGGCACAGGAGTAGCCGCCTGAGGGAAGGAGGAGAGGCTAGGCTAGGAGGGACAGGAACAGTTGGAAGATGCACCGTACCGAGTTTGTTGATGCACTCGTGTTCGCAGCCGCCATTCTCACGCTCGCACTCGTTTTCGTCTGCCTGTCAGAATATATTTTCGAAATAGTTTTCCGACTCTGATATATGATTCAGTATAGTAAACATCTGAGTTTTAAGTAAAAGAAAAAGCAGACTTGAAAATGAAGAGAAAAGCCAGCTCTCTCGACGGATCCATCAGATGAGAATTGAATGCGAACTCGGTTGGCTGGGGCAGTGATGAGGAGAGGCTCGACTGGAAATGAACCATTCATGGACATAGCTGATGAATCCAAGCTGCCAACCGAGCTCTCCGCACAGCTTTTCTTTCTCAGCAATGCGAAGGAAGTCGTAGGCGCAGTCGCCAGTCATTCCCTCGATGTTGAGATGGGAGATGTTCAGGAAGAGCTGAGTGCCTGGGGGGCCTTCTAACTCCCAGACACAACGACGGGAGGGAGGGTAGGGGGAGGAGGGCCAGCCGGGGGACGACAGAGAACCCGACGACGCACGCAGGACGCCGTCGCATGTGCCTGCAAGAAGGATATACAGAAGATGCATAGAATGGGAAGTATCTGAGTGCCCGACTCTCGCAGCTCCTGCCGTCCGGCCGGAGGGAGAATCCGATGTCGCACTCGCAGCGGAAGGAGCCGATGGTGTTGACGCAGCGATGCTCGCACGCTGACTCCGCCCCCGCACACTCGTCCTCTTCCTAAATCACGGCCCATTCATTCCAAGCCGGCACTCGCTATCACGGACTACTTCCGGCTTCAGCCATCTTCAAAATACTCATGCTGTTGTTCGGGGAAAAGAGAAGAAGACCAACGGAGGATGCAAAGGAGGAAAGTAAAAGAACGGGAGAATGCGACAGAGAGAGAGAGAGTGAGAGAGAGAGAGAGGGAGTTCTGACCTCTAAAAATTGGATCTCAAACCCGGCCTTCTGCACAGAGCTGTCAGAGATGAAGCGGAGAGTTACTTGATTCGAATGTTTACTGACAACCTGCAACAATGAAAATGGAACACTGTCTTCTTGTTTTTGCGCAAGAGCGAGGGAGAGAGAAAGAGAGAGAGAGAGAGAAAGAGAGAGAGAGAGAGAGAGAGAGAGAGAGAGAGAAGAGGAAGCAGACCTCCGCTGCGGGCGGCGCCTGACTGCAGAGTGTAGCGAGCGGCGTGCCCTCTTCGCTGCTCCCTTCGTAGATGACCAGGCGGTCGTAAATGCACTCTTTGTGTTGTTCCAGCTGAGAGAGAAGAGTGAGGATGGAGGACAGAGCGAGAGTATTAGAGAGAGATAGAGAGAAAGAGTAAGAACGAGAGATTATGAGAAAGAAAGAGGGAGATATGAACTATTACATACATATACATAGACTGACATGGAGGAAAAGAATCCGGATGGCGACTTGTCTGCCCTCGCTGACCCGAATCGACCAGAGACAGTCGGCATTCGGGGGATACGCGTCCGGGTAGTGAGGACTCTGGATCGTCCCTGCGGAACAAAAGGCTCAAGCATAGAAATCCCTTGTAATATTGGTATCTAGCCCAATCGTAGACATAAAAAAATTAGAAAAATTCGGAACAACAGTTTCAATGAGAGATGAACATGCGAAAGTAACACTGTCTTGTTTAGAAAGATGTGAATGGCAATGAAAACAGAGAGAGTGAGAGAGAGAGAGAGCGAGAGATAGAGATAAAGAAAAAGAGAGAGAAAGAAAGACAGAGAGAAAGAGAGAGAGAGAGAGAGAGAGAGAGTGAGCGAAAGAGAGGGAACGGCAAAGGAAGGGTGCATTTGTATGTACGAATGTACATACAAGACAACGATTATTCACCTGCTGAAGAGTATAGCGGGCCCCCGCAGACAACGTCGAAGGAGGCGGCAATGAAACAAGAAATGAAGGGAGGGGTTGGGCGTCCTTTCAGCGGTAACAATACTTCTTGTTATCTCGAGTGTCTTGCCATTTCCTTTAAGTTCTCGCTCGTTCCCCACCCATTGACATATTTAGAACCTTGTGATCAACTTGTGTGTTATCCACTGATTTGGGCGGCGGCAAGACAAAAACAAGAAATCGCGGAGAACTGTTGCTTACTGAATCAGAGATTCTTTTAGATCAGTATTTTTATTCTGTGGTCGCTCAAATGAATGATTTGATTGAGTTAACTAACTTAAACTTCCGATTAGATCGTCTTTTTCTTCCAACGATTTCATTACGTTGAGAGAGGAATCCCGACTCGAGAGCAGATAAGTAAAAGAAATGTAAGGATACCTACCGATAGAGAATGCGAGGGAAGGGGGTGGCCGATGGTCTGAGATGGTTGCGTGTACGAGGAGTCGGTTGGAGGAGGAGACGAGAGTGCGCGGGGCAGCATCCGCGCCCCCGCACACGCTGTCTCAATCACAAACACGCATATTCTTTACCACAAGGTCAGTTTAAGGCGTTCACCAAAAAACCATGTCAGATTTTAAATTACCGCGGTCCTTCGCATTTCATTCCACTTGCATTAATCAAAATTTTTAGATACATATATTAATGAATGAAGCAATAAAATTTTAAAAATTAAAAGATCTACCCAGAATGGCCGCCTTGGGTTCGTAGCCGTCACGAACAATGATGCGGTCGGTTTCGATGTCGTCGCAGTTCCCAGTCCCGGCCAGTCCTTAGAGTTTAATAACATATTTGACAAATCAAACGATTACTCATCTCCAATGTTAAGTGTTCCTATGTTCCAAAAAGATGTGAATGGAATAGGCAAACCATTGCTTGAAATGTTAAGGAAGATGGCATGGCCTTCGGGGGCGACAATCCTCCAGATACACTGAGAGCCATTGAGCATGAGCTGCCCCGACTCAGAGAACAACGAAGAGCCGCAGTCTATAGTTGTGGACATCAACTACTATTCAAGAGATTAAGGCTAAGAAGATGAAATGAAAGAGACCAGCGCAGTTGTAGAGCTTCCTAGCCTGTCTCACATCTCCGCCACTGAGTTGAATGCGCTGGCCAATCTCGCCCTTGAAGCCTTCGAAGCATTTTTATTCCATTATTTCAAGAGCAAAGAATTCATTCCCAACCAGTGCTCGGCTTGGGGAGAATTGTGTCGTGGAAGAGTCCGCGTGCAAAAGTGTCCCTAGCATAGTGCATGATCGAGGCAAAGTCATAGCTCTCCCCAAGCGAATCCACTTCCTCCGTCTTTGCCTTCTCAAAGTTGTAGTCTTGACCTGCAAGTGGCCATTGAAATAAGTATATTTGCATCTTTTGTCCTTTCTTGCTGCTAATGCGCCAGCATAAGAGAGAGAGAGAGAGAGAGAGAGAGAGAGAGAGAGAGTGAGAGAGAGAGAGTGAGAGAGAGAGAAAGTGGGAGAATAGGAAGAGAGAGAGAGAGAGTGAGAGAGTGAGAGAGAGAGAGAGTGAGAGAGAGTGAGAGAGAGAGAAAGTGGGAGAATAGGAAGAGAGAGAGAGAGAGAGAGAGAGAGAGAGAGAGAGAGAAGGAGTAAAGATGAGTGTTCCACGCCTGGCTGGATGCTCCTGTAGAAGATGTCAACGAAGTCGTCCCTGTCCGGCCTGGTGTGTTCGTGCCAGAAGCCGACGACGTGGCCGAGTTCGTGCACGACGATTCCGAACTTGTCGCAGTTCTTGCCAATTGAGATGGCCTGAGGGCCATCCCCACGACGGCCGACGTATGAACAGCAGCTGGGGAGAGAGTGGGAAGAGAGAATTGGAAAACGCTCAAAGCAGCATTGCATTCATAATTAACACCTACCCGCATTTGTCAATGGTGAATAGGATGTAGTGAGTGTGGTGGGGCTGACGAGGTACGAAGGACAGACATGTTCTCTGCTCCCAGTGACGCATCGCTTTCTTGAAGAGATTGCCATGCTCACCTGCAAGCTTTCTCTCTCCTTATTTCTTTCCCTCTCTAACTCTCTTTCTTTACCCCAATCTCTCTCACCCTATCTGCCCAGTTTTTATTTTACTTATAGATTCTAAAAAGGAATTGCATGAGTTGTGAGTGAGAAGAAAGAAGAGAGAAACTGGAGAAGTTGGCAGCGATGGCGTAAGGAATGACAGCGTGCGGCCAGAGTCTCTCCTTCCTCGCCGTCGCCGCTCGTCGGCTACGGGACACTGTAAGATTAATCATCTCCTTTCTACCGTAGATAATAAATGAGGTGGGTAAGATATAAAACTATAAAAAAAAGAATAGAACCACCAGTCTGACCTCCATGATCTGCTAAGATCGAACAGCGAGGCCACTCTTCCTCGGGAGACTCCCCAAGCTCCTTTTCAATTAGTGATGACGTCACCAGCACATGCAAAGTGACCAGAGTCGACACGACGTGAAGCGTCCGCCAGGCTGACCGCATCAGTGTGCCCTCGCTTATGCTCTGCCTCTCTCTCCCTCCCTCTCTCTCTCTCTCTCTCTCCCCATTTCCTTGTCTTGCTCTTGTCATTCTCCTATGTGTAATGATGCTGAACAGAGATAAGCAGAGAAACAGAGAAGAGTGAAGGATAAAGAGAGAGGGTAGATATGCAGAGAGAGAGAGAGAGAGAGAGAGCCAGATGTCTATGAGATCAAAGAGATGCCTGGTGTAGAAGTGAGGAGCCCAAGAACATCGAGAGATGCTCAAAAATAGGTCGAGGTCTGCTAGCTGCTGCAGCCGTGAGCCATATGCTTCCCGGCTGTTGCAGAATGAAGAGTGGAAAGGCAACATGGTGAGAGGGAGAGAAAGACTTTCTAAACCTACTCAACCATCACTGCTGTAGAACTCCTCCAGCTCATCGCCCTCGTTTTCATCTCCCAAGTTTATCTTCAGCGTTGCCTTCAACACAACTGTGCGTTCAACTTTATAGAAAGAACTGGATACCAAAGGGATCAGTTTATCAGCCACGATAAAACAACTATAAATACTTCAATGATAACGACTCTGGTTTAAGAAATGGGGATCGTGTTACAAAAACCGCCAGAAATAGCCACTTGAAAGATTGATAAAACATTGTACGATTAGTAACGAAATTTCGTAACCTTGGCTTCGAGTGAGCCCGTCTAGGAGAATGGATCCCATTACAATCAAATAAAGCAAAACTCTGAGAAAGCTAATGAGGATAGCAGTGCAGGGAATCGGAAGAGAGAATGCAGAGTGAAGAATGTGCAGGATATCGCTACATTAAGAAAATAACAGCAACTTTACCTACAACAACATATATCATGCGTAATTTTAGTGTATAAAAGTCGTGCAAACTCGCTTATAATTACCATTAGCAGCCGAAAGAAAGAAGGCAGTTAGGAGTTGTAATATTACAGTAATAGTCAATTCTCTGCTATAGCACACTTTGTATCATTGAGACAGGGGGTACGGGAGTGAAGAGAGAGAAGTCATGAGGGGGAGAAAGGCCAGCCTACCGAAACGGTCTCTAGATGTTAGTGATGCGACGTCCACCAGGTGGGGCGGGGCGGGCGAAGGCCTTAGGCGAGGCCATGGGGGGAGGGTGCAGACACTCGTGCAGCGCCTTCTCAGACAGATCATCCTTCGAATCCACTTCCATCTGACGTCAGATAAACTAATTCATACAGTAAAATTCTTAATGATCTACAAATAAGGGAATTGATAGTATCCCCATGAAAATCTTATCAAGATAAAAAAAAATTACCTAATAACAAAAAGGATCACGAGAATGATGACGAAGATAAGAAGTGAAAACGTTACCTTCTTCGAGATTTCAACACCAAGAGCGCCTGCAGACTCAAGGAAAGGCCCCTTGCACGAAGAATAGAGCATTCGTTCCTTGATCGAACTACCCGACGAGGGAAGAGAGTAGATGAAAACTAAAACGACGAAGGATGAAAACGGAATCTTCGAGACAACTTAAAAAAGAAATATCGTAACAAGCCGTAATAATGCAGAGGATAACTACGTCACATACTACCATTTATTCGGTGCCATCAAGATAAGAACACTCCCCAGTTGAACAAAGTAAAATGAGTGTTGCTTTCATCATTGCTTTCTCTCCCACCCTATGACCGAATTTGACGAAGAGCTAGGGTCTCTAAAACAAATAACTGACAAGTATTTACAGAAGGACGGCCCTCGAAGTCGTGTTCAAAGCGGTAGAACGTGTACCTGGAAGAGAAAAGGTAGTTAGATATTTGCATTACACATTCAATTTTTGACAATTTCATTTGTTTCTAAGCAAAAAAGACGCTTCAACAAATAATGCTTGCCCTGAACAATGAGCCCATAGTAATAGTAATATTTCTTATTTTCCTAATTTTTTTTTACATTTTACATATTTTATGGGAGAATGAGAATGAGTTATAGATATACACGTGAAAAGAGAGGAGAAGGCAAAGCAATTGCGAATGAAAAAGACCTTGGCTTATCCCTCGGAATGCTTGGTGCGAGTTCTGCCGCGGCCAGGACAGTCTCCATTCCCTCCAGTTTGATCGCTTCGTTCAATGTGTCCACCTGCAAGGAATGGTCGTTTGGGTTATGTCTTCTGTTACATCGTAAACAATGATCACCGGCTTTCCCGATCAATATTGCAATTAGACTGATCCGAGAGGGGGATAATATCGCTTCTCCTAGAAGAGCCTCTCTGTAAGATTCAAGGACACCCGGGGAAATTTGTCGACTTCAACTACCAAAGTTTATAGGTTACATTTCCAGGTATTATAAGGAAAGGAAGATGGTTGCATTGGCGCATTTCTGGATATTTATTTGCATTGTCTGTTGGAGGATGAAGCCTTAATGTTTTAAGGAAGTTAAGATGTTAATTCAAATACTCGCCGTACGCATATAAATCAGGGTTAAAAAAGTTTACCGTCCATTTTACGTACCCACCCTGATTTTTTGCCTTCCCGGAGAGATACTCTACTCAGATTTTGACGTAGAGAAATTATGCTTTTACTATCCTGACATTGCATTTCCAAACTCTCTACCCCTCCCTATTTTTCATAGCAGTCAAAACTGTTATTTCTCTGACATAAACCGCTTAATTTCCATTCTAATACCTCGAAGTCAATCCATCAACTTTGGTAGTCAAAATCGACAATTTTCCCATTGGAGTAGACCCTGTTTGTTCCATACAATGAGCCTTTCTTAAGGTAAAGAGAGTGAGAGAGAGAGGGAGGGAGAAGAGAGAGGAGAGAGAGAGAGGAGAGAGAGAGAGAGATAGCAAGAATGGATGTGGCAGGGATGGGATCATGTTTCTGTCACAACAGCAAGCAAGAGGGGTCAGCCCGGAAGAGTAAGGGCTTGTGGTCCCTCCTCCTCAAATGTAGCCCGAAGCCTACGCCTCGAGTGAGCACGCAACCAGCGAGAAATGCAATGTTGATCATGAAAGGAAGCACAGCAATGAAAACAATGAGAGAATTGATGTGATCTGAAACTCTCTGCTCATTCATTACACATACTGGGCTGTACTCCCTCGTAGAATATTTCAATGATTGTTCTAAGAGGGCATCGTGTAACAGTTCTCGGCATTCCTTGCCCCATTGCGATGAGAAGAATGAGATTAGAGAAAGGCGCCCGTCTCCCTCAGCCCTGTGGCCTTGAATGATATCCACTCTCTCTCTCTTCCTTCTATGCTCTCTCTCTCTTCCGATATAATTCCTTTATCTCTGCCCCAATTCATCCCTCTCATAATGTTGTTTCCACCGCCAATGTGCCTGTGCGAGGAACACAGATGGGTGGGCCCCTTGCATTTCACCCTTTCTCCCTCTCATTCCATTCAAACAGATAACGTTCCTCTGAATTGGCCGTCCTCTCTCTCTCTCTCTCTCTCTCTCTCCACGTTCCTCGCATCCGACACTCGCCCTTCTCAATCCTTCACGGCTGGTCAACTATGCAGCAGAGGTGCTAAGCATAAGCAGAAGGCGGGAACATAAGAAGGAGAAGGGAGTGGAAAGATTAGGAGCAGGCAAATCATTTCATCACAAGGGGCACGAGGAAAGAACAAACGAGTAAAAATTGGTTGTTGAATACTAATTTTAAAAAATTTAATATAGATGCTAAAACGCAGAACAGATTCAACGTAATACTTGATATCAACTTAGGCTACAAGTGAGTGAATGTAATAAAGAAAGGAAAGAAACTAACAGAGAGCTGAACGAAAGCGAGATGACCCTGAGCGAGTTGTCGGAGAGCATCCTCAGCGTTGCTGTCCAGAGGGAAGGCCACTCCGCGCAGCTGCTGACGGACTACCTGACCACCTCCACGAGCACGCTCTTGCTGTGCGTTTTGCAACTCTGCAATTCGAGAGAGAGAGAGAGAGAGAGAGAGAGAGAGAGAGAGAGAAAACCTGAATCGAAAAGTAAAAGAATATACAACAAAAATCATACTCGATGAATTAGACTGCTGCACTCTGAACGATAATCAGAATATAAATAGCCACTTGTAAAATGGTGAACTGGGTAAGTAGCAGTACCAATCATAGAATCGAAAGTTGCTTCTGCTCGATTGGAAACATCGGGTACTAGAGAATTCATGGAGAGCAGCACTTCTTGATATTGAACGGGAAACGTTTCTTGGAATTGCATGGGAAGAAGAAGGAGGGCATAGGCATGCTGAGTAATATCAGACGGGGTGTCCATGCTATTCACGCGCTTATTCATGGTCCAGAAAAAAATGTAGAGGGGGGGGGGGGTTTGCCTACAAATCTTGCAAATAATTTAAATGTCGCTGGAGCATCTGGGCGCTTTTGAAGTAAACTCCTTTATATTTCTGTCGAGTGATGACTGTAGCACTAGGCAATGATAACTCCTTTAACTACCGTCCGGTCTAACCTTGCTCGATCTCAGTGAGCGGCTTGTTGTCGTGCTTGGAAGCGAGCCAAGCCTCGAAGGGGGCGAGGTTCAGTTCCTGTCGGTCAGTCACGTGTCTCTCGTGCACAATGTGGCAGCCACCGAACTCATTCTTGAATGTGGCCTGAGTGGCCGCCAGCAACATCTTCTCCTTCACAGGGGCACGGTCATCCGCGAAGCTGAGAAGAAACAAAGGTTCAGCCAGAATATATTACTAAGTCACCAAAAAGAAATCTACTATTGACATTAGTCATCATTTTAGACACTGAAAGACAGGGAAGAAAAGGGTCCATGTAATGCATGGACCCACTTTGGTTTTTGACCGGTTTTGACCGGCCAAATTTACCCCACTCTTATAACCTGAAGAGATAAGGTACTTAATACGAGACTATTTAAAAGGAGATTTTGAATAAATAACGTCATTTTTACAGAAATATTTCCCCCTGACCCCCTTTTTTACCCTGAACCTATTAACTGAGCGGCGGTTTGTTTGGATATACTTATTTTTTAGAAAAAAAATTTTTTTTTACTACCCCCCACCCTGATTTTCTAGCCCATTTTGGGTTTACCCCACCCTACTTTTCCGAGCCATGCATGGACCCTTTTCTTCCCTGCTGAAAGAGCCGCATTCGGAACGACTCTTGAGGATAAGAATGAAGAACTCATAATGAACATTCAGGAAAATCATATGCTTCAAATTAGTAAAAGAAACAACACAACTGTTAAATTCTTGTGATTTAGTCAATAATTTTACGGCTGCATCGCAGAATAATTAGGGTAAAAATAGAATAAGAGTAGAAATAAAAGCGTACGAGATAAAGATCCACTCGTGGACAGTGTGGAGACGGAAGAGAAGGAAGCAAGGCTCGAAGGCATCCACGCAGTCAGGAAGAGCAGCCTGCCAGTCAGCACGCCAGTCATGGGTCCCCTTCAACTCGTAGTTCGGACAGAGTTCCTCTGTAAGGTATGTCTTTGTAAACGAATAAGAAAAACCAATCTATAAATAAATAGCAGGAATATAGTAATGACTTGAACATAAATAGGGGATTAATCGTGAGGAGTAAGTATATAAATATTGTTGACAATTATTGTTTTTTTTTCGTTCAACTTGTTATTGGAGGTCGAAGAACCTTTTTACCCAAGACAACAATTACGCCATTGTATTCAAATGGCAAAAGAGCGAGAGCGAGAGAGAGTTGTTAAAGTTGTTAGAGCAGTTGAATGCAACATGCACTCCCAAGTGTGCAATGTTCTCGATTCTTTGAGAGACCCTTCAAAGCTGGGAAGGCAAGGGAAAGTCGATTCTTCGAAGTACTCTCCTACTGCTCTTCGGCCAAATGCCTTCACTACCCTTTCCGGCAGCCACCAAAGAAAAACTGCCATCTTCCAGAATTTGCCAACAACCGATTAATACTGGAAATAGCTAAATAACCAATAAACATAAGGAAGAGCAGAGTGGCCGCCCTGCCCTTCCAATTACCAGCCGACTTCAATCCACATCTCAGATGCACTCACCATTGCGAACGACAATCTTGATGAGTCGCAGCTTCGCTTGCTTCCCGGCCTCGAAGGCAGCGAGCAGCTTCGGATTCGCTGCAGCAAAACCAAATAAAAAGTGGTACAACTTGGAACTTACCTTGAAATTGTTATAAAAAATGAAAGTAGTTAGAAAGTAAAAGCTGACCTCTAATTCCAGTCTGGCAAGCCATGGATGCAGAGGGCGCGATGACTGCTGGTCGCGTCCCCTGAACTGAGGGTGTCGATGTCGGAGAGGGAGAGGGAAACAGAGAGAAAGAGAGAACAGAGAGAGGACAAGGAAGCAGAGAACGCGCGGATGGGAAAGACGGGCGGCCGCCCACTGCTGCTGTGCTACTGCCACGCTCGGGCTGCATCTCTGTTCCTCTCTCTCTCTCTCTCTTTCTCTCTATCTCACTCTTTGTTCTTCTCTCACTCGCTATCTCACCTCTCTCTATTTCCCCTGCTCTCTCTCATTCCTCTTCCCGCAGGTCGTGCACTACCACTGCAGTTGCTGTTAGCTCCTTCTCCTCACCCGTCTAAATCCACTCGAAGCTCCTTCTTGGCTAAAGAATACATCAACACACTCTGAAGTTGTTTATGGAATGGAGAGTCTGCTTCATTCAAATTGTAAATCCACTCACACCAACACTCGCACAAATGATGAACATTCTCCTGATCTACCTCAATAACGAACCACTCACAATGAATGGAATTCTGGGCGAAGTCATTTTAGATGCTAACATTAAAAACATACGCAAATATATTTAAGGGGAAGGGTAGAAAAAAAAGCAACAAATGTGAAAAATTGGCTGCGAGCCTTTTCACCGAGCGAATGATTTTCGGTGTAACCTTAACTGAAGTGGGCAACGTGCTACACTTTTCGTTTTTACGGTTCAATGTGTCCAGAGTATCTTGGGGCTTTTTCACTTTATTTAGCCGTTTTTTATTACTGTTTGGTTGTTTGTTTCTTTGTAGGGTTTTATTTCCTTTTAACTACCCGACTCATGTTCTACATTTTTAGGAAGCAGTTTTACATTTTTAGGACTTATGGCATATCGTGGGATACGAGGTAACTTTTCTCGAGAAGAGAATTCTCGTTACTAGTAGTATACCTCTTGTAATTCGAAATTTTCGTTTGAAATGTTTTTAGGAGCGCCGGCCAGTGGAGATGAGAACTACTTGGAGAGACACAACGATGACAGTGTTGGCCAGCTTGCTAGCTGAGTTTCTACGCTCAAGAATGTTAGTGATCTTTCAAGCAGATTTGAAAAGAGTATGGTGAGATGTCAATCATGCAATTTAAACTACAGCAAAAGGACCCTTCTATTGTTTCTTATTGCTTAGATTACCATAGCCATCGGCAACGACGTGCGGGAACAGAATCGTCTGCTAAATGACGTAAGATTTTTTGTCATCTTTTTTATAGCACAATTTGAGCATTTATTTACCAATTTTCGAATAAACAGTAACAACAATGCAACCAAAAGCAAACCACAAAAGCTTCTAATTTTGCTTTGATTATGAAAAAACTGATTTTGATGACGACTAATAGCAGCTGGCTTTCTCTCAGATGGACTCTGAATTCGATTCGGGACGTGGTCTTCTGGCGGCGACGATGGGTCGACTCGGCGTCGTTGCCAAAGCAGGGGGTATCTTACACCTGCCTGTTCTTGTTATTTTGTGCGTTATTCTATTCGAGTATTGAGGCGACGGAAATCACACATATTTCTTTACATAGTTCGCATTTTTCTCATGAGGGAGCAGCATAAGCGCTCTGAACGCAAAACAATCTGCTAAACAAAACACCCTAAAAGAACAAATTATTTCTAGCTTTAGTGCTAATCTGCGAGTGTAGCAACTTTCCTCGATTGCAGGTCATAAGCTCCTTCTCTACCTCGTGATATTCGCTCTCTTTGTCTTCTTCATCACTTACTACTTATGTTAGTCAGGTAGTCGAGACGATTTTCACTAGAAGGTGCGATCATTTCCTGATGATTCTTCGGGTTCGTTGGGTAAGAAGTTTTATTTGTATGCTAGACTAAAAATTATTCCAAGATGATATTGTGATCAAATAGGGGGTTAAGCTCTTTTTTGTGCGATTGTGAAATATTTTATAGTGTCAATAGTCCTTTTTTTATTTTATTTATATTGAATGGTGCTTTATCGCGTGCTAACAATATGTTCTCGGTTATTAATCTTTTACTGACCGATTAATCTTTTTTTCACTATTTTATTAGTCATTTGACGGAGAATAAAACTTTAAGAGAAGTCAAATTGAAAGTTCATGGGACGCGTTTCTCTGCCAACAGATTACACTTATATCATCAGATATAGCACGAAGTATCTGTTGTTGAACTGCTCAGTGTGTCTTTTCTTTTTGGAATTTTAATTATAATTACAATGGCTAGAATTTTCTATTCGAATTAATTCTATTCCCACTGTAATTCCCAATACATGACTGACATAGCTGTCGTTTGCGTGTTCCCTTTGATCAACTCCGGAAGTTGTACATTCTTTACTGCATAAGAGATAGTTGATTCGCGAGGTTTGCTTGAAGTGTCATGCTGAAACCGACAGTGGCACAGTCTCGAAATACACGAGGGAGGATTAATATCAGGACAAAGGCCCAAGAGACTCAGACGCGGAGGGAGCCTGGGGACCCGTGCATGAAGTCGAGAAGGGAGGGAGGGGTTGTGGGTGAAGAGGAACGGTCGAGAGATGCGAGCAGATGAGGAGATGAAGTCAAGAGCAATCTGAGCAGTTGCTTGCGTACTAGCGAGGGGTAGTGTTCCTTGATCTTTCGTCTAATGATCTTTCGTCCAATGATCTTTCGTCCACTGATTTTTCGTCTAATGATCTTTCGTCCCCTTTTTTTATTAACGAGCAAAGCACAATGAGCTATTCTAACGAGTAATTAGGGTGCCCCTACGGTCACTTCGTTCCCTCCGTCGCCCTCCATAACCTCTGTGTGGAACCCCGCTCTCTCAGATGCTCGCTCACAACCATCCGTAGAGGACTTGGGCCCCGGGAGCGGCTTGGTTTTCGCCTTTAGATGTAGGATAGTTATGGCTTTAAATTTTAGTCATTGGTTTGCAGGTTACATTTCTCATGTCAGGGGTGACAGTGTTTTGGTAAGTCTATTGTTTGGAGCAAAGAAGAGGAGAGGGAGTTTCAACCTCAGGCCGGATGGTCAGATTCCGGCCTGAGGTTGAAACGGGGAAGTGAGAAGGTGCTGTAGTTGTCGACAACTGGTGGTTGTTCTGTAGTTACAACCGCCTACGAGTAGTTGTCGACTCAACTACCCCTCGCAAATTTCACTCATCCTCCCTCTAAATAAATTTACATCGATTCGCTCTCTTTCTTAATTTTCGGTCAACGAAGTGCTAATGCTTTAATTAATTACCTCTACTGGGATTTATTCATGAAAATAGCTTATTTGTGCCTTGCTCGTTAATATTTAAAAAAAAAGGGGACGAAAGATCATTAGACGAAAAATCAGTGGACGAAAGATCATTGGACGAAAGCAATTGGACGAAAGATCATTGGACGAAAGATCAGGGACGAAAGATCAGGACACCGAGGGGTAGAGCTCGACAGAAACACTTGTACGCTTTCTGTTGCATTGGCATTAAGAAAGATCCATCAATTCACACTCAGTAAACAAATAGCATAGCAGACTAATGAAATTGCACAAAAACACTAGGAGATTCCCATCGAAATATAACAAAATATTTTGAAGTAAACCTAAAAGTAGGCGAAATTTAAAGCGACCGGGACAGCAAGAATGATGCGAACAATACGTTTAACGCTACGGCCGAAACACTGCAATTGCTACCTGCAAGGGACTCGCAGAATGGCGAGTTGAGCGAAGGGAAGCTTACGCAGAGAATTCGACGGCATAAGAGGCATCAATTGCCACATTTACATTTCTACTAAAAAAATATATGTTAGATTGGTATGTGTTATCAGTGAAAAAAGAATTAATATAGACAGTGGTTGCGAGCTTTCTTTCAAGACAATATTCCTGGTAAATTTTTGAAACCTATCGTTCTGTCGTTATTAAATTCTGTAAATTGAACTGAGCATAATTGCGAAAGGTACCGCACCACAACAGTATTGACGAAATTAAAACGGACTGTTATTGATAATTTTCGTTAAATGTTGTTGTACCGTACCCCTTGAAATGTCCCAGCTAAATGACGTCGGAAGGCCGAAGGCTACGTTCTGTGGCGCAGAGAAGTCATAATTGAGAGTGAATGAAGCAATTAAAAACGCAGACTATCTTATTTTGACACCTGCAGTTGTGATGGCACCTTAGTGTGAGCTGGGATTAGGAATAACGGCTGGGCTTATCACTGCATCCAGTGATAAGGCTGCTTGGGGGGTGAAGGGAGTGTCAGACCTTGAGTAGAGCTCAGAGAGAGAGAGAAAGAGAGACAGAGAGAGACAGAGAGGGAGAGAGGAGAGAAGAGTTATTCATTATCAACAACTACATATCCAATGAGAAAGCGATGAGACAGCCGCTAAAGGAGATGAACTAAATGAGAGGCCTGGTTTCCGAACGGGCGAAATGATAGGGAAATCTATGAGTAGATGGTGACCACTTCGGCGCCAGTGCCACGCACGAGAAGCACGCGGTCCAGGCGCTCCGTCAACGCGTCGATGAAGTCCATGTCTAGAAACGTTCTCTCTCTCTCTCTCTCTTCCTTCCCACTCTCTCTCTCTCTCCTCTCTCCCCTCTCTCTTCTGTCTCCTCTCCCTCTCTCTCCTGTCTCCTCTCTCTCGCGCTCTCTCTCTCTCCTCTCATACTGACAATACGAGTCGGAGTCGGGAGAGTCGGGTGGCCCTGGTAGATTGACGACAACGAGTTGAGCAGGGGCAGACTGCGTCCTCATGAGTTCGTTGAGCTTGACGGCGGTGTGCATCTTGTGAATGTTGTATCGTCGTCTTCTGCTGTTTGTCTGCGAGTTCGAGCCATGCGATTCCTTTGCGTTGCTTCCTCCCTGCAATAAGCTTTACTTGCCCCAAGAACGATATAATCGTGTAAACAAAATTGGCGGATGAAGGAAGAACGACGAGACTGACGTTTTCGTGATGGTTGGGCATCTCGTCGTCGCTGAAGCGCACTCCCCTGGACTCTCCCTTCCGTGCCTTCGCCGATTTCTCTTCCGCTTCCGGAGCGGTGGACGCGGCATCTGAGACGGACGCGGCAGACTCAGGCGTCGCCCCGCCTCCCTCCGCTTCACTTCCCGAGGATGGCGCGTGGCCCCTCTCTACAGAAGCCTCCTCTTCCGCCTCGCGCCTCTCGTCCGCTTCTCGCAGTGTCGCCAGTCGCTGGTCCATTGAAGTGCTCATCGGGAGCTGAGAGAGAGAAAGAGATGGAGAGGGAGGGAGAAGGAGATAGAGCGAGAGAAAAAGAGATGGAGAGAGAAAGAGACGGAGAGGGAGGGAGAGAGATAAATGGAGCGAGGGAGAGGAAGGGATTTAGAGATAAATGGAGCGAGAGATAGAAAGAGATGGAGCGAGAGAGATGGAGATGGAAAGAGATGAAATGAGAGAGAGAGAGAGAAGAGATGGAGAGAGAAAAAGATGGAGCGAGACAGAGAGAGGGAAAGAGGAGCGTGATAATTGAATGCCATGAGAATATCTGGCAATACGATAATTCGAAAAAGCAAAAAGAACGACGTAATCGTGACGCAAAATGTAAGCTAACCCCGAGTTCGTCCTCAGTGATCCGGCTGAGTTTCCTCTCGCGTGTCACATCATCGAGTGCCACCTGCAAGAGGTGATGTTCCAATATCCATCGAATGCAATAGAGATGAGAAGAGTAGCTTGCCTGAAGGTCCTTCTTGGCATCCTGGCGCGCTCCCAGTTCCTTGAGAAGGCGAGCTCTCTCTTCCATCTTCAGCGTCCTCTCGTAAGTGTAGTCCGAGATATCCGAGTCGGGCTAAGATCATTTATTTATGTTCTTCATCCTACATATATTTGTACTTGTGCAACTGAGCGTAAAGATAAAGAAAAAGTAATGTGTGGAAGAACGAACCATTTCAATGACATGCACTTCAGCCGTGATGCGAAGTTGGTAGAGGAATCTGAATGCCGTTGGTTATGGAACTAGCACTTCTTTCTTTCCTTCATTCTTCTATCATCTTACGATCCATTTCTTTCTGACCTCTTGAGATCCTCCTTCATCTGCACATTGTTGTCATCGATGGTGGCAATGACGAAGAGACGAAGCTGGACAGATCGCCAAGTCTTGCTCTGTCGAAGAAGGAAGGGCAGAAGCATGAGCAGACCCCCGTCGTGGACGATCCACCTGAGAATGGATGTTGGAAGAACAACGACGAGTGGAGGTGGCACTGGAAATGGCCTAACCAGACATCGATGGTGCCGTTCATTCGGTCGGTGGAACGAGGGAAGCGCTCCGTTCCCTTCGTCACCAGAATACAACAACGAGCTGCAGATGACGCACGAATGACTGCGAGGAAGCGGTGGCTGACCTGGAGAGAGAAATAGAGTGAGAGAGTAAGAAAAAGTGAGAGAGAGATAGATAGATAGAGAGAGAGAGAGAGAGAGAGAGAGAGAGAGAGAGAGATTAAGTGGACCCGGACTGCGAGATGTTAAAGTGCATTTTCATAGCTGTAATGATAAAACGCTGACCTCCCAGGAATGACTCCCTCCACTGCTTCCACTCCACGCCTCAGGCCAAGGAAGGAGAACCGAGTTATGTCGGAGACCGCCGAGACCAGACGTCTGTAAAACGCATTTTTCTACCTCTCCAAAACAAAAACAGATGTCATTTCATTATAGTGAGCTCATACCTGAATTAGACTGCAGATTCCGTCGTCCACGTTCTCTGACATGAGAACATCGCAGAATCCCTTTATGCGATGTTTCTTTACCGCGACTCGGAGTTTCTAAATAACAAGAAGTTAATGTATAAAGGTAGAACTTGAATCTTAATGGAAAGAAAAATGGTTTAAGACTTAGATTTTATTTACCTCCCTCTGCTGGGCCGCTTCTTCGTGCTCTCTGTTGAAGTCTCCCTTGACACAGCGACACACCATGGTTAATCCCTTGCCTGCCTTTAGCTGAGCGACAAACGAGAACAGACCATCTGTGGCGCTGCCCTAAATTTATTCATTTCTGTTGCTCTCATCTTTGCTCACATCAATTTGATTTGAGGCAGGAAAAAGTGGATTCATTCTGCTTGCCTCGATCTCTTCGGCGATGACAAGAAGTTGTGGACGCCAGTTCCGCGAATGATCTTGCTTGTCTTCCAAGCTCAGCAGAGCAAATCTTAATTTAAGAGATTTGGATGCCATACTTCAAATGGTTCAACGAAAGATGAAACCTTGCTGCAGAAAGTCCGAGACCGCGGATGCCGTCTCCCCATTCCTTCTCCGCTCCCACGAATTCGATGTACTTGAATATGATGTTCTTATTCAATAGAATGGTTAAATATGAACTTGGCCAATAAGTTAATTCCCCAATCCAATACCTTGTAGACGCCAGCGCCGATGAAGATGGCGATGAGAGCAAAATGCCACGCGGAGATGAACATGACGGCGATGCAGAGGAAGGCACCCACCAACGAGAGGGTCCTGAACGGACAGCTCTGCTTCTAATCAAGGATATTACAATGTAGAGATGAAGAGTGAAATGGAGTGGAAGGAAAGGGACGGGGAAAGACATCGATAAACCAATGGAAGTATTTGAAGCCTGGCCGCCATCCGGGCGCCTTGAGAATACTTTGGAGAGCGCATGCGGCATTCACTCCCAGGTAACACATCAGGAAGAATCTGAGGAAATACTTTATGATTAAATATATTTTAACCAAACCTTGTTTATATTACTACAACCAAAAACCGGTTGTTGTGAACGACAAGGACGGATTGAATGGTCAAGCAACGAACTGTGTGATGAGAGCTGCAATGGACTCGATGACGGCGATGAGAATGCCGAGTTCGCAGATGCAGAGAGTGAGGAGAATGGCTCGGATTGGCTCGCCTCTTCGGTCCGTTTCTCGGAATGGACGAAGGAACGGGATCACATCGTCTGAAATAATTTATTGTTTATGTACAGTACCGCTCAGCATTATGGGGTCACAAATATATTGAATATATTTAATATATTCTTAAGATTCTCTCGCACTGTGACTCGTAGAAGCAATTGTTCGAGTAATGTTTATGTTTTCTGGAATCAGCATTTTATTCTCTACCGAATGCATACAACTATTTTCAAAATACATCTGATTTTTTGTCATGAATTTTAATGTGAACTTGAGTGCGTTTGGTTCATAATTGTTAACGTGCAGACGTCGGTAGTGCAGTTCACTGTTCCTTTTAGGCAAGTAGCCGAGAATTTTGCTTCGGAATTTCCAAAACTGCAAGACTGGAGCAAAAGCCTTGCTCCGGTTAGGGTTCGAACCGGTGACATTCAAAACAAAAATCGAGTACGCAATCCATTGCGCCACCAAGATGATTCTCCCACTCCCAAGCCAGACGTTGACATCATCCATCCAGATAGTAGTTTCTCTCTCTCACTCTCTCTTTCACTTTCCCACCATCTCTCTCTCTCTCTCCACTCAATCTCTGTTGCCTCAATCCTCTTTTTATCAGTGATTTGATCAATCCCACATTTTGAGCTCACGACTGATTTTCTTTACCTATACTATTTTCCTAGGCAACGCAAAACATTTGCACCGGTTGGGGTTGAACCGGCGACACTTAAAATTGCAACTAAGAGTGCAACTTACTGCGCCATACAGGCCACGAACGACATCTCAAGCCAGATGATGATAATGGCAAAACAATAATCAGCCGCCTACATCCTTCTTTTTTTCTATCGTTGCCTTCGTTTCGAGTGATCCCTCAATTTGGGCTCTAATTTTCACACTCGTTACTCTTTCTCTTGGCAAGCCTTTTGCACCGTTGGGAGAGAGAGGAGAGCAGACACAGAGATATAGAGAAAGAGAGATTCATAGAGAGAGAAAGAGAGAGGAAGAGAGATAGAGAGATAGAGAGAGAGAGAAAGAGAGAGAAAGTGAGAAAGAGAGAGAAAGAGAGAAAGTGTACCACGGATGTCGAGAAAGAGAGAGTGGGATGCAAGAGAAACACAGACACAGAAATTGAATCACGGATTTCTTTCTTTCTCTCGTTCGCTCTCTTTCTCACTTTCTCTCTCTTTCTCTCTTTCTCTCTTTCTCTCACTCTTACTTGTAATTGTAATTGTCGCCGATTCAACCCCAACCGGTGCAAATGTTTTGCGTTGCCTAGGAAAATAGTATAGGTAAAGAAAATCAGTCGTGAGCTCAAAATGTGGGATTGATCAAATCACTGATAAAAAGAGGATTGAGGCAACAGAGATTGAGTGGAGAGAGAGAGAGATGGTGGGAAAGTGAAAGAGAGAGTGAGAGAGAGAAACTACTATCAGGATGGATGATGTCAACGTCTGGCTTGGGAATCGGAGTATCATCTTAGTGGCGCAATGGATTGCGTACTCGATTTTTGTTTTGAATGTCACCGGTTCGAACCCTAACCGGAGCAAGGCTTTTGCTCCAGTCTTGCAGTTTTGGAAATTCCGAAGCAAAATTCTCGGCTACTTGCCAAAAAGGAACAGTGAACTGCACTACCGACGTCTGCACGTTAACAATTATGAACCAAACGCACTCAAGTTCACATTAAAATTCATGACAAAAAATCAGATGTATTTTGAAAATAGTTGTATGCATTCGGTAGAGAAAAAAAAGCTGATTCCAGAAAACATAAACATTACTCGAACAATTGCTTCTACGAGTCACAGTGCGAGAGAATCTTAAGAATATATTAAATATATTCAATATATTTGTGACCCCATAATGCTGAGCGGTACTGTATCACTCCGTGAATATGTCTTTGTTTTTATGAATGAGGACGAATTTATCGGTCCCTTGCGTTCAAGAGTCCCCATCCTCCAGACGTTTTTTCCAGACTCCTTGTCATGTGAATGCCGCTGTCTCTGTCTGCTTCTTTTCGCTATCAGGTTTCCGGCGGCGAGTTTCTTCCGCGCGGCATAACAAATGACCGCGCCCCTGTACTCCGCCGTTGGCGGCATGCTTTGCTCTCTTATAACTAATCTTATGGTTAGTTTATAAAAAAAATTGACCTTTCTGGAGATATAAATATAAAGCTTGAAGCAGCGCCTTCAAATATCAAATTAGGCGTCTTTCCATGAACAAAGCCAAGAGGATGATTGATGGCCATGGGAAATAACGAGGAGATGACAGCAGAAACAGAAAATGCTCAATAATCATGACGAGTTTCCTCCTCTTCTCCCTTTCAGTTCTGCATCATTTTGCTGGCTTTTCCGTCGTCTCTGCACGGGCGACACAATTATCCGTAATTCATTCGTAGAACTCTGGGAATATATTTAGAAGCTAAAGGACATACATACGTACATACGTGAAGTGTTTTTTTTAAGGATTTTCCTCCTTCCGCTGTGCTCGGTTTCATGAGCTCTAACATTTCGAAATGTCGTAAGCTTAAGGACAACTTTTACAATCCCGATATTTTAATATAAAGTAACTTTCCTCTGAAACAATCTCCCCTCGCTGTCCCCTCTCGCGAATGTCAGGAATTCCGAAGATTCCTCCCTTGCCGTTTATTTACCAACAATCTTCCGCTCAAGCGCCCTCCGAAGCCCTCCTTCTCTCGCGGATCTTCCAAGACAATGGCTGCCCCTTTTGTGGTCTAAAAAGCTCTTTCTAACTCACGCATCCACTTCCCCTGCTCTCTTTATCTTTCATAATTAGCTGTCACTCCAAACGGTCATTTTGTTTTTCCACCGAATATTTTAATCCCTTCCACTTCTACAAATGTCAAGGTCCATTCGTCAAATGGTCTATAACAAATGGTCAATGTTGTTGGAAAGATTGACCTACATAGCTGCCAGAATCTCCGAATGTGGGCTGACGAATGGAAGAGAAACGGAAGAAAGAATAACAATGTGAATGTGCAGACAATTTTGTGTCAAGTTTGTAAAGGTGTGCTGAGCGTCTCCTCGGAGCCTCGGTATTTGCTGCTTGGAATGCAAGGCAGCATATCTTTCGTGAGAATCGCCATTCAGTAGTCTGCTACCCTCTTGGGAGTACTTCTACTCTCCTGCTGTTTCACCCTTCCGGTGTGGCAAGACGAAAGAACGATGTCATGAGATAGTTTACGAGAGAGAGAGAGAGAGAGAGAGAGAGAGAGAGAGACAGAGACAGAGAGAGAGAGAGAAAGAGAATACAGCCCGAGGCAGCAATATAGGTGTATCTTCATGTATGTATGTCATGTATGTATGTACATGCAAGAGTGAAGGAATTGGGACTTTTTTGGTGGGGCCAACATGCCTGCCAGTTGTGACGTAGGCACCTTTCAGGGAGAAGGAAAACTTAGAAATGAAAGTGAGAGGTAAGAGCATGTATGGAATTCATCGCCGTCTCTCTCGGCCATTCTTTCTGCGCTCTCTTTCTCTCTCTCTCTCTCTCTCTCTCTGTCTCACTGCCTTCTCCCTCAGTCTCCCTCTTTTCTCCTCTTACCGGAAGCAATAGCCTGCAGCAGTCTGGGTGCACCCGTCAACGACTGCAGCCCTGCTCCAGTTGTTGCTAGAAAACTGCCAATCTGAATAACACGATTGCAGGTTTTTAAGGATTTATTTAATCATTCTGTCATCTGCCATTGAGGCGAAATTTTTGAAATTTTGAATGAAATGACAGAGGCAATAAGTAAAGCATAAGATAGAGCAATAACTATTTATATTATTTTAAACGACCAAAAATCACTTTAAAGTTCTAAGAAATATTGCTGACAACGATGAGTCGCGGCCAGGGCCAAGCTAACTCAGCGATGGTTAGCCTGCCAAGGGCGGAAGTTCCCGACTTGTCTCGCATCAACATCTCGGAGACTGTCCCTCCGAACAGGAAGACTCCCGCGAAGTCTGCGACGACAGATTTTAATTCCTTTTCTTTCTTCAACAAAAATGGTGAAAAGGACTTGGATCTGAAGGGGTTGACTGACAGACGAGACTGGTTGTCAATTGTGCTCCGAGAGTGCCGAAAGGGATCGATCGGGCAGGGTCTCGAAGATTGCCAGATCGATTTGAGCCGGCCATGATTCCTGAATTGCACTGGTCAGTTTATACAGTGCACGGGATGTTAGAACACGGCGCTCAGGTGTGGTCCCCTTTTCAAAATACGAAACGTCGGATGGAAGGCGCACTATAAAAATCAACCGTCTTGCGTCTGACCGCTTTTCATGCGTGTTCATGCGTGTTTTTTCTTGCGTAACACATCTCGCCCTGGCAAGTTGCCAGTTTGAGCGCCTTAAATCCAACTCTCTACGTCTCGGCCACTTGGTCAGAGTGCAGACAGTGGGAGTAAGCTGTCAACCGGTGCCATCTTTGTATAGCGAGTGCGTCCGGAAAAATGCATGAGCTCAACACCCGTGAGTGGTGTTCCTCCGAAATGGCCGATATGTTCCAATCAGCCCGTCATACATATCTCATTGCATATATCGCGGACTTTATTCTTTTTTTATTATTTCTGAAAAGTGAATGAAATTCCACATACAGAACAGCTATTTATTCACACCAAAGGCATGAGTTGGAAAGGCGTAACATGATTTTCAAACTTTTGTTTCGTGCCGAGCTCGAATTTGTGATTTATATTAACCGCCAAACCATGGGCACCCAATTCTCAATATAGAAGGATCATTTCATATCGTTTCCTTGCCAACGAGCTATGAGTCGCGAGCTGATTTTAACATTGCGTTACTAATCGGAATTTAGCAGTAGATCACTGTACGTATTTATCATGGAAACAGTATTCGTGATCTACACATAAACAATGTGATAAGAGAGATATAAACTGACCGGTGACAGAAGGGAAGAAGACTCCGACCAAGACCATGTAAGATGTCATCATATCAGAGAAGACCCAAGAGAACGGAGAGCGAGTCTGATCCGTGCGGTCACGTGGATCCTGTTATGCCATTTGTCTGTCTTTACAGAACATGATGAGCGTGCATTTCTTTTGTTCCGCTAATAACAAGAGAAGCCGAGAAAGATAAAGATTGAAACCTTGGAGAGAACATCGCCAAGTCGTTGATACTTGGGCCAGAAGTTCTCCCAGAAGACACCGGATGCGAGTCCCTTGATTCCTCTCTGAACATTCAATCATATCATTATTAAGTCTAATTACATCTGCAAATCTACGTACATCTTAATACATTATGGTTCTTTAAACATACACCTCACATCTTTTTGCTAGAAGTTCCATAGTGTAACTTTAACTCGCCGTGCAATTTTAAAGAACATGCTGCTGTGATGTTTGACATCTCAATTGCACGACATTCATGATCTCGGGAGTAGTTGTGATTCAAAACAACCTATTATTTCGTTCTTCTTTTCTCCCTTAAACTGTTCCAAAGTCTAATTCTGTCAGATTTTCCTGAAAGTACCCTGGTCGGGCAATCGGCATCAAAAAGGGCATTTGTTGCATATGTCACAGGTCACAAGAACTTGACTCTTGTCCCCGAGAAGTGTGAGGAAGACTTTTTGCAAGGCCATTCCCTCCCGCCTCCCCCTTTATTAGCCAGTAAGGCTTTTCCCCTTGCATCTTCTTCTACCTCAAGCAGGCGGCTGCCAATTGCAGGCTGTTGATGAGGCAACCACTGAGATGAAGAGACACACTAAACTGCATTGCCTGTCTAAGTTGGGAAAGTCATGGACGGAGAAAGAAAGAAGAGAAGAGATAGCAAGAGAGAAGAGAGAGAGAGAGAAAGAGAGAGCGTGTGACAGAAAGAATTGGGAGGATAAAGAAAACAACAGGCGCAGGAAGAAGACTAACAAGCCGAACGAGAATGTAGGGTGAAGAGTTGGAAAAAAGGACTCAGAGAGATCGAAGAGAAACAGGCGTCAGGACTTTTTTCTTATTTTGTTAGCCCTTCGTTCTCCATTTGCTTTCCAGAACTCTCTCGACCTTTCAATGCCACGAGACAAAGCTCACATAATCCTCCTCTACATATCTGATTTATTTTTTCTATCCAGATCTTCCAAATTCGAAAACGACAAAAAAACCCTGAGAAATCCAGGATTCGAATCATTCGCCTTGATTAGTTTTGATTTAGAGAATGATTTTTTTTAAAGACTTCTGTCAATTGAGCAATGCTTAATAACGGAACTACTATATAAAAAAATGTACTTCCGGATATCTCCAATTAATTTCCCTCAGAATATGGCTGCTTCATCCACTTCATCCACCTCTTCAGCGGTTTGTTCCCTCAAGGGGCGCAGTTGGCACAGACAATCTTTGAGGATCCTTCCCTGTCTCTGTCTCTCCCTCTCTACTACATCTTATTTGTCTTGCTCTCTCACTCTCCTCCTCTCTAATAGCTCCATAAAAGGCGCATGCGGTGGACTCCATGCTAGGAGTTCAAAATTGAGAAGTGGAAGAGGGTTACTGGGCTTCATCCTGATGAGCAAGGCGGGTCTCATATGCCATGTTGAGGATGCTTCATCAGTTTGGGGCACATTGTGAACCGATAGAGAGAAAGAGACTGAGAACGAGAGCGTGCGAGAGAGAGAGAGAGAGAGAGAGAGATCAAGCAAATGAACTCCATCCTTGAATCAACAGAAGAAGAGATGGCGTGATGGAGGAGTGTGCATAGAAAGGAAAGGAAATAGAAAGAAAGAGAGATCGACATAGAAAAAGAGATTTCTACAGAGACGGTGAACGAAGTGAAAATAATGCTAGAAAAGGAAATGGAGAACAAGAGTTCGGAGTAGCGTCGTAGACTTACAAATTCCTTGGACTGAGCGAAACTGCACTTTCTCTTCATCTGCCCGTGGCAGTCTTGAATCTTCGATATTCGTTCTCTTTTGTTCCCTTCTCTCATACTCTCATCTTCCTGTCTCTTTTTATTTCTTTTCTCCTTCTATGCATTTCAGCAAAAAATCTCTCAGTCACAACAACTACCCGCTCTGGCAGTGACAATCTTCCTCTGGCAGAGACACTGCATCTCATCTTCAATGTACATCAAGGACAGAAGAAGAGAATAATAAAGAAATGAACTGGTAGAATTTTCAATTCCACAATAAGTTTTGCGACGTTTTTAAAGAAGTAACTTGAACGTTCCTGTTGAACTGCTATCATCTGTGTTTGGCCTACATTTAGTCGCCCCTTTCCTACCTCTTACTTTCTTTCAACATTCGGACTTTGATTCGCCCAATTTATTTCGTTTTGCAATGGTTCGGTGAGCTCTTCCATTAATAGATCTTGGTAAAAACTTTTAAAAAAGAGATTAACTGGCAAAGTGTGTCATCGAAGAGTAACAGACTTCAAATCAACTGCCCTTCATTATTTTCTTTATTTTTCTTTTATATGTTTATATATTTATGTATGTACATATGTATGTATGTAGTACATACGTATGCATGTACATATGTATGTATGAATCTCCCCTCTTTTCTTTTCTACCCCTTCTTCTCTCTCTCTCCCTCTCTCTTTCCCTTTCTCCTTCTCTCTCGCCCTTACACACTTTCTGTAGCTATATTTATTCTATCTTCACTCCCCCTCTCTTCTTTCATTTATTAATTGCTGCGTCCTCATCGAGATGCCAAATGCTAGTAAAAAAGTTTGATGAGGATGAAGTGGACATAAAAATGAAGGATAGAACGAGAAATAGTAGATGAGGCAAGAGAGAGGAAAGAGTATTATAAAACAATGAAACACTTCATCTTCAGTATTAGACCTTCGCCTCATGTTATTATGAGCGATGTTAATGAATGAGAGAAGCAGACAGTCACAAACAGAAAGCTTCAAAGATCCCGAGGGAGAGAAGCAGAAAACAGAGAGAGTGCAGAGAGAATTAGAGGGAGGCGGAGAGGAACGAGGGAACTGCCACTTTTCACCCTTCTGCGTGGACGGGCACCGGACTGGCAAATACATAGCTGCTCTGTCATAATAATTGTGTCTTTCCTTCTTTTGCCCCGAGGCAGTCTAAGAGTGGTTCCACTCTCCATCGCATGTCATCATGGCATGTAAGTGAGTTTCCGTTTTCTGGCGCATGCCCATCTCTCTCTCTCTCTCTCTTCCCTCTCCTCTCTCTCTCTCTCTCTCTCTCTCTCTCTCGCTCTCTTCCTCTCTCTCTCTCTGTTCTGTTCGTGGAGCTTCACTCAGTCCTTTTCCAGGCAAGAAGCCCTATGAGCTGCAGAGAAGTCTTCAACTCGGCCCCACTCTCAGCACTGCTAGACCCTTCTTACTCCTGCCCAGGGTCTTCATCTGCCGTCGTCCCCTCCCTTCTTACCACTCTGTGCTTGCTTTCAAGAGCTCAGTACCGAAAGAGTGTGAGAGAAAAAGAGGAATGGAAGTAGAAAGAAAGGATTGAGGATGAAGAAAGGGAGAGAGAACGGCTCCGCTGTCGACAATTCAATGAAGGCAGACTCTTTAGCTGCGCATTCGTAATCGGCCGCTGAAGGGCCGGTGAATTAGCCGAGAGAGCGAGAGAAAGAGAGAACGAGAGAGGAAAAAACGAGAGATGGACAGAGACTTATTGATATCTATGCATGTTCATACATACATACGAACATATATATATGTAATTGCAAGCATAATGGAGAATTGCAAAAATGGCGGAAAGAGCATGAACATGTTGATTGAAAGAAGGAATATCCAATGAACATGCTTGCATACGCAAACAAAAGCTATAAATGACTGAAGGAGCCCATACGACCCGAAATAAATGAAAGATATGCACATGAGCATACCTCATAGCGGACAGCCTTCCCTCCGCGAAAGTTCGCGACTCGACGCATGCGTTGGAAGTAAGGGTCGCAGGTTCCGTTCGAGGAACAGAACAGAGGTTCCAGGCCTTCTGACGTGCACTCCACCGGCACGTTCTCCTTAACAACTCTGTATTCCTGCTGTGTCTTTCATTCTGTCGCTCTCTCAATCTCTCGTCCTCTCAATTTCTCGCCCTCTCAATCTCTCGTCCGCTCTCTTCCTCACCTGGACAAGTCCGTTCAGCAATGCCTCCGCGGCCCTCTTCTCCATGAACCCCACGAGATCCACCGGCCGGTCTCCCACCATGCAGAACCTGACGAGCACGCCAATCTGCTTTGACCTTCTGTTTCTGCTTTCTCACTCTCTTCTGTTTTAAGAGAGAGTTGGGTAGATGTTCCATTGGTTTGTACGTTCTTTCATTGATAATTCATTTACTCGTGCTTGTATTTAATAAGTATGTATGGTGAACTGGAGCAGAAAATGGCAGAAGGTCTGATCGAAAGAGAGAAGGAGAGAAAGCTGATGAGAGGGAGGGATAGAGGCAGAGAAGTGGAGAAGTGGGAGAAAAGGAAACAATAAATAGCGGGTCTAAACGTGTATGAGATTCTCTTTTTCTCGCTTTGCTGAACACCGACGTGCCGTTTTCCTTCTTCAATGTGTAAATTTCATGGTGCTTGCAACTGCGTAAAATCAGAAGGAACACGGGCAGCCAAGTGACAGGGACCGGATGGGGAAAGGATATGGTCGAGATGGAATGTGAGGATATGAGGAGAGAGAGATAGAGAGAGAGAGAGGAGAGAGAGGGTGATATTAAAGAAAAAGGGAAGCCAAAGAGAACGAGAGAGAGAAAGAAAGAACGAGAGACAAGAGAAAAGTGAGAGAGATAGAGAGACAGGAGGAAAGAAAGCGAGAGCGTAAAATTTTGAGTGAATAAGCTTTAGGCTCCGCAGCATTTATGCCTGTGAAAGCCCAGAACATGCGATTAGACGATGGCTGTGAAGAGGGGAAGGATGGCTTATGGAAACTGCCAGAAAAAGAGGTGAAGGGGGAACAGGCATTCACAGGAAAATTGTTACAGAAAAACAGTGCAGAAAAGAAGAGGAAAGGGAGAAATAGAGAAAGAAAGAAAGAAAGAAAAAAAGAAAGAAAGGGAAAGAGATGGAGTTCCAATTCATCTCTTCTTCTTTTCGCACAGCAGCAAAGTGGAGAGCAAGCAAAAATAATAAAGAACGACCGAGTGAGGAAGCGAAAACAGCTAGAAATGATCGAAGGGATTCTTTTGAATTGGAGAAGAGAAAACTTACTTGAGGGAGTCGGAGCCATTGATGTTGACGAAGACGCCGGCGAAGACAGAGAACATGCAGAGAATGACCACCATCACCACCGGCAACGCGAACTTGTTCACCACCTGCAAGGATCCATTACAAGCGGCCAAGAACAAGAAAGGAAAGAGAACCTGGACTCCGGCCAGAACCATGCAGCCCAGCAGGATGAGTTGCACAGTGCCGAACACACGGAAATTGTGGAAGTTGTTATCGAAGACCTTGGTCTGCGGGTAGAGATACAACTGCAAAAAAACAGGAGATGGACGCACTCTGCAGCACTCCTCAAGATATTTAAAAAATTAAAGCAAGGCTACTTATTTCTCAGAGCAATATTTTGCGTTGCTGAGAAGCAAGGAAATAATGATAAAAAGTGACAATAAGGATCTCGATGGCTCCTGTGATGTACATAGCAGCCGCTATCGTTGTGCCGAGGTAGAAGAGAATGCCAACGGCGCCACCTCAAGAAAGCCATTGCCTCAAGGGAACCGTAGAATATGTTTTCTTTCTAAGTCTATGCACGTGCATAGATTGTCCATCCTGCCACTTACATACTTTCTTCCATTTCTAGCATACCGCAATAACATTCTTTCGTCCATATATATAATTTTTATCTTCCTTGTTATTGGAATTTTTAATTAAACAGAATATGGACATCACAATAAGAATCTTAATAAGTCATGACTAAGACATACACAGGCAAATAATTGATGTTTTGCCATAGATGAGACAAACATCCACGCGAATTATTAAAAGCTGATCTTATATATTTTGGGCAAAGGTCAAACAAGGATACTATAGAAAATGGAATACGAAAACCAATGCATGCATTACATTTATAAATCTGCGCTGTTGGTAGAGTGAGTTGACCAGTCTTACCGAGTTCGGGACCAAGATTTCTGGAGATCATATAGTACGGCCCACCCGCTGAGACTACGCCGTTCGTAGCGATGGCCGACAGCGAAATTGACGTCAAGAATGTCTAAGAGAACGAGAGACATAGAGATATAGAGAGTGAGATAGAGAAATAGAGAGAGGTAAAGAGATAGAGTATTTGTGAGAGAGGGAGAACTCACCACAGAAGCGCAAAGGAGCACGACGAAGAATGACTGAAGAATGCCAGCAACACCAATAATCCAAGTCATTCGGATGAAGAAAAGGACGCCGAAAATGTTTTGGAGACAAGGGAGGTACACTCCCATCATCGTGCCCATTTGGGTGACCTGTAGAGAAGGCAAGGAGTCATGAATAGTGAGTAGAGAATGTCTCTGACCGTCTTGACAGGCTTCTCCTGCGCCTCCTCCGCATTCGGGAGGGTGGACGAGTAGCCGGAGACCGACTGCAGGACGTGGCCAATCTTCTGGCCGTGGCCCTTCTCGTATTCATCCTGGAAGCAATGCAACTTCTCTGTTAAAACACTGCTCTGACCAGTTTATTCGCTGTTGCTCTTTAAAATAGATAAAATGAAGATGAGAAACCTCGTAGAGAGCGAGAGGAGAGTGCTGCTCGCAGAGAGGAATGCGTTCGCCTTGTTCATCTGCATCAACTCGGAGCATTTCAGGAGAGGCCTTCTGGGGGATGAAATGACCCTCAGGGACTCGTGGGGGGCCTCCCACCGCGTCACCAGGTCAGACCCACTCTGTCACGGCCCGTTCGCGCAGAGCGAAGCAGGGCTCGCACGCCCTACACGCTGTCCTGTCGGAGGGTCTCTCCCCTCTCTTCTTCTCCTGTCTCCCTTCTCTCTCCTCCCCTCCCCTCCACAGGACCCTCCCACTCTCTCTCTCCCTCTCTTTCTTCCTCTCTCTCTCTTCCTCTCTCTCTCTCTCGTTGATGATGCCGACGAAGAAGGGATGGCAGAGATACTCTGGAGAGAAATACAGAGATATAAAAGACATGGAAGAAAAGGATAGCTGGTGATGCACAAGACAGCGAGAGAAGTTGAGAGCGCGCGAAAGAGCATACCCTTTGGCAGGCTCCTCCCTCGAATTCCCACTCTCTGAAGCCCTCTCTCCCTCTCAAGTCCTCCTTCCCTCTCTCTCTCTCCCTCTCCCTCTCTCTCTCCTAATGTATCTCAACGCTCTCTTCCCATCTCGTATGCTTCTGCTCGAGCGTCGCCTACAGCTTCGGTGAGAGTTCGGAAAAAAGAAGAGAAGTGCTAAGCGAATATTCACGAGGAAAGATGAAAGAGAGAGGGAGAGAGAGAGAGAGAGAGAGAAGGAGAAAGGGATTGAGGGTGAGATGGAAAGAAAAATACGGAGATAGGAATGTAGTGAGAAAACTGGGAAAGAATTAAGAAGCACGCGAGTGAACGACGATTACTGGGAAAAAAGTTGAGAGTAAGATAGAGAGAGAATGACAGCGAGAGGAAGAGAACGAGAGAGGAAGAGAGAGAAAGAGAAAGAGAGGAAGAGAAGGAGAGAGAAAGAGAGAGAGAAAGAGAGGAAGAGAGAGAAGAAGTGCTCACATGCCTCATACGTCTTGACAAATCTCGCAGCCAAAATGGCGAGCGGAATTAGTTGTGGCCCTTAGGCAAGAGGCAGTCCCCGCAGCTCTTCTTAGGAGTCTCCCGACTTGAAAAAGAAATGATGGCACCACTTCTGCGTTACATACTATAAACACACAAGTAGATTGCCATTTATCTTTAGATATCTCTGTCTCTTTGTCCGAATCTCTCTGTCTCTCTATAGCTCTCTTTCTTTCTATCTCTATTCACTCACTCTCACTCTCTCTTTCTGTCTCCCGCTTTCGTTCTCTCTCTCTCTCTCTCTCTCTCTCTCTCTCTCTTTTCCAGCTAGCTCTTCCCACATGAAAAATATGTTTTCCGGTATATATTTATACTTTTCTTTCTTTATTTTTTTCGTTGATTAAAGTCAAGTTGGGCAAGAATATGTAGGTATAACGATAAAACATCTGCCTCACTCACTTATGTAGTAGATCAAATTCATTTAATTTCCAGAATGTGCAAAAATATACTTTTAAAGTACATACAAATATGAGTGGGTTCAACTTCTAAATTTAATAGTGTGATGGTATTCAAGCAGATAGCACGGTGCATGGGAATTTAAAATGATAACGATAGGAATTCTTATGTAAGATGTTTCTGTATTCGAATAAAAAGTTGGCTAAATGTAACGATTACTCAGTGACTTGAGCATTTGCAAGCAATCTTTCAGCACATGCGCATGCCCTTTTCTACCATTCAAAATTGGCATTGAAATTATTTTCAATCAACATTATACGAATGCAGCCAAGGCCAACTCGAATAGGGCAAGGTCCTCACTCCAACGAAATTCTTCTAAAATGTTAGTGAGCTAATTTTTTGCCAGTGTTATGTGTCTCAAGCAAATAGCAACATTCAAGCATGAGACAAAACGTGAGTCCCTCAGAAAGAGAGAAATTAGATGCCAGGATGGGGGAGATAGAGAGACAGAGATAGAAAGACAGAGACAGAGAGAAAAGAAAGAGAGAGAGAGAATGAAATACATAGAGGAGGGACGAGAGAGTATTGTAATGCAGGGAAGACAACTAGAGATGAATACGCTTTCTGAGCGGACTTGAAGAGGGATACAAGTAAGAAGAAAGTGTAGGAGAGAGAAAAGGATCGTGTTACCCAGGTTGCTCTTATAGCTCGCTTTTACCACATCGTATGTACATCCATTCCACCTTTTTTGAGCCATCTCAACCCGTTCGAGGATGCTTTCTAGGCGTTTTGATAGAATCGCTTCTCGCCCTTTTGGCTAAGATCAAAGTGAAGTTTGTGGAAATTTGCTGGAGCATCAAGATGTGCAGGCGAAATTACTCCTATCCTAAACCCTGAGAAAAGTCAGCATGAAAGCGGGAAAGCCGCGGAAACATTATGGATTTTTATGATTGGTTATTATAAACTAGTAGTTTCAATTGCAGAAAATATGAATGGAGTGAATTCAACGACAATACACTGAACTGCAAATACTCTTTCTCTGCTTATCTCTATACAATTCTTTTTTACGCACTCCTGGTGGTACTGACGCTCTGCTCTTATTTACGAGCGAACCTTCTTCATTCGCTCTTCTTCCTTCTCCGTGAGTTTCGCCGCCTCAGGTGCCGCGGGTGTTCCTCATCAGTCACTTCCCTCCTCTCTCTTCTCTGTCCTCTCTCTCATAACACACTCTTTCCCTTACCCTAACTCTCTGCATCTTTTGCTCCATGTCAATGGTTTCCTTCTCTCGTCGATCTCCCCGTTCCCTACCCTCGCGTGTTGTTGATTTCGTGCAGTCTTCAATCTCTTTAAACTTCTCTTGTCAGAGTCCTCCTACCCACATTGACACTAAAGTTATAATAAAACTTGGCAATTCCTAATTGCCATGGGCAGAAAGAAGAATTTCGAAACTCAGTCATATGTAGAGGACGGAGCTATTGAGGGTGAAATGAAGAGACATTATTATATAGCCATTATGCTTCTATCAGAATTGGAATTACAGAGCCATCTCATCTCGGTTGTGTTACAATTCATTCATCAGTAAATGTGAGCCTACCCATTAGAGCATGGAGTGGGGGAGGGGGGGGGGGATAGGGGCTGCATGCAAAGGGGGGGGGGTCGTGGTTGAGACAATGGAAAGAACACGCGCTGTCTGTCGCCTTCTCAAAACAATCTGGTGAGTGTATACAATTACCGGAGAATGAAGAAGAGGAACACGCGTAAGATGAAGCAAAAAGAGATGCCTTCTCTTCTTTTTCTTCTCTTTCTCTGCAACCTCTTCCATTCTCATTCTATCTCCTTCTCTCTCGCTTTAAAGAAAGTCTCCTCGAGGTTGGTTCGAAAAATAATTGTGAGGAGACATTAGAGCCACCAGAGGGATAGAGAGAGAATTGGTAGACGGGAGAGACAGCTGTGGCTTCACGACGTTCTTGCATCCGAGAGAGAGGAAGAGAGGGAGAGAGAGAGAGCGAGGAAGAAAGAGAAAGAGAAAAGAGAGGGAGCAAAAAAAGAGATAGAAAGAGAGTGAGGAAGAGAGAGAGAGAGAGAGAGAGAAAGAGGAAAGGAAGAGAGGGGAAACGTGAGAGAGAGATAGTGTGGAAGAGAGAGAGAGGGGGCTAGCTTATGAAGTAAATGCGGGAAGAGAAATAGAGGGCCTGGCCAAAGGCTACAGGCGTTGAGAGAGGGAGGAAAACGATCATGTGAAGCCTTTTGAAAAAAAGCAAGAAGATGTTCTTCGCCCTCACGAGAAGATGGAATCCTTAGGGAAGAGAAGAAACTAACTACGTCATCTCTCATTCCGGAATTGAAAAGAGAGGTGGAGAGGTGAAATTATAATAGGAACTGCTGAACAATGCATCGTGAGCGAGAGAGAGAGGAAAGACAGACAGAGATATGGTAGAAGAGAAAGAGAAACAGAAAGAGAGATGGGGGAGAGCAGAGATATAGAGTGATGAGAGACCAGAACATGGAAAGCGTTATGTTGCAAATATAAATAATAGCGCTATGCTGCCTTGAGCAGATGCAGACGACCCACTGATCAAGTAGAAATAGAAGGATCAGGAAAAGGGAGAAAAGTTAGTGAAGACGTGAAAGGATTCGGAATACTTGCTATAGAACGACAGACTTGTTACGAAATGAAGACTCTGATGTTGACAATGCCATAAAGAAAGCGACAGTTGTTTCAGATAAGGGCATATCAACAGCCAGTCATATATGGCGAGATAGTGCGAGAGATGAAGAGTGAAGGGTGACTTCATGGACATGGCTTGTGCATCAGAAAGGAAACGGCCAGTTGGTGCTATTCCTTTTTCTTAGCTCGGCCAGGGCAGCTGCTTCTCTTTTTTCCCAAACCAACAATCATAGAAAAAGGAAAGAAGAGAGTGATCTTCGGGCCAACATGCCAAGATCTGTCTCATTATGTATTTGTCACTAATTCATATTTTCAAAAGCAGACCCTGCGCTACTTGTTTAGAATAAGCAGAGAGAGATAGAGAGAGAGAGAGAGAGAGAGAGAGAGGAAGTGAGAGAGATAGAGAGAGAGACAGTGAGAGAGAGATAGAGACAGTGAGAGAGAGATAGAGAGCGATAGAGAGAGTGGGAGTAATTAAAAGGGCTATTTTTCTATGGAAATCAAGGAGAGTGCAACAAAGAGTAGAGAGAGAGAGAAAGGCAGAGAAAGAGAGCGAAGTCGTGTCTGGCTCGGAGTGCCACCACTGAGCGAAGAACGGCGCGGCATCAAATGGACGATTCACGAGGGACTGATATTGGGAGAGAGACACACAGAGAGTGAGAAGCCAGTCATGTTAAAAGAAGCTGACGAAGAGATCGTCTGAGGGAGAGGAGCGTGGGAGAAATAGAGAGAGAGAGAGAAAGACAGAGAGAGAGAGAGAGAGAGATAGGACATGATCGACTAATGACTTTCCAATCGAGATTGCAAGGGAGATGGAAGTAGAGATGACGGGATTGGTTAGACCTTCCGCATCACATCAACAAATAGAAGAGCTGCGTCGCATGGGATGGACATGAGAGAATGGTCGAGAATAAGTTTAAGAGAAATGATAAATGCAGTTCTGAAGGGATAATTCTATTCTTTTATTTCCTGAGCTTTGATGTCTAATGCGAAGAACGAAAGAGATTGATGCAGGAAATGGCAAGCGAGTGGTTGGAACACTCGCAGAATGCGCGGGTAAATCATTCAAAATGTGCAGGATTTCAATGGCCACTGAGAGGCAATCGCTAAAATTTGCAGTCATTTCCGCATTCTGCAGAAGAGAAGCGCCACGTCAACAAGAAGATACAAACTCTCACAGTCAGCCATCGCTTCGAGGGGCTACTCTTCTGACCCCGCTTTGTTTTGACAGATGGATCTTTTCAGGACATGGAAGTGGAAGGAGGGGGGGGGGGGGGGGGGAGTGCATGGCTGACCGAGAACGAGGACGGTCTTGGGTCCGTTGGCGGCGGGGTCGGAGGGCGCGGGCGCCCGTGGGTGAGTGGCCGCCGCTGCTTCCACATCCCTCTCCGGTGTCCCTCCCGACGGCGTCTCCGGGGTCGAGAGAACGGAAGAGATGCGGAAGCGTCCGCTCTCCATCCGCCACTTAAACACACAATGTTTTGTTGTTATTTACATCCTTCAACTTATTCAAGAGAAAACGACAGAGAAGTAAACACAGATTTCAGCTGGCGGCTGCAGTAAAACAACCAAAATCGCCGCCTTTCGCAATTCTTGCACTCCCAGAGTTTGGGTCAGCAGGAAGTGCAAGGGACTTTAATTGTATGCCTCGTATCGATCCTTGTCTACTTCAAGATTCTACAGCTTATGCAAGCAGATATCAACCAGCAAACACTCCACGCGCCATTTCCAAAAAAACGAACTTCCAATGAGCAAACATTACTGAAACAAATAAATAAACGCTGACAATACGCGGGGGATCATGATGCGATTATAAGATTAAGAAATGGAATTTGCAAGGAAAGGAACAAGTGGGAACACGATTTCAGTACTGCTTATTATGGAAGAGTGGCGTAGTTAAAGGACTGAGTTTGCTTCAGGGCAACTGGGAGTCCGCTGGGGTCGAAAGGACGGAAATATCATTAATCTGGCTAGGATGTGAGAGAGAGAACCAGAGAGACGATAGGAAATGTGAGGGAACGAGGAGAAATGGTAAAGAAAACAGGAAAGAGACGCTATGGCATTGAAAGAGGGAGAGGGAGAGAGAAAGGGATAAAGGAGAGAGAGAGAGAGAGAAAAACGTTCTCAGGCGTTCCAAATGAAGACACCTACAGGCGATGACGGCTGACCGGGAAAGTGGCCAGGACAAAACGAGCAGGCTGTGACAGAGAGCGGCATGGCCAGCAGATGAAGCTACAGATAGAGACAGAGAGAGAGAGAGAGAGAGAGAGAGCGGCTGGGACGACACGTAGTCCTCTCAGGCAATGCCTCTCTCACTTCTGCTACGCCGCTCCTTTCATTCCAACTCTCCCTCTTTCTTCCCTCTCTCTTTCTGGCTCTCACTCTCTCACCCACTTTCCCAATGGTGCTCCGCCCATACGGCTGTCTCTCTCAATCTATTTTTCTCCTCTTCCTCTTCCTCTCTTTAGCTCTTTTGCCAAGACTGTTCGGCGGAGTAGAGAGTGAGGAGAGGAGGTCAGAAGAGAGTACTGACTGAATGGGAAAGCGAGAGAGAGAGAAAGATTCCAAGACGGTATCCTCGACCAAGAAGACCAGCAGATGCCAAAGCCAGAGTTCCTTTCGTGTTCAGTCCTTGCTACAAGGGGGAAAACTATTGAGCACGAGATGTGGAAGGCCTTCTTAGTTCTCTCTTCCTCTCACCTTCCATCCTTGCTTGGCCAATCTCGGAATGGCAGGTAACCACGAAGACAGAAAATATTAAATGCTGCAAGAGTCTCCATTTCCCTCAACATGGCTTTCTCTCGCACTTTCGTGCTGTCCTCTTTCTCTCTAAAACTCTCTCTCTCTCTCTTTCTTTTTTCACTTTCTCTCTCTATCGCTCTCTCTCGATTCTCACAATCCTTTCTTCTTCCTCTTTCCAGATGGTGCCTAGAGCCACTACAATTACACGTTGTGTGACACAGGACATTCGCAGAGGCATATTTCCATTGTTCTAACCACGTCTGCACAATCTGCTTGTTCTCTCTCTCTCTCTCTCGTTTTCTCTCAGTCTATCTCGTTCTCTCTCGTACTTCCTCCTTCTCTCACCCCGCCGTTTGCCTTTTAAAGACTGAATATGGATATCACGTAAACGGAGAATAAACAAAATACAAGACAATTCGCAGTTTATACATATGGACACACTCGCTCATGGAAATGCAAGAAGTCGGGAAGGTTCGGTGGGTTGAGGAAAGAATCGCTATCTGTATGTTTCTGGGGCCATTAGGGCTGATGGCATGAGGAGGGGCACAAGACCGAGAGAGAAAGAGAGAGAGAAAGAGAAAGAAAAGAAGAGAAAGAGTGAGGAGAAAGGAGAGGTAGATTCACGGCGAAAGAAGCAGCAGGCTAACGAGGCTCGTCACGAGAATGCACTCTCCATTTGTGCAGTTACAATTTGCCCTCGAGAATCCCTGGACAGTGGCCAATCCAAGGTTGATTGTCTCCTCTTACTTTAACTATTCACTTTCAAGTCTCCTTTACTTTATCTCTCTCACGAACTCTTCTTTTTTTGGCACCTCTTGCCTCTCTTCCTCCTTCCTAATCTTTAATTTTACCCATTCTCTTGCCTTGCACTTTGCTTTGTTTCTAAGGATAGGCAACTCTTAAAAAGGTGAATGAACGGAATACTTTTCAAGAAATGATAAGCAAAGCAGGCTAAGCCCTGACGAAGAGATTACAAAAATGCTCTTATACAGTCGAGAAATTCTAGGAATAAAAAATCCCGCCAGTTAAGATAGCAGAGAGAGAAAGAGAGAGAGAGAGAGATAGAGCGATAAATATATAGAGAGAGAAGTGTGAATGAGTCAGCTGATTGACTGAATCCCAGTTGTATGTTCATACTATGGATAGAAGGGAAGAATCTATCTTGGGGAATTATCCTTCTCACCCGCTTATCACAGCAGAGCATACCAGGAAGATTGCTTCAGATAACCGAGAGCAGAGAACCGAAGGGAAAGTAGCAGTGCAATAATATATAATGATGTGCAATGTTCCGTGAAAGATGTAATGAAACTTTCGTATTTGGCATAATTAGCCGTGAAAAATGAAGACTTTCTATGGAAGTCTCGAAAGACTTGGATGTGCTCTGCTAATTCTGGAGACCATCTTCAATTCATTCTTTGGATGTTTCCTCGACTAATTATGGAACGACTTCTGGATCTCTATGCGCAATGAACAATTTGTTCGCTCGCCTACAATTTTTCTCAAATCCTCACAGTCACTCTGCCTTTCGTACTTTCTCTCTCTATCTCTCTCTTATCTCTTCTCACTCTCTATTTGTCTCTCTATTTTCCTGTCTCTCCCGCACTCCCTCTCGCTAGTTTCCATGGGTTTCCACTTAGTTCAAGCGCCCTTTCCTTCTTCTACAAACCCAACTTGCCAAGAAAGGACGAATTTTAAAGGAAGGAATAGGTGAACTAAGGTCCGAAACAAATAAAAATATGGATATAAATTGTGTATATAAATTCATATGCATGGACGTACACAATATTTTACCCATGTATTAAAATTATGTTCATATGTATAGATAATTATATGTAATCTAATACATGGGTACATACATTTATATAAACTAAAAACCAGTCAATCACGAAACTTTTTAGCTGATATCGGCTCATATGCGCGTTGTATAAAGCGGCGGATTGTTTTTAAGCATTATCATTTACATAATGTTGTCACTGTTCATCAAATTAAAAGGCTGTATTTACGAGTCACACCGTTTTGCTAATGTAAGACTAAGATTGTGTGGTTAGTATTAGATTCTTCGCTTTATCAATCGGAAAACAGAGCGTGAGATAGAAATAAGAATCCCCTCACAAGCCGGCTTATTCTGGTCACGGGGAAGACCACAAAGAATGCAAGCAATCGGAGGGCTTCTTACCATGGAACTCAAAATAGACAGGGTTCATGTTATCTTCAGTATCATTTCTGATTATCAGCTCAGAGGGAAGAAGCGAGGACGAATGAAGGAAAGCCAATTCAGGGTGGGTTCCTTCGAATTATGGTGAAGAGTGAAAAAAGCTTTGCCATCAGATAATGCAGAGTCACAACAATTGCTTCATCGAACCGTCTGTTAGGTCCATCGACTCAAAATGAAGCAATGCTTTATGTATTCATATACACACAATATATAGCATACTTAAGTGGAGAGGGTGACTGCAACTCTTCTCACTCTCTCTCTCTCTCTCTCTCGCTCTCTCTCTGTCGCTTCTCTCTTCTTTTTTTACTCCTCTTTTTCTCATAAGTAAATGCATTGCAGACCATTGATCCCTCCTCCAGACTCCACTAAGAATGGAGAGAATCGCTTTCATGTTTCCATTTTCTTGCTTATCAGACGAATTGCTCTTGAAATAGTGAAATATACCAGTGCGATAAGAGTGGAGAAGGAATCCTTTTGTTTTGTACAAAGGAAGAAAGTGATCCTTTTTAGTGCCTCTTCTCTCCACTTTGTCTTCTTTGCAGTCCTTCGCACAATTAAATCCATTAAGTAATAAAGTAAATACCGTATGACTAATCTAAATCTCATCAAAATCAATATTCGATACATGACTGACTGAAGGTGAGAGAAAGAGAAAAAGAGGAAGGGATGAAATGGGGGAGAATGAGGGAGATGGGGCACTTCCCCTGAGGCGCCGCGCCAAATCGAGTTAGACAGACGCCAGCTATGAAAGAAGTGGCCAACCAACGGGTCGGCATTCTCAACCATTCTTGGAGAGAGAGAGAGAGAGAGAGAGAGAGAGAGAGAGAAAGAGAGAGAGAGAAAGAGAGAAAGAGAAAGAGAGAGAGAGAACGAGAGAGAGGAGAGAGAACGAGAGGGAGAGGGTGTTAGAGAGAACGACAGAGAGAGAGAGAGAGAGAGAGAGAGAGAAAGTGAGAAAGGAATAAAGAAGACACGAAAATATGAATGAGACAGATATGTATATGTTGTATGTATATGTGGATTGCAGTGGTGAGAATAAGAATGGGAGATATAAAAGGAAAAGAAGAGAGATGACAGAGAGGGAAGCAGATAAATGAAGAGGGAAAAGAGATAGAGATGAAGAGAGGGAGAGAAGATGTTCCCGCTACGCATTCGCCAGGCGCGAATTATTTTTTAGGGAACTTTCGAAGGTGACAACCATTCCCTTTCTTCTTCCTCCTCAGCAAAGAGAACGGAGGACCCACTACTGGAGCTTCCTAAGGAAATGCCAGAAAAGCTGTTAGTGGTGAGAAAATTTGGCTGCTTTGGAGGGAAAAGCAATAAAAGGAGAAGGCTTGTGAGAAGGAGACTGAGAAGGAGCAGGTTAGAGGAGAGGAGGAGAGTGTATTAAGAAGGGAGCTACCAGAAAAAGCGAGTGAACTTCTTTGTACTCTTCTATGAACCTCCCAGAGGCAATCCGCAGTTGGCTAATGTCATGAAAGAATCCTCAAACGAAGAGAAGTGAAAGAAGGGAAGAAATGGAGTTCCCGGTGAAAGCAGAGCCCTTCGGTTAGCTACTTCGATGTTTTCTTCACTATCTAGAAGTCTTTCTAACGCGGATACTGTAGGACGAGACGGTGAGAAATACACAACAATTACAAATTCCCTGTTCTATGGCGAATATCTCTTTGGCCAGTTGTGAATTGATGTGCAAGGGAGAAGAGAAGCGACTGCCTTGCAATCTAAATGGAGGCACTGCCACAAACAGTCCCCTTCACATGGCAGGCAGCTACTGAATTCTATGCATTCTTTATTGATATCTTACATTCTCGGTAAAATGGGATTATTAAGAACAAAAGAATTAAGAGAGATATTTATGTAACGCAAAAAATATGGAGCTGTTTGAACCAAACTTTGGAACGGTGAACGGAGAGACCAGAAACAGAAAATCCTGCTGATCGATCTCACTCCAGCAGAAGAAATAGTGGTCGAATATCATGTTCTTGTGTGTGCCAGTAACATTCAGTATGTGTTTTCTGTTAACGTTTCTACTTTAACCTGCTCTGGTCTAAACATTCCTTGTTCAAGTGTGAAAAGAGAGAGAGAGAAAGCGAGGGAGCTAGAATGGAAGAAGGAATTCAACGGCAGAACCGACGTCACGTGCCATCGTTGTTCATGTCTCGCACTATGCAAACTGTTAGGAAGAAGGAAGTTCAGAAGTTTGAGGATTATTATAGTCTCCTTCGTGTGCACAGTACCAAAGGAATAATCGAACTAAAACGAAGACGCCAGCGAAATCACTGTAGTCGTGGTCCTTATGTAAATTGCATTTGGAACGGTGGTAGCTAGAATTACCCCATTCTGCCCCACTCGGGTACCGCCAACGAAAGTTCAGACTCTTCCAGGTTGGTTGTTTTCGGAAGAATAAAGGAAATTTGAAGAGTGGGGAGCAAGGACGCCAAACAAAGGAAATTGAATGCAGCAGGAGGAAGAAGGAAGAAACTGATAGAACAGTTGAGAGAGAGAAAGAGGAGAAAGAACTAGGGAAAGCGATGAAGAACTCTGACAAAGTTCAGCAAGTATGCACTCCCCTTATTACTGTTGTAGTTTTACAAATAAGAACTGAACACCAATCTTTGGAACGGAACTTGATCTTTCCTGTCGATTGATCACCGGAGATATCGTATATCGGCATAAAGACATTGCCGAGTGAGCACGACAAACAAGAACTTCCATTCCAGTCAACGTCAGAATAACCAGCAATGTAGATCTTGTGCGCAGAAACGATCAAAGTTTTCGCTTACTTGTTAATTATTGAGCCCTAAATTTCAAACTATTGATTGAATTTTTCACTTCGTGATTTCGTTGAATTCGAGGAATTATAATTGGTCAAAAGAAACGATACTTCTCGAATTTATTATTAGGTTCGGTTTGTTCTGGCACACTAAGAGATTGAAGTGATTATTAGTTAGATCCTGGTATGTACACATGTAAATACATACATATCAATATGAATCGAAAGAGTAAGGTGATTCATGAGCTGATTGTATATTTCGATGTCCTTGGCAGCAGTTGATTTTGAAAATGCGTTCTGGAAGTTCTGGCAGTCTGGCAGCCTTTCTAAGTTCCTCTAGTCACCAGTGCTAAGTTCTCGCATTTCCCTGAGGCACTCTGCCTCTCTGCCGGTCTCTCATTCTCTTAGCTTCTCTCACTCTCTGCCTGAATCGCCTCAATGTCCCCCATGCTGTGATCCTTCTCTCCGCCCGCTTTCCAATACGCTTTATCTTTTCCTCTGTTCGTCTATTTCTTTCACTGATTCTCTAACCACTTCAATTTTCAATTTCGATGGTCACTACGACATGAAGTCAACATTAATATCGTGATCTAGTATCCTCTTTTGTCCATGATTAAGATTATTCGCTTTCTTATTTCTTTAATCCTTTTTGTTTCCTTGCAGGGTAGTAAAGCCTGCTCAGAGATCTGCCGTCGAGGAGCCAAAGGAGAGAAGAAGAAGCAAAGAATGGTTGTGCCAATCGCAGCTCGTATGGCAAGAGACGATGCGGACACGGAGACGAAATGGTGGAAGGAGTACCCCAATAAGTCAGTCTACTCACTTATTATCCATGCTGTTTGTAGCAAGATATCATGGACAATACAACAGTTATTTAATCTTCGTTCATTGATTTTTATTCTATTTCTCTCGTGAGTCAGGATTCTTGGCGTAGGCGGAAAGCGAGTCTAGCTGTTACAGCGGAGAAGCAGGGAAGCGAATGAGATAGAGCAAGAGAAAGAAAAAGCGAGAGAGCAAGCGAGAGAGAAAAAAGAGAAACGAGAAAGGGAGAGTTCAAGAAAATGGGATATATGTAAATGTGAAGTGTTAGGAAAGTGATTATGAAATATTGCCATACACATGGACATACATAAGGCTTATTTGAGACCATAAAATTTTTTCAAATTATCAAATTGTTTGATATTATCTATCATTGAAATTCGTCGGTTTACGACATTTTAATCGCGAAATAATGTTGATTACTGAAAAGTGCATTGCCAGATACTATGTGGAGAGGGCGCACGCTCAAGACACCTTCGACAGTTTGGTCAGCAACATCTGGAACAAGCCGAAGAGGCTCGCCCGCAGTGCATCCTACACTAATCTCACTTACATCCGAGTAGGAAAGAAGTGAACTGTTCCTAAATGATCATTTCTCTAGCAGATACATTCCTATGTAGAGATTTGACGGAAAGAAGGATTCAGGACAAGCCGATGGAGTACACGATCGAGAGGTCCCCGACGGTGTCCTCTCTGGCGCCCTCCTTGGCCCTTCCTCAGTACTGTCGGGAGGCTCAGCGAATCGTCCACACTCAGCCGGTCTACAAGCCTCTCATGCAGGACTGGTACACCAACTCGTACTCCAAGGCCAAGTTCAATGTTCGTATACTCGTTTGCTTATTTCTTGGAAATAAACATCTTTACCCGGTAAGAATGCGTTTTCTATTGCTAAGTAGCAAATGACAGAGCCTAATGTCATCTTAGATTTGCCACGACGAGATCACGAAGCCTTACAAGCCCCAGCTGCCCGACCCCTCCCAGCTCCGTTCCTCGCATGTTCCTTACTACTCCTTCCAAACCAAGCGCATCTTCTTCGACGAGGTTTCCTTCGTTTGTTTTCATTCATGCCGTGCGACTAGCTAATCAAAAATATACATGGGAATCAGAACATTTGCCTCTCTACTATTCAGTCCACCTCTCCATCTTAGACATGAATATGTCAAAGCATTTACCTTGCAGAAGCTGAAGGCGAACAAGTCGTACTTGCGTGGCTCGCAGAAGTACCTCGACAACTACGTTGGCGCGCGGCTCAAGGCAGACGACTTCGCCAATCGATTCGCATACAGGTTCGGATTGACAAGACTCTCTGTGAATTCATAACTGATGAAGTATAGACACTAATATTTACTCTATGAATGTATGTGATCAAGAAGTATACAAGATGATTACAGTGCGTACGAGTGGCGCAAGCCGCAGGATCACGCCTTCAACCGCCACTTCATGTACAACCAGGGAGTGGAGTTCCCTTGCGCCACTGGAATTCCCTACTCCTTCTACGACAAGCAAGCCCTTCGGCGGATGTACAAGATTTCTGGACGCTTCTACTTCTGAGACGAATGAAATATCCCGGTCTTCATTTCTCCACTAGCCTCTGACTTGCCTTGAAGTCTTTATTCGAGTCCAGTTTTGTTATGTGTTTTTTTTAAAAATGTAATCCAGTAAACCCTCATCTAGTAATTGTACCGGTGCTTTGTGCTGCCTTTTACTTGCCTTTCTCGCTTGCCTTTCTCCCTGTCTTCTTCTAACATTTATAAACGTGCTTCGGCTGATGTTTCCTTGTGAGTCATGCTAAGTTACGACGAATGTTGTGCGAAGGCAAAAAAAGGAATCGGAGATGGCAGGGGGAATAAGGCACAGAGGAGTGGGGCCTGTGGCTGACTGCTCCGTTCCACGTCTGGCACAATGACACTTTGTCCATTATTTCAAATTTAAATTAAGTTTATCTTAAATCAGTCATTCAAAACGAAATGTCAGAATGCGACTGAATGGATTTTAGGGTGGAAATATGTGCTATTTATTCAGCAATAGACATGCATAGATCAAAAATGTAGAATAAGAATAATTCGTAATATGTTCTAAAGAAGAGTAGATCGATTGCAATCGGTCTCCAGCTTCTCAACTGATAAGGGGTTGAGGAGGGAGCAAAGATGAGAAATCGACCGCCTCGCCTCCACGCAACTTCACGCTATCGTCGCTCTCTCGCTGAGGCAGGTAGCCATTCCTTTTTTCCTTTCCATCCTTTCCAGCACAGGCACAATGTATATTAAGAGTTTCACTGCTTTTTAGTTTCAACTGCGATATTTCGGTTATTGAATATCAATTGGACAATACGAACATATAAGTTTCCACTTCTTTTTACAAATTGAAATACGAGGTGTGGAGAAGTTAGAATGATGTGAAGAGTGAAGAATGTCATTATGATACCATCTCCCTCTTCCTCTGCAGGTGCAGAGGTGCGCCGTGCGAGAGGAGAAAAGAAGACCCCGGAGAAGCCGACGATGGTGTGCGGGCCAATGTGCTCAGGCTTCTTACTCTTCATCGGCATCTGGGGAGTCATCTTCATGGTCAGCACTACTAAAAGACTTCCACCATTAATACCCGTGTATCACGTATGATTTTCACCTAAAACTGCTGTTACGAACGGCTGTTACAACACAATCACTGAACAATCACAGAGAAACGAAAGCAAAAACTATTGAATACATTTCAAAGCAATGTACATACGCATTTAGATAATTTGGCATATGCACATACGAAATTGTACACTTATTATTACTTTCTTAAATTCTAGAACTCTTCACTAATTATGAACGCATTTAGGCTATTCTTGGTGGCCTTTACTTCAATGAATCGGCCGGCCTGATTGAAAGTCTTCCTGTAGAAGATAAGGTTACTATTACTTCTTTGAGTGGCTTCAGAATCGGAGAAGAAAGGGACAACGTTTCTCAATAGAGTACCTATGTATGTACTATCCTGGTAGTTACTGGCAATAAGTGATTTTTGTTGAAGACCAAAGCGGAGAAATGGACATGGGATGAGACTCGCAAAGATCTGAAAGACAAGTTCCGGCAGAACGCGTACAACGCATGGGTGGCTGCCGGTGTCTATGGAGGTGTTGCCGTCCTCTCTGGACTACGACTGACCATGATAGCAAGGCGATAAGCTTCCCAAATATACATATTTTCTACTTTTATTATTCATCATATTTTTAACGTTTAGATTATTGAGCAAAGTTTGGGTACTTCATTGTTTACTTTACGCGTTTTTTTGTTAATGTACATGTTTATCAATAAATAGTCTTCAAGCGACGTCATGATTACTGGCATTCTCTAACAATACATTTTCTCCTACAAATACTATAGCAGTAAAAGATCGACACTTGTCTTGGAGATCATTTCGTCAGTACCCCCTCTTTTAAAGATTTTTTATACCCTTATTCTTATCTTTCTCACCTTCCTTTTCTCTCCTCCTCTCTCATTCTCTTTGTCTCTGCATGTCCACTTCATACACCTCAAATGCAGTAAAGGATTTGGCGGTGGAGGTGGGGATTTTTGGCAGGAGTGTCTTTTGCCAGAGGCCTCGTCAGGTGTTCTCGTCCTTCCTCCCCCTCGGGGATGATCTCCCCCTCACCTCTCCTCTTCTCCCTTCCGTGCAGTGGACTATTTTGCACGTTGGTCGAAGTGCCAAAGACTTTAATTTTTTCGAAAACTTTTCTTCACGCTAATTTGTATAAACTACATTCAATAAGAAAAGTAATATGTACGTTGGCGTGTTGGAATCGGAAGTAAATTCTCTTCTGCTATCACGGTGACATTAATGTGGTGCAATGGAATCTTCGACATCTTCTTCATTTAGCTGCTCTGTCACTGTGGACTACGAAATAATTGATCGGTTTTTTTCGAAACAAAACTTGTCATCATTCCGATAAACTCATCAAAGATTCAAGTAAATTAATGAGAGATTTAGCTGTCCGAGGTGTTAGATGGTAATTGTTACATCATATAAATGGCTAATTAAAAGCGTTTTCCTTTCCTGCCTTCTGGTGTGTGGATGTGAATGGTCGTCTCTGTGGATGTTTGCATCTGGTAAGCCTAGTTCTGGTCTCTTTCTCCTTCCTCCATCCTATCTCCCCTAACCCGATCCTGATCCTTCCTCCTCTGGCCACTCTTCCCGGCAGCGCTCACTTCTCTCATTCTCTAATGCCTCCGGGTGGGAAGGCGTATCCTTCGAGATTCTCTCCACCGATTCGGCTCCCGCCGCCTCTCGCGCGTTCCTTTTCCGCTTTGGCCGCGGCATCTGACGCTTCTGAAGCGGCGAAATTGCCCTTCTCCTACACTCAGCCACTCCCCAACCATCCCCGACTCCACTCTAGGATTCCTGTGCCGAAGGTACAAAGAGGGCAATATGTCAAATCATATTGAGAAATTATAAAATCTGAAAAAGAACGGCGGGCGCATTCATGTATTTCGCGTACGTACAAAAGGACATGCTTTACGACTGAAGTGAAGAACCTTTCGTCTCCCGCCGCCCATCTCTCTCGCTGCTCATTCCTGTCTGTTATCCAGCTGTTTCTCCGTGTTTCAACCGCTTCTTCTCTCTTGCTCGTGCCGTATAACCGAGTGAAGGCGAGGGAGAGAGAGAGAGGGAGAGATGGAGAAAGAGTGCGAGTATGAGAGAGAGAAAGAGTGAGGGAAGAGAGTAGAGAGAGGGAGGGTGAGTATGAGAGACTCTTGATCCGACTTCCCTGGAGCTTCATCCTTTGCAGGTGCTGCCGATCGTGCCTCGCTTGGCGGAAGAGGAGAAGGCAGAAATGGTGCAGCCCGTTCATCTCCAGTACAACTCACCGATGTCTCTCTACTCCAGGTGAGAAGTTGCCAAATGAGATGAGGGAGAGAGAAATGAGGAGGCGGATATCTTGACTGAATAGATAATTGCGACCTGTAAAATCAATCGCAGAGTTCCATTACACTCCCTTCTCGCCTTGCTCTTCAAATGTTTTGCTGGGTTCTCTCGTTCGCACGCAATTGCTTTTCACCTGTTGCCAGAGATGAAAACTTGGGGTTGGCGGGTCGACAAAAATGCGCGAAAGCAAGAAACTTGAGCCGTTTCCACCTTGTAGTTCCTCACAACTCAATTTCCATCCCCCCCTCCTCGATCACTGGGCTGTTTGCCGATACAAGAAGACACGGCAATTGCGACAGAAGCATAGAGAGAGAATCAATGGAGAGTGCGACAGAGACAGAGAGAGGAGAGAGAGAGAGAAGAGTCAAAGGGATATTTGTTAGTATTCCTCTCTCTTTGACTCATCCAAAGAATCTTCTGGCACTTCATAGGAGTCCCTGTTATTTGTTGATCGGATAATAACCTAATGCCTCACTTGCTTACAACTCTTAGGTTAGAGCCCGGAAGAATCTTCCAGAGGTCTCTGTTTTCGTTTCTTCCCCTCATTCACTTAACCAGGCTCTTAGCTTCTCGTGCTCTCTTCATCTCCTCTCTTTCGTCTTCGTTCTATTTCTCTCGCTCATTTTCATTTCCTCGTTTCTCTCCCTCTTACTTTACACAGCCTCCCTCCTCTCAAACGCATAATCAACATGTCTCAATCTTCCCTTGCTCTCGAAACAGTCAAAACCCCTCAGGCAAGCTCCATTATTTAGCTTAAAAAAGTGAAAATTTAAAATTAAGCTTTTGGTATGGTTGCAAATTAGAGAAGCTACACGACCACGTGTTATGGGGTAGAGGTAGAGATAGAGACAGAGAGACAGAGACAGAGACAGATAGAGAGGGAAGGAGAGAGAGCGGGAGAGAGACAGAGAGAGTGAGAGAGAGAGGAAGAGAGAGAGAGAGGGGAGAGAGAGAGAGAAAGAGAGAGATATGAGCGACAGGAGCGAAAGCAGAAGGCAGTAATTCATTAACGCTGCTCTACCTTCATTTATATGCTGAAATATACAGCTTGGCGAGGAATAAAAAATATCTGAAGATCCAGAGCATGAGCAAAATAGACAAGGAACAAGGCACAAGAAAAGCGCATATACTCTGTAAAATCTTGTTTATTTACACTGCGACCAGGTGATAAGAGGATGTTGACAGAGATCACGCTGTAGAGCAGTCACTCTCATGCTTTGCTCCAGTGTTTGCCAGGATGGATGCTGATCTTGAATGTACATAGTTTTGAATCTTGGCCTTGCTTCACAGCTCGTTGAAGGATCTCTCAGAATGAGGGAATACAAGGACAGCAGACAACTGTGCCGTTCACTGCTACAATTTATTGTCTTCTTAGGATTCGCTCTGAGTTTCTCTCTCTGTTTCTGCCTGAACTCGCCCTTTCTCTCATCTTTCTATTGCTTCCTCCTCCGCACTGATGGGAGTACCAGGCTGAAGGAAGACACCGAAAGAAACCAGTTGAACAAGAATGAAATTGCCAAAGACAATGCGAAAGTACGGCTTCTCGGCTAATCTGACCGTTACAAACCGAAGGCTGAAAACAAAAAGAATTCTTTGGCAAGGGAAGTTTATTATATTTTCAAATATTTTCAAAACACCAACAGAAAGTTTAAAAAAATGAAAAAAAATGAAATATTTGAGGGAAACAGCCGAAGAGCAGTTCCAGCAGCAGGTTGGAGACCAGCTCGGCGGAGCCATCCCTCTGCCTGCTCCTCCAGCAGAGAAACATTTTGACCCTAGCAGATCCAAGGTTTGCTCTAATTAAATCATTTCAATGTTTAGGGAGTTGCGCCTTCACCAAGAAATAAGCTTGACTTGCAATTCTTCGACCGCTTTCAGGTGCTCGAGGAGATCCACAACGAGAGACAAGACACCTTCGGCCAGAACTTTGCAGAGAAGATTGCTCGTGCTGAGACACCCAAAGTGCAGCCCCAGCAGGCAAACCAATCACTCTCTATTCTATTCTTTTTGCAATTTCTCATGCTCCAAAAATAGGAAAATATAAAATGAAATAAAACCAAATTGAGAGGACACATCATTTACCAATTCAGTGACGGAGATATTGATACGCTTGTGTAAGAAGAAGGACCTTGTCTTGTCATTAATACGTAACTGTAAAATGCTTTTACTCACCACATCAACCAAACTTTCTCCTTTTGCATTCCTCGCCCTGACTCTCACTAGAATTGAAGGAGCCCGCGTGGGCGAGGTACGCGCGAGAGAAGTCGGAGCGGGCCCGCTCCCGAACACCGGGTCGAGAGTACTCGAATACGCCAGCGGACCCCGTGCCTCCACAGGCCTACTATAACCAGCCCCTTGTGAGTACTGCTTACCGTACTACATCCCATCCATTAGTTCCCCTTTCTCCCGATCTTGTCACGTGTCTCTGTGGGAATGAGTACATAGTGTAGAAAGGTGTGCTAGTTTGGTGGGATGTCCCTGGTCACTTGGTCCTCGTTCTCGTGTTCCTCTCCAAGTCCCTCTTCTTCTTTCCTTCTGATGCCTTGCAGGGTGCGGCTGAAGAGGCGCGAGAGTATGCAGAGAAGAGTCGGACCTTCGTGCACACGAAGGACTCGACCGACTCGGGGCCAGCCTACTACGAAGTCGCCCGCAATCGGCCACGTCGACGGCACAGCGGGTAAGGGAGGGAAGAGGGGCACTGAGGGAGGACGCTCTCTCTCCCCTCTGCAGTCCACCCGTTGACCGTGGCTACGAACTGGGCGGCCTGGACTACACGAAGGGACTCCAGATCGAGGGAGCCCCGGGAGACTACGAGTACTACTACTCGAGTAGACAACAAAGGTCGCCTAGCCAGCCAAGTCGCACCGAGTTCGGCCAGGACTACGGTACCGGTGAGATTGGAATGTACGGCCCTTACCATGGACACGGCCCGGATCCGCCCCGACTCCGGCCACGGTATTCGGCGGATCCGCGCGACCCGTGCAACGCGTTCGTCGCCCCCAACATTGACGGAGTCGATCCGTCGTTGCTGGTTCGACTGAACGCATCTTTAAACTCCTTCAAGCCTTAGGATCCTCATCTGCCTAGCACTTTATAATTTTTTTTAAACTTATTGTTGTTTATTCGTACAGCTCAACTATTCTTCCGATCGCAAGTCTAATTGCATTTATTCCACGCGGTTTATAGCAACACCCAGATTGACTCATTCAATGGTGAACCCCCTTCTTGTTTCCTTCAGCTACAATCTCAATATCCTTCTCTTACAATCTTACAGACTCTCTTTCTCCAGCTATTTACTCTATTTCTTTCTCCCCTTGCATACATTGTTCTCTCTCTCTCTCTCTCAATTCCTCTCTCTCTCTTCCTCTCTCACTCTCTCTTCTTCTCTCTCTCCTCCTCTCTCTCTCCTCCTCTCTCTCGTTATCTGTCTTTCTCTCTCTCTCTCTCTCTCTCTCTCTCTTTCTCTCTCTCTCACCTCATCCGCCCTCGCCGTCCGGATTACCGTGGCATGAGAGAATTCTTTGTGTACTTTACGGGCACTGCTTCATCACTCTTCTTCCCAGTTTCAATTGCCTCTTTACTGTTTCCTCCTTGTGTCCCCTCTTCCTCCCCTTTCTCTCTCTTTCTCTGGCACCTCGTATCTCTGGCAGGTGGGAGACACGTTGTCGAACCAGAAGGTTCGGCCTGCTCCGCCTCCTCCCCCCGGCCACTTCGGCACTTCATTCGCGCCCTCCTCGGGCCTCCGCCGCGATCACCTCAGAATGGAGCGTCAGGAGCGGCCGGCCTCGCCGCCAACTTTCTCTCTTTCCGCCAAGAAACCGCCCGGCGCCTCTTCTGCGCCCTCTCACCAAACCGACGTCTGGAGATACCGCCAGGCTGAGACCGACAAGCAGGTCAGCGAGCTTCTCCATTACTCTGCTTAGGCTTCCCTCATTTCTTACCCTGTCCACCTGCCTTATCTCTCTGTGGAGTAATCGTTCGTTCATCTGTCCTGAATATGATTACTCTGGATGCACTTGCAGTAGATTCACTAGTCAATGTTATTCAGAGGGTAGCAACGGAGAGCAACATCAGTCCGAGTCCGTTGCATGTCTCTCTCTCTCTTCCTTGCTCTCTCCATATCTTACTCTGTCTTTCTCTCTCTCTCTCCGCTGCTTTCCAGGTGACCATTGCGACTCTTCTGAATGACGATGTGTTGCGAGTCCGTCCGATAGAGACGATCCCCGATTGGTCTGACAAGTCCTTGAAGAAGTCCGAGCGATGGAAGCATCGTTCCGACCCCCGCCTCGATCGACCCGAGGTGCTTCTCGCTGTGAAGACCCTCTAACCCACCCTCACAACCCTTCTGTGTGTCTTGAACGTAACACCACCTCCACGTGTTGAATGGCAGCACCAACGGTCCCTATCCGTGCATGACCAGAGCAAGGAGCGGCACAGCACTGCTTCTACCGCACGCTTTCTCTCTGCACCGGAGAATAATATTTCGACATTTTTGTTGTCCAAATAATGCCTAAATACTCATTCAATCGAAATATTTAACTCTTGTTTTGCTCGTTCACTTTGGTTGTTGCCCACGGAATGCGCCGGCGCTTGACTCGATTCCTTGACTTTGTTCTCTCTTCCCGTCTCTGTCTACCCTCCCGTTATTCAGATCTATCAATCCGAGCCGAATTGGAAGCGGAATGTGGACCAGCGGAAGAATGCGTGGGAGAGACGAGCCTTTGAGACCGAGCAACACTTGAATCTCCCGGCATCCGCCAAGGTCCTCCTCGGCTAGATCTTACCTATGGAAACCCTCTCATAAATTCGCTTCCTTTTTTCCGTATCCGATAGATTAAATGTGAAAGACTAAAATAGCTGGGATGCATGCCAACACATATATGTGCTATAGCTCAGTACTTTACTGTCTACTCTCTGTTTTCCCATTATCATGATACTTGGTTCTCTCATCCTCTCTCCCAGGTGCAAAGAAATGTGTTGCACGATATTCTTTCTCCCACTCCCTCGTAGCCTCTTCAACTTCAAGATCTCCGTTACACGCCCACTTGGCACCAACAAAACCTCTGTTTGATCAAACGGTGACAAGTTTAAAGGGCGAAAAGACACTCTGACAGCCATTTCGCATCAGCTGTTCACATTAAGCAATTACACGAAATCCCAAGTTTACGCTTAAACAAGGGCAAAATATATTAAGCTTATTTAGATGTGATAATTGAGATGGAAAACGCTCTGGTTACAGGCTTCAAGTCTCTCCGAAATGAAATAAATGCTCGATTAGGTGGAGCCGGACCGCCCGCCAGAGTGGTCTAACCGGGCAGAGTACACTCACAATGTGTGGGGCCGCCAGGCCAACCAGCAGACGAGGGCGCAGGCACCCGCGCACTCTCCGCAACCGAGAATCGATGGGGTTAGTTCACTTCTCATTCCTCAGGAGGCGATTCCTTGTTTTGTTAATATTCAAGAGGTATCTCTGTAGCTTGTACGTCCAGTTTTCTAAAGCATCTAAGAACGAAAGAAATGTGCATTGGTTCTAGCAGCAACAGCAGTTCCAGCAGAGCAACTACAACACGAGCTCTAACAACTTCTCCCAGCAGCAACAGCAATACCAGCCGAGCCAGACTGGCTATGTCAACGGCAGCAGCAATGGATACCAACAGCTTCAGCCAGCTACCCGGCCCAACACGCAGGTTAGCTTTAAATATTTTAATAACAAGTTTTCACATATTTATTATAATCATAATTGTTCGTTTTCAAATACGAGCAATTATTTTCTTGTAATGTCAGTGCAAACTTGCAACGACAAAAAAAAGGTGCATGAGTCGTTTCAATCCTATCTATAGCATGTAGATTCAACCCGAGCGGGATAGAAGAATTTTCTCTTCCATAGTTAGTATAAACTACCCGCTATATTACCTAATCCCGGCTCGGCACTTCCACTGCATGATATTCTTCCCATGCAAACTGCTTTTCCCACCCACATGAATATAAAAAGTGAATAATTTCCATAACACTGAAACGAGGTACATATGTATGTATGTACATAGATAGATTAGTGATAAGAATCCAATTGCTTGAATTCCTTTGAAATTTCCTTCCTTTCAACTCTAACCTTCTTTCCCTGCCTTTCCTCTTTGCAGTTGTCCCCCGCTCAGGGATATTCGGTGCACTCGACGGAGTCTTCGGGAGATCCGGCCAGTGGGAACTACTCGCGCGCTGAGCGGCACGAGACGGAGCGTCGCGGGGACGGCTCTTACGAAATGAACCGCTCTTTCCGCTCCGAGAGCAAGAACACTTCTCATCAAACCATTCCGATGGCACCGCCGGTCCCTCCGCCGCCCTCGCAGTACACGGCAGTCAACAACAACTGGCAGCAACAGCAACAGCAGACTGTCCGCCAGGCACCGATGCCAGAGGTCAGACTGCGCACGACCAGGTGGTAGGGATGCGTGGACTGAGCTTCTCCTTCGTCGCACTCGCAGCTATCCGACTGTCGTCCTCTTCCTCTCACTAACCCAGCATTGAGCCTCTTGCTCCATTACTCAGTATTCGTATTGCCCGCAGCTTTATCCTCTGTCGCTTCATGCAAACTTCTCGAATGCCATCGCATGCCTTATCCATTTGACTCCAACTCGCAACTGCTTTCAGACAAACGCAAGACGCAAAGTGTATTCTCCGGTTCGGACTCAAAGACAGTGACAAAGGGGCGAACTGCTTGTAGCTGACTCGTATACCCTAACTGTAAGCCATAATATTCCTCTCGGGATTTCCTCCGCTTCTTTCGTTAGCTCAACCGTCTCGCTTTGAAGAAACAAAATGTGCTAGCATGAGATGCTTTACCATTGCTTATTCACTAGTTGTTGCTTGTGTCCCGCGCTGAAATGAATGTTTCGTTTCCTGTCGAAAGTTCCCGTCGATTGGCAGTTTGTGTCCGTCTCCGTCTGTCCGCTTCCTGTGCAAAGTGTCCGCGAGTGTTTTTGTGTGGAATAAAGAGCTGAGTCTGAGAAGTAGAAAGTGTCGTTCATTTAGCCGCCGCGTCCTTATGTTCCACGTGGAGGAATCGAGGCGGACGTGCTGAACCAGGGCTTCAACTCGAACCAACTCGACTACGTCCGCTCCCACCAAGTGGCCAATGCCCCTCCGGGCCGTGTTTCCACTTCGTCCACCTCACGACTGGCAGATGGCGGGCAGCGCTATTCCAACTTCACCCGCGACGTCTCCGGCCAGCCGGGAGGGCCAGCATACTCGGCCAGTGAGCAGTACGAGACTGAGACTCGCCGTCCCGATGGACGCTCTTTCGAGAGATCTTCCTATTCGCACTCTGAGAACCGAACTTCCACCACCACAACCACTCCAGCTGCACCCGTTTATGCACCCGCACCACTCACTTACTCCAGCGACCAGAGGTACATGGAGAGACGCAGTGATATGATAATGGAATACTGAAGAAGAGGGAAGAGAGAGGAGAGAGGTAGAGAGAGAGAATCATGTGAGGAAGAATGAAGAGAAAACAATTCCACTAAAACCAAATGGGAGGCTCATACATACAAGGAAAGCACAATAGCTATCTTTTCCTCAGCTTCCGCACTTTCTAATCTATCCTGAGACATAACTTTCTGCTTCTCATTCCCACACACTTTTTTTATTGATGGCGCACTAAATAAGCCGACAAGGAATAAAGAGTAAAACACTTTCCTCCCAAGAACGATATATGCTACATACATATGTACATTCCGCGGTTTTCAGTTTAATTTAATATTGAAAACAGGTGCTCAGACACGAAAGCGGGATTAGTCAAAAAGGCCGTGTGGAGCAAGGTAGACCCACAATACTGAACAAAGAATAGTTTTCTTGGTCTCCATTGAGAGCTCGATCGAAGTGTCATGTGACAGAGTGATGAAAGCCTAATTATCCTTAATTAGAACGACGGCTACGTTCATATCTACAAAAGTGACCACCTTAGGTTGTCCATACTGCATACATGGAAGCCGCTTCAGGAATGACCAGAGTCGCAACGTGCAGCAGACGCAGAATGTGATGAGCAATAACACGGCGAACAACTACAACACGAGCGACCACTACAAGAAGTATCTGAGAGACGAGCAGCACACGAAGAAGACCACCACCACCACCACCACCACTACTCAGCCAGTGCCCGTGCAGCACCAGCCCATCTCCAACAACACCACTTACAATTACACTCAGGTTGCAGAGGCGTTCAATTTATGCGTTTAAAAGATTGATATTAATTATAGTTTTCATCAAATCGATGAATAAGTCTTTTTTGTTGCAGCAGCCAGTGTACACTCCGAATACGCCAGGAGAAACGAGCTACGAGCATTACAAGACGTCGCGGAATGAGGTCAAAACTGCTTAGCTCAATGAGGAGTCAAACAACACACTTGGTATACAGGAACACCGAGAGGAGTCGCGACCCGTCAGCCAGGTCAGCAACTACTCGGAACAGAAGAACTACAACTACGAGAAGTCTCGCAACGAGAAGACCACCACTACAACTACGTTAGAGAGAGAGAGAAAGAGAGAGAGAGAGAAAGAGAGAGAGAGAGAGAAAGAGAGAGGGAGAGAGAAGAGAGAGAGAGAGAGAGGAGATAGAGATAGATATGACATAGAAAGAGAAAATAAGGGTAGAGAAGTCAAAGAGGACGGGAGAGAATGTGTTGAGGACGACGACGGCAGCGCCGATCGCCCTTCCTCCGCCGCAGAGCACCTACCAGAACACGTCATCGCAGGTGATTGTCTCTCCATCAATGAGTTCTTTCGAGAGTATTCTGTGACAGAGATATTAGACAGCCATTTAACAGCTGCTTATCAGCCCTTTACAGAACAATCATGACTATGCTAATGCTTCCGAGTAGATTCTGAGTGATTGGCTAGAGAGTTGACTCTATTCCTTCTCGAAGGATGCCTTCGACCGCCGTGCCGAGATGTCGGAAAGTCTGCCAAAGGGATCCATCTCCAACACAATGAACAACGCTGAGGTATACTGCGGAAGGGCTGTGTTCAGGATATCAGCCACAACAAAGAGATACTCCGCACCCCACTAATGATCTGACATTTTCATATAATACTAGACTCAGTAATGAAATGTACATATGTATGTTCATCTCTAGAGACAAACAAATATGAATAAACATTTAAAGGAGCGAAGAAAGCATAAAAGTGTTCTTAAAGGGTGCGTACCACGACCAGAAGGGACACGACGTGTTCTACAAGCGGGAGCTGTCCACGGCGACCGACCCGGGAAGGGACATGGCTCTGCTGAAAGAGGAGGAGAAGCGAGTTGTGGAGACTCCACTCGAGCCGGGAGTCATCTCACGGTTCGTGCCTTTCTGAAGGCTCTAAAAGCAGATTAATATGTTTAATAACGACAGTTTTTGACCATCAAACAAATTATTGTGACGGTAATTGCAGACACGTCACAACGAAGTACTACAAGAAGAAGACCACAACCGACACGACCACCACCACGGCCGACGCTTGAACGAGCCTTGCTTTCTCCCCTTATCGCTCTTTCTCTCTCTCTCTATCTCTTTCCTATCTCTCTCTCTCTCTTTCTAATCTCTCTCTCTCTCTCCTATCTTTATCCCTTGACATAAACAGCTCCACCGCTTTCCCGCTTCTATCATAAAGCAGGGCTGAACAGCCTTTGAATAGCCCTTTTGAATTTAGAAGAACAAAATACAAATTGGTAATTATTTGGAGCAATTCTAGAGAAGCAGCTGATAGAAAAAATAGGCACCCGAAATTCTTGCCAACCAAAGCACCGAAGATATTTCTTGCCATCAATGATTCACGGCATTTTTTGTCTCATAAGTAGTAGGCATCTTGTAACGTTAGCGGTGAGTTGTTTTGTTCTTGCATTACTGCTTTGAATAAAGTCTCGACTCCACGGCTTGCCATGTTGTAATTGCACAACAGATAACTGTTTTCAATAGAAGCCATGCATTCATCAGCGCGCTCACGGTAGCAGAAACCCCCTGCTGCCAAGATTCACGCTCAAATCACGGTAAGCAACAACATATTTTATGCCAACAAAACGATGTCGCAATCAGTAGAACAACACGTCCTATAAGAAGACAAAATATGCAATTTATCTTGAGAAAGACGATCACCGTAACAGAGCTACACTGGTGATCAATAACAAGAAGATCCTATAAAACGTGATTCGTTTGGATGGCTAACGAAGGAAACGGGGCAACAAATGAACAACCAAACGAAGATAAGCGGATAAAAACAGTAGTAGACTGGTTCTACTTTTTTTTTGGAAAACCTCTCGAAACCGAGTTAATAATGTGAATCATGAAGAGATATCTCAGTACGGCCAATGGCCTCAAACCAACCCATCATTGAAGTAAAGTCTAATATATTTGGTATTCTGTCAACCTACGGGGAAGATGGACAGGACATATTGCAGATATATAAAACTGATTAGAGAGACAGAGAAAGAGTCTTGCTGACGAGGGAAGCGATGGGAGTCGAAGAGTGGATGACTTCTCCAGTCGAATCAGCCAGTTTCAATTTGCCTTCCCAGAAATCCAGTGCAGAGCGGACCTGCCAAAGGAGATTCGAAAACTCGAACAAGGAGTTTCCGATAGCCAATCACTGGAAATGTTTCTCTACCTCATGAACGAATGTGTTGTAATCGATGGCATCCCCGTTCAGCCTGAGCTTGAGGAGTGCCTTCTTCCAACCGTGGAGGACACAGACGCTCTCTGCTTCTCCTCCCTCCGTTCTCGCCGCTTCACTCACAAGGTGCATCTGATCACAACTTAGTTAAAGGAAGTGTTCGACGAATCATTGTACAGTAGCGCTAGAGAATCAGTTTGAATGCGCGCGCTCATAAACTTGCCTGTCGCTCGGTCGAGAGAGCATGTGAAACAGGAGGGCGGCTCTGACCTACCGTAGCTAATTCTCTACCCGCTATTTTTGACGCTACTATTGCTCAGAATGTAATGAAAGAAAATCGCTCAAACTTTCAGGATATATGTTTTAGACCAAGATGAACTTATCCATATAGAAAAAAACTTAGATTAATTATTCCCCGGATACCTGCTTTAAAAGAACGAAGTTACAGGAGGGAAACACCATCGTTCATTGCAAGTTAAAGGAGGTCTCCGACGAATAATTAACATATCATTTTTTAAGCATGGATCAGTTCGTCTCATCGTAAAACATAGATAGGGAAAGTTTGAATGAATTTCATCTTATCATTCCAGAATTATAGTCATTTTAAATATCACGGGTAGAGAATTAGCTACTGTAGTTCTTAGCACCCTCCTATTTTGCATCGCTCGATCGCCAACTCCAGCCATTTTGAAAAAAATGATGTGTGCATAGCAAAACCGGGGAAAGGAGAACGCCCTTCTTGGAAGTGTGCATATTGGAGTGCAACCTACATTGGCAGGAGTTTTCTCAACAGGTCAGCACCCAATGAAATGTTTTGGCCACTAATTTCTGTGGAGAGAGTGCAACGGCTGCAGCACTGAAATGAGAGGATCACAGCCTTCCCAAAACGTGACGGGCAGAGAACTAGGAATATTTTAGCCAGTGGCCGCTAGAGTCCCTTCCGTGCGGGACACTTCATGGTTCAAATGCCTATTTTGAATTGTTGGCCAAACATTCGCCGGAGACTTCCTTTAAATCTCTCTCTTTCTCTCTCCTCTCGGTAACATAAAGAAATTAGCTGCATTAATGTATTCATAATTCGGAATATAAATGCTTACAGTAAGAGTCTCGTCTCGGATGTCAGTGGTCGATGTAGCCGACGCTGTTTTGTCGGCCGGGAGAGCTTTCAGGAAGATCGGAGTGCCCGTGAGAGTTGCGATTCGATCGCACTCCGAAGTCAGCACCTGGAAAAGAAAGACTTCGAGTCGAGGAGCAGACTAAAGTAATAGAGCGAAATGCTGAACCTTCGCAACAAACGAGTCCTTTGCGGAGGGAGGGAGGACGTAGATCTGAGCGGGATCCGTGGAGACTAGCTTGGCCTCCTTGCGTAGTCGCTGGATGCGGTTCGTGAGTTCTCTCAGGACTCCCTCCTTCTCCAGAGACTCGTCCAACGTCGTGTCAAGCATCACGATGGTCTGTAGGGGGAAGAAGATAGGATTGGTTTATTATTTTCTAACAGAACAAAGCACAACCCAAGCATAAAATAAGTGCGTACAATATCATTCCACCCAATTGCTAAACTGGTTTCCTATCCCTGTCAATTCCCACCTTGGCATCGGCCGCAGTCTGGAAGCCGCCATCAGAGGAAGCAGCACCCGCAGTCTTCGACGCGTAGCTCACAGAAACCTCTTCACTCGTCAGCTCGAAGCCAAGAACCGTCAGCTTGCCTGCCAAATTAATTAGTAATTACACCAATAGACAGATCCGCGACAGAGGAATGAAAAGAAAGTACGAACCGCTTGAGAGGAACTCTTCGAGCTCAACTTCGGAAGCCTTCGTCTTCAAGTACTCAGTGACCTTCTTCTGATCTCCCTTCAGACGAGCGCCAAGCAACTTGAAGTTCGGCTCCGCCTATATGATGAAACGTTTAGAATTATGCGTGCGGCACGCAGTTGCAAATCAATTTTAATAAACCAGAATCATCAAAACTGTTGTATGGAATATACCTTGAGCGTGATTCCGTACTTCTCCTTGTCTTGGCTGACAACGAGATTCTGAACATTTGTCTCGAGAAGAAGATATCCCTTGAGGCTCTCGAGGTCGGCCAGGAATTGCTCGTCTCGATTGATGACAACCACAGTGCGGAGCGGAGTCTGCGGAGACCAGTAAGGTAATCGAAGAGCAAGGAAAGCGAGAGAATGCCTCCAACCTTGATGGGCCTGCGATTCCTCTCCCGGATGACTCTGACCAGGTCGATGACCTGCCTCATGGCCTGCACTCTTCTCTCCACGTCCTCATCGATCAGATCGGTCTCTGCCGTTGGCAGTCTCTCGAGATGAACTGAGGAGGCGGTGCTGTGTGCGAACTGAAATTCAACATTACTATCTTGAAAGTGAAGTTTGAAATGCCCAGAAATAGACGATTGAAAGAACTTGATACTTTGGAGAGATTCTTCCAGACAAAGTCGCAGAAGAAAGGAGTGAAGGGAGCCATGAGACGGGTGATTGTGATGAGCACGGTTCCGAGAGCGGAGAGGGAATGGAGGCGGTCTTCTTCGTCCTCGTCACCCTCAAACAACGCCATTTCATCGAGACGAACCAGGGAATAAAAGGGTTTCAGGAGTGACCTCCAAAACAGGGAGTGGGGGAAAGTGAAAATGTGCTCGAAAATCAGGTTGAGGTGCAGGAATCCGGCAACCCTTTTACTCCCTAAGGCAAACACACGACATCCTCAAATATAAACTTTGATGCGCTTTCGGTTCAAGCGAATGTAGCAGTTGGTGAGGGTGTCGAAGTACCGAGTCAACGGGGTCACCACAGCGTACAAGTGATATCTCAAGTTGGAGTCAATATTCTCAACATAAACGTAACCACACAGATGAAAGAACCGGAATTTAGAAACTTGATAATAAATAAAAGGAAACGAACTCAGACATTTCCTTACGCACGAATTTGACAAGACTGCTAGTGAATGACTCGATCCAACAGTCCATGACATTGCTAGTCTTCCCAATCTCCAGTTCGAACTTCTCACCAGTCACCTAAACAATAATAGGCATGTGAAAACATCACACAATTGGTAGAGATAAAAGTGAAAGAAGAACTAACATGCTCATAGAGCAGCACGTTCTGGATGAAGAATCGATAGGCATTGAACCAGGGGAGGAAGACATCCTTCAGGACATCACGGACTCCCTCTTCGCGAAACCGAAGGGTCTCTCCTCGCACCACCGGAGAGTTTATCAGGTAGAGACGAAGGGCGTCCGCGCCGTATTTCGACACCACCTCAAGCAGAATTCTTTACTCGAAATGTGATGAGAAGAGTTCGAACCTCGAGAGGGTCGGGGTAGTTCTTCTTCCGCTTGGACATCTTCGCGCCATCCGAAGCCAGGATCAGCCCGTTGCAGATTAGATTCTGGAAAAGCAGTTCGGTTTGTATTTCAGTGTTCATTTGGATGAATGTAGTTGTTACCTTGAAAGGCGGTTTGTTGAAGAGGGCGGTGGAGAGTACGAGAAGAGTGTAGAACCATCCACGAGTCTGGTCGATTCCCTCTGCGATGAAGTCGGCGGGGAAGTTCTCTTCGAAGACCTTCTTATTCTCGAATGGATAGTGGTTCTGGGCGTAGGGCATGGAGCCGGACTCGAACCAGCAGTCGAACACCTTAACAATTCGTTGGCTGCCAGTGAATAACATAATAATAACAATGACAGAAGGAGCAAATGAATAAAATAGTGAACCTCAGAAACCCGCTTCAGCACGCCGCGACCCGTCTTTGAAGGAATGGTCAGATGGTCTACGCTGAAAACGAAGTCAGCAGTTTATACGATAAGAACTGTAAAAAAACTCGTTCCACCTCTCACGATGCAAATCTGTGATCTTTTGTCCAGACAATTCTTCCAGCTCAGCAATCGAGGACGGGCAGACAACCTAAGAAACGATTCTATTGAATTTTCTTTCCCCACCTAAAGTAACAACCTCTTCTCCATCATCACTGATCCAGATATTGATGGGAGTGCCCCAGAATCGGTTTCTGCTCACCGCCCAGTCACGGGCATCCCGCAGCCAGTTACCGAATCGCTTGTCCTTCACGAACGATGGCACCCTCAAATTAATTAATGTAAGAAATGAAAGAACGATCAAAGAAGGAACCAATAAGTCTGGGCGTTGGTTGCAAGGAGCTGAGGAACGAGGGATTCTACGCGGATGAACCAAGAAGGGACGGCCATGTAGAGAAGGGGCGTGTCCGAACGCCAACAGAACGGATAGCTGTGCTTCACCTGAAGATTAACAATTTCATAGTAAAAGTGGAATAAGAATAGAAGTTGGGGTGACCTCCGAAAGCCGGACGAGATTGCCGTTCTCCTTGAGTTTCTTGACAATGATCTTGTCCGCGTCCTTGACATAGATCCCCTGCAGATCGGCCACTTCTGCCGTGAACTTCCCCGTCTCGTCCACCGGCCGAATCATTTTCATGTCCTTCGTGATGATCCCGTTTTCCAGGCATGTTTGGTAGTCAATCTAAACAACAAACAAATCATTATATACTATTTTAAAATTAGCCCATGAAATAAAGCAAAGGGATTCTTTGTGTAAACAAATCGTCAGGCACCGGAATCAGGTCAATTTCGAACCTCTCCAAAGTAAGGCGATTCATGAACAACACCAGTTCCCTGGTCAGTAGTCACGAAGGTGGCGTTGAGAACACGGAAACAGCCGAGTTGCTCTTTGAGATGAGCAAAGTAAGGGAAGAGAGGCTGGTACGTCTTGTCCTTGAATACGGAGCCTTTCACCTGAAAGAACGGAAGGAAATATTAAACGAAAGGAATAATACGGAGCGACCACTATTTATAGAGCAGAACATTGCATACAAAAACAGCACCTTCTCAATGACTTCGAGGTTCTCGTTCTTCAGGTCGGCAAGTCTGCATTCCAGCACAACATATTCAGTTCCGGTGTTTTCATCTCAAAATACAAGACAACAGATGATTGGTATGTATTATCTTTGAAATCTTTGTGCCAAAATGAACGACTATAAAGAGGTGCCAAAGAACTATCTGATGTCACTTTGATTGATAGCAACTGCAAAGAAAGCTGCTGATAAGCTATCAGTCAATCCAATTCCGTTGGCACGTGGCCATCAAAAGTTGCAATACTTTATTGCATTGGAGAAGCTATTGTCACTGAAATAACAGTTAAATATGTATGTCGAGGCAAAGTTTTGATGAAATAGAATTTGTGGACTAGTAATGCACATTCGTCAACCTTTTGCAATGACGTAATCGAATTCCGGATGAAGAACAACGGCGAGGTTGCTCGGAAGAGTCCACGGAGTAGTTGTCCAAGCAACCAAAAGACGATTCGGGTTCTCATCCAAGCGAAAGCCGACAAACACTAAATAAGGCAATTGTCTGAAAGAATTCCAACGATTCACAAAAAAAGGAGAAGATGATTTCACTGAGAGCACATTCAATAATCAGTGCTTAAAAAAGAGAAAAGGGACGAAAAGAGAACGAACCAGCAGGATCAACAACATCCTTGTAGTTCTGGCCGGCCTCGAAGTTGGAGAGCGGAGTCGAGCACGCTGTGGAAAATGGCATCACCTGCAGATTTGCCATTCATTTCAACAATCGGTTAAGAAATTCTATTAAATTGTTAATATGGTTACTGCAGCACTTACAATGACCAAAAAAAGAAAATTTCATTCCTCTCTCTCAAATAGTAACTAAGATTGCTTGAAACCTTGACTCCGCGATAGACAAGACCTTTCTTCACGAGTTCAGAGAAGACCCACCAAACAGATTCCATGAACCAAGGGTACAAGGTCTTGTAATCGTGCTTGAAGTCGATCCAGCTAAGCAAAAATAGATATTCTTTTCGCCTATGGAGATCAAAGTAAACTCAAAACAAAGGATGTTGAATAGAAAACAACAGACCGTCCCATCCTTTCGACGGTCACTTCCCATTCATGGGCGTATCTCATAACAATCTTGCGGCATTCTCCGTTGTACTTGTCAATGCCCATTGCATGAACATCGGCCGGTCCTTTGATACCAATGGTCTTGTCCACTTCGAACTCCTAAATCAGGCAATAATTTCAATCACATCAGAAAAGAACAGCTTTAGTTACGGTAGTGAAGATCAGTTCATTAGCTCTAAAATAAATGCAGTTTAGCATGGCGTACCACAGGCAAGCCATGCGTGTCCCATCCAAAGCGCCTCTCGACATAGAACCCGTCCTGGCTTGCCCATCTCGTCACGATGTCCTTGATGGTTCCTGCGAGGATGTGGCCGTAGTGAGGAAGTCCGGTCGCGAAGGGAGGTCCATCGAAGAATGTGTAGCGAGGTCGGTCTTTCGACTGTCTGCGAAGGAGTTCTTCTTTTAAGTTACAAAAGGATATTAAAAGTAGAACTGACTGGAGACTCTTCTCAAATATCTTCTCTCGTCGCCACACCTCGAGAACCTTGGTTTCCTCAGCTGGGAAGTTGATGTTGTCCGGCACCGTCTCGAGGCCGCTCATGGCCAAGTCTGAGCAGACTAATTCATCTTCCATTTCACACGAGATGTATATCCTCTGGTAAAAAGCGAATGGCAAATAAATGGCAATGGCCAAGTATCCCCGTATTTTGGCCAAATAACGGCGCAAGACTACTAGTTTACTGATACTCGTCCTACCATTAATGAACCATTTCTGCGAAATATTGCAAGTTTTGCACCATTTCACCATTACCTCGCGGAGAATTGGACCATTCGCTTTTTTACCAGAGTCAGCACGTTACATCAGAAAACGAAATTATGGTCGACAGAAAAGAAATTGATGGATGGCGCCCAATCTGATGCAACAACCATGAAAAGAAGGCTGAACAGGCTTTCCCTGCAACGGAATAACAAGCGGGGGCTGCCCCATTGGAGCCTCCAACAGCAAGCAGGCAGTATTGTCAGGAAGGCTATAAAATTAAGCGAGAAGTTCGTAAATTTGTGGATTTCACTAGACAATGCATATAGCACTATGAATATGATCCAACATCACTATATAGTACGAGGTGTACACCAGATGGTTTCTGATTAACATAAATGTGATTATTAGATATAACCTATAATTCACAATCATCTTTCAGGTATTTGCTCACAGAATGGAAAGCTCGGGAGGTTTCAGTTAAGGCTCTTCTGAAAAGCCTTGCTTTGTTAATTGTTGTGGCTGGCTGCAATGTTAGCAGCAGTATGAATTGCCATATTTAAAATAGTTGTGTGAAGAGGATTTAAACATATATGCTAATAATGTTAAGAAAAAATAGGAACAGAATGAAAAAGTGAGTGAAAACATAATCCAGAGAATTCATCGTTCGGAGCATGCTCCGAACGATGAATTCTCTGAATTATTCCGCGGAGCAAGCATCCCCTAGTGAATTGTATTTTTAAAACCTTTTTATTGGCTAATTGCAGGCTCTTTTGGTATTCTGATCTTAGTAATGATTTTACATTTTTATACGATTAAAAAACAACGGCCTTATGAGTATTCTAAAAAAAATTAGGCAAAAAAAAATCAATTGGCAAAGGAGAGACAATACATACATTTACCCGATGAATGCCTTGCTGCAAAACGTTACATTTATGAGTGAAAATCACGTGGGAGCAGTCGCAAGATTTAAAAGATGTACATAATCCTTGCGAAAATTATTAAGGATATTAAAAAAAATTCATTTTAAAATTGAAAGAAGCGTATAATTAGATTATGTTTGAAAGAGATCGCCGCTCTGAGATGCTAGACACGCTCGATATGAAGAGCGCCATCGGCGGAGAGTTCAGGGGGGAATTCATGAACAGGGGATCCCTCAACTTCTCCCTTCTTCTTCGTCCACTCGGCCGGCTCCGCAGTGCCGAAGATCATGTATAAGGCGTTGCAGACGAAAAGCAGCACTCCGAATGTCATCCACACCCACCTGAAATCCAATCATTCTCACTCTTCTTTTACTCATCCATTTCTTTTCCGTGAAACCCACCACCACTCGCCGTGCGTGTCACTGCGGACAAAGATAGAGACGATGACGGGGGAGAGAAGGGCGGCGGCGCAGTTGATCAGCGAGTTGATGCTCATGATGAAGTGGTTGTGCTGCCTGACAAGGCACTCTTTTCCTTCTCCATTACATGCTTTTTGTCAAATGCCTTGTGAAGTGAGAACATAAGAATAGGAAAAGCGGCAAGATGAGAGACATATCCTATATTATGGTATTTTTGTCTAAATGCACTGTATTTGCTGACATATTCTTAGCCCTCGCGGTTCATAGTCATTACTTTTTATTCTCCGGTAGCGTCATATCTCTACCAGTGTTGTCACATCTTAATCGATGTAGATACATAAATAAATAAATAAATAATGCGATCTAACGCGGCCATGAGGACGGATCCACGGAAGAAGCCGCCGCAATTGAAACCGACGATGGAGCAGCAAGCGACCAGACAAAGCAGACCGGCCAGCGGTTCGGATCTGGAGATGGACAGGAGGTGAGAGGATCAAAAGGGATTCCTAGCTAACGTCGGGATGAAGGCGAGTCCGAAGAAGAAGATGGACATGCCGCCGACAGCGACGGCATTGAACATCTTGGTGGCGATGGTGGGATGCACGCATGTACTGCGGTCCGCCGCAGCGCCAGCTATGATCTTCACGATGAAGGTAACCACCTTAACAGCAGAAGTTTGAAAAGAATAGAAAGGAAGAGGCTTAGTACCTGCGGGATGGATGACAGCACACCCGTTGCACCCACCGGGTAGCCCATGACCTGTAAGATAGAGCACATTCCACACATACGTACATGCTAATTGCTTTCGTGCTAATCAAAAAGATTTGCAACAAAAAGTTGTTGGATTGACCTTGTTGAGGTAGATGGGAGAGAACTGCATGGTGACCTGGATGCCCATGAAGTTGCCCACAGCCGTGACCCACACTGCGTACACCGCCACAGAAGAGAGCATCGCCTGGACACTCATTTCATAGTAATACCATGTACATCCAAGAGCGAGCACAAGAAGGGCAAGAACCTTATAGGGTACGGGTTCGCGTCCAGCCTCAGTGTTCTTGAGCCGTCTGATGCGATCGAGTTCCTTCTCCGACACGTTGTGATGTTCCGTCGGCTCTTCGCTATAAGGCACGCTTGCATAGTTTGAATGTCTGTGCAAACTCCTGTTCTACGCGAGACTACATCATGGAATTCTTTCTCAATGTAATGCCAAACGCGACTAAAGTTTGCGTAGGCACTGAAATACCGATAGAAGTATGCGAAGAGCAGAAAGAGAAGGACGGTGATTGCTGCGTGGAGATAGTAGACGGAAGGCCAGCCAAGGGAGGACGTGCAGAGTGCTCCCGACACTGGCATTGTGAAGATCGGAGCAAACTGCATTCAGAGATCTCTTCATCTTTTAAATCAGGCTATCGTTTTCTTTTGATAAGTGTTACCTCACTAACTCTTTTCGATCATACAATTTAAGACAAGATAAATCGCATTATAAGAGAACCTGGAAGAAACAAGTGAGGAATGAGATGTAGAAGGCGCTCTGTTTTTGCATCGACCACTGCCGTGTCACGATGGCAATGAGAGTGAAGGCCACACTCAGACCAGCACCCTGAACACCCTTGTTAAAGAGAGAGACAAGGAGAGAGAAGGAATTGGGCATGACCTGGACGACTCTGGCAGCGAGCATCCACCCCACTCCCCATGCAGTGCACAGAGGCATCACGGCAGTCGAGGCAGCAGAGATGAAGCCGAATCCACTCACAACCAGCCGCGTTCCACAGTACTGCATCAGTCATTACATTCATGTCTGCATTTGTAGGCTCTTCTGACCTCGACCATCTTCATCATCGGGTAGACAGCAAAGAGAGCGCCTATAGCGAAGGCAGAGAAGAGCCACGACTTCTCTCCCGGGGAGAAGGAGTAGTGGCCAGAAGAGACCGGAGAAGAAGTCTCTGTGCTCTGCAATGACATCGGTATACTTCGTAGGATTATTCCAAGGAGGAGTTCAATTCCAAGAATGCAAACAAACATTGCCACTGGAAAGATTGGCGGAAGTGTCGCCAGTCATGCAAATGATCGTGAAGTTCAAGGTCAGCACATTGGACTCAAGGACAAGAAAATATCTAATTTCAAATGGAGATCAAATGAAAAATTCTTCTGGAATTTCATAAACGGCACTATATTTGTTGTAAGAAGTACCTGAATGATGGAAAGGCAGAGAGTGCAGAGAACGAGCATGACGAAGCGAGTGTGGTTGGCGAAGGTGAAGTGCTTTCCATTCTTTCGTGTACGAACCACGATTTCTTTTTGCCTAACAATATGCTAATTATTTTATTCCAATAAAATAATGATTACTTTAAACGATACAGTGAAATAAAAATTTCCATCAGCTGACTTTAAATCGCTGACTTTTGCCATTATTTGATTGTCTGATTAGTTGAGAATCTGAAAACAAATGCACTGAAAAGGAGAAATGATATTTTCTTTTGGTCACAGAATGAACGCGAAAAACATTGGTGAAATAGGAGAAAGTACAAGAGTCAGCATGAATCTGTTCTATCCCCATCATAGTCTCAACTAAAGACAACAATTTGAACTCCCAAAAAAAAACTACCAAAACTGTTAATAGCAAATCAATTTGTCCGAAGCACTGGAACAAGGTTAAGACTATATCTGTCTATTTGTAAACATATATCCAGGGACAAGGGTTGTTATGTTTTCCCGACCAATGAACCTCGTTAATTTTTAATGATCGTAGTTTGGCCTTGTCTTTTCAATAGTGTGATCAAAATAGTTGAGAGCAAGGGAATATGTAAGACTTCTATACAGTGACATGCTGGTGGATAAGATCATCCTCGCCAGCACTGTTTAACATAAAAATAAAACACTAGAAGCATCGTTATGTACTCTTCAGGCACAGTACAGTAACATAGAGTACGAATATTGTATTTCATGGAACTCCAAAGTTTGTCGTGAAGAAACTGTCAAAAAACGAAATAATAATTATTATGGCGAAGGGAAACAAAAATTTCGCCGTCAGTGTAGAGGAGCGAGTGCGAATTGGCAGCTGACTTTGTCCTGCATCCTCGCAGAAGTCAACCACCCACCAATTCTACTCAATTTATGTTAAATCCGTTAGCTTATCGTTTGATCTTCAACGTTGATCGTCTGCCAGTTCTCTGCTCGTTGCCTTTTCCAGGCCAGAACAGATGCTTAGCTAGCAGAGTGAACCGACGTCCTTTTCGGGAACTTTTCCAGCTATCTCTCTCTTTCTCACACGCACACTCACTCTCACACTATCTCGCTCTTTCTCTCTTTCTCAGCCTCTTATTCTCATACTCTCTCTCCCTTCTCTCGCAGTCTGAATCTCACGAGGCACCTGCATCTGGTGACGTCACTCTGAAGTGAGCTTTCCGAGTGAAAGACCATAGAACTGCTTCTCGTGCTTCTGAATAATCATGACCCTGTGGTCTGCAGTCGTGAAATGCCACTGATGGAAGTCAACTTTTGTCATAATCGCCTGCTAAACCCCTCCACTCTCGCCATTCATGTGAAAGTTCTGTTCGTACGCCTGTTTCTCGAGTTCCTATGAAAATATATGTTATCTACCTTAAAACATTACATTTAAAATGTAAAAGACAGGCGTATCACCTGCCAATACAAATTGGACATGATAATTTCTCCTTTCAGTTAGAATATGCTTTTTTGCAACTTTGTTTCGAAATACCCTTTTAATATTATTTCTAGTATAATCTAGTTGGTTTCATATAGACAGTTCATGTAGATCTTGGTTTCTAATTCTACCTCTCTCCCCCTACAGGCGCTCCGCGAACATTGACTTCTCATCTCGCGTATCTCTCTCTTTCTCTAACCGAGGTCACACACTATTCACACATCAAAGAAATTGAAAAGTCAATAATTGAAGCCGGCTTTAAAAAAAGATAGAAAATGATCACAATTGATGCTGCAATTGATTTATCCACCCCCCCCCCCCTGGTGACTAATTACTTGTCATTGATGTTTCGACCACGATAGAACTGCTTCTCGTGCTTCTGAATAATCATGACCCTGTGGTCTGCAGTCGTGAAATGCCACTGATGGAAGTCAACTTTTTGTCATAATCGCCTGCTAAACCCCTCCACTCTCGCCATTCATGTGAAAGTTCTGTTCGTACGCGTGTTTCTCGAGTTCCTATGAAAATATATGTTATCTACCTTAAAACATTACATTTAAAATGTAAAAGACAGGCGTATCACCTGCCAATACAAATTGGACATGATAATTTCTCCTTTCAGTTAGAATATGCTTTTTTGCAACTTTGTTTCGAAATACCCTTTTAATATTATTTCTAGTATAATCTAGTTGGTTTCATATAGACAGTTCATGTAGATCTTGGTTTCTAATTCTACCTCTCTCCCCCTACAGGCGCTCCGCGAACATTGACTTCTCATCTCGCGTATCTCTCTCTTTCTCTAACCGAGGTCACACACTATTCACACATCAAAGAAATTGAAAAGTCAATAATTGAAGCCGGCTTTAAAAAAAGATAGAAAATTATCACAATTGATGCTGCAATTGATTTATCCACCCCCCCCCCTGGTGACTAATTACTTGTCATTGATGTTTCGACCACGATCAGAACATCTATTTCAGATGGATCTATTTTCTGGTGGTGACTCTTCATCTACACTATTTATATATTATATTTCACTTGCCTATCTGTGGAGCAGCAGACGCTTCAAAATTTTGATAAGTTGATAGCATTGTTTGTTGCACAAGAATTCAACTTTTTCAATTCGGAATTTTGAGAGAATTGTGAAAATTTCTTACGAATATAGTAATACAAAATATAGAATACAAGTTTACAGAGAGCGGATATATTCATGCTACTTTCTCATCAGACTGGGGATAAACGATCAGCCATGAGAATAAATGCATTTCCTCTCTCTCTCTCTCTCTCTCTCTCTCTCTCTCTCTCTTTCAATCTCTGCCTCTCCTCTAATTTAGCACCGCCCACATGTACGGGGGCAGTTCTGTGTCATGAACGTGTAGTATGCTTGGAGGTTGCAGAGGTTTACGGCACCGGGGCAATCGGAAACCCCTGTCTGGGCGTTGATTAGGTCAACGCAATCTGCAAAGGCACTTGTCGTCATTCTCTGAGAATGCCAAGATGGAAAACATTTATTCTGTCAATAGATTCCAGACCTTTCTTAGGTGCAAGCTGAGTTGTAGTTGTGGGAGAAGAAGAGCAGAGACCGCATGTCTTGGGGCATCGTTGAGTCATCAACTCGATGTATATCGGGTGCTTGCAGACCGTGGCCATGCCCGGGCAGTCCGACACTCCCGTCGTCTCGTTCACTGAGTCCGCGCACTCTGAGAGTTACATTTGCTACTATTCTGCTCAAGTTAATAATTTTTATTGTGATTTAAAAAAAGTGAAGGTGGAGAGAGACTAGCCAGTTGTAGGGACGATGACACTAGGGGGGCAGCACATGTCTTTCACGCAGACGTCGCCCGGTATCGGACACTTCCCGTTCAGGCATTCTGGCGATAGCCACAATAAATACGGCAAGCTAATCATTTAGTTAATTTTATATATTAGTGGGCATTAATAGACTTCCGAGAACGTGTAAATGAGTTGTGAAGAGTACTAACGGCCAGCGGACTTTGTTGAATCGCATTTCTGCCCTGAAACAATGGTTGTGAGAAGGGAAACGATGGCAGCAGCCAGGACACGCATTCCTTCTCACTGGCCAGAGGCACGGGAGGAATCTGGATATGCTTCCTCTTCCCCTCCCTTTGTCGCTCTCTTCGAGTGTTCAGTTCCAACTGAGTAAACAATGCTGCTACATATGTTTTCTGCAACGAGTATTCACAAAATGGGAGAAATAAAGGGAGCAGAAGTTAGAGAAATACAGAATGATTGAAGAGAGAAGGAGACAATCGAAGACCAGAAGGACAGAGCAGAGTCACGTCGAGTCAATTCTGCCATGTCTGTTGATTCGCTGTGTGTGCATATCACAGATTGCAGACTACGCTTGGGTCATTCCTTCTCAGCCATCCAAAACGATGGATGGAATCCGGCAGTTTTGACGAAGACCGATTTCTTTTTTGTACGAATTGTGAGTATAAATGACAGCTTTATTTTGTAAGCTCGAACCTTCCGTTCTGATCTCTCCCTCCCTTTTTCCTTTCCCTCCCTCTAAGTGAGACAATCTGTCGCACCGATGTCCCGATAAAGGCTGTCCTCTGCCCACTCGAGAGCGCATATGGTCGGGGCAGCTATGAAGGGTATTGTCGGAAGACACGGCCATAAATGCATATCTCAAGCGGTTGCCTCCTATTTCACTCTCTCTTCTTTTTCCTCCATTCAACACTGAATAGAGAGACATCACACTTGAGTCGCTCTCTTCCTCTTGCTCATTCTCTGTCGCCCTCTCGCTCTTCCCTCTCTCCCTCTTTATCTGTCCTTTCTTCTTCTTCTTCTCTCTCTCTGTCGCCCTCCATAAGTCGTCGAAGGGTCAGCAATGGATGTTCACTAATGAGCAACAGCAGAAGGTGGCGACACAATTCTTGAGAATTCCATAACACTTCGAGGGAAGGGAAGTAGAAGGAGCGAAATAAAGAGTTAGATAGTGAGATAGAGGTTGTAGAGAAGTAAAAGAAAGAGAGAGAGAGAGTTTGTGGAGAAACAGAAGGAGAGAGAATTAAGGCAAAGCAGAATAGAGTAAGAGAGCGAAGAAAGAGCAGTTGAAACGGAAAAAAAACAATGCAACATTTCAGCATGTGCCGTATGCGCGTGTTCACAGGATTCGTCAAACACACGAAGTTCCTCTACTTGAGGACAACAGGAGAGATTGCAAGTATTTGGCACGAGGAAATGTATCACATATCCACGATGTATGAATTCCCACAAGTTGGCAAAGTCGTTCCATAGGTTTCAGAAAAGGATGGATCTCTTTCACATCCAATTTGAATACACACTTGTATTAAGAGCTCTCTTGGTAGTTTGCTTTCTCTGGGTCAATCATGCAACAGTTATTAGAGGGTCACTACCCTCAATTCTTATCCCTCCCTTTCTCTCTCTCTTTATTTCTTTTTCTTCCCCTCCCTATTTCTATCTCTCTTTCTTCTCTTTCTCTCTCCCTCTCTCTCTTTCTCTGATTTCTTTGGTTGCACTTGAGTGCTCTTCTCCCCTACCCAATCAGAGGCCGTCTCGGCAAGACTCCCGCCCTTCATGGACTCGTCAATTCAGTCTGCCCTCCGTTGACCTCTCACTCCCTCCCAGCTTCCTCTTCGAGATGAGAGAATACGGTAGCGCGAAGGAAGGCCAAGCCTGGCCGGTCACTGAAGATTCCTCCGAGGCCTATGTCCGCGTTGTGCGCATCAAAAGTTAATTTTTTTTATAATGCAGTTCAAATGCAATCTAATCATACTGCTAGTTGTATGTACTGAGCTGTATTACAAAAATAATACTCTTTTTCTCCAGGAAAGTCAAGAGAATGTTTCTTTGAGATGCAAACGGTGAGGAGAAGACTCTTCGTTTTCCCATGCAACTCGACCTGGAGAGGCCGAAGAGAGCGAGGACAACCTTTAGCGAGGAACAACTTCGACTTCTCGACGATGCTTTCCGTGCCTGCGGCTATCTGACAGGGGAGAGGAGGGCCCGACTGGCGGAGACTCTCGGACTCACTGACACTCAGGTTTATCTCATCTTGCATTTCTTGCGGCATATCCATTTATTGAACATTGGTTAATATGCTTTCAAGTAAAGGATTAAACTTTCTTATTCATCATTTTTGTCCATTTTCTGATCCATCATATGAAGAATATAAATATCCGAAATTGACAGCAAGAGTTTCAGGTTAAAGTGTGGTTCCAAAACCGACGCACCAAGGACAGAAAGCGGAAGGATTCAGAGGATATTCCAGCGTGCGTTTTCCTTGTTTTTTTATGTGTATCTTTTCAGCAACCTGCACACCTCTATTCACATTATTACTATTATAATATGTTATTTTTACAGTATTAGTATCTTCCATATTACTCTGTTCAGACTGTCCCAATCGTCGACAATAAAGACGTCTTCAGCAACATCGTTGTTGTCGCCCTCGCTGCCCTCATTTCCTCCTCTTTTCAGTTCATCTTCTTCCTCTCTTCCTCCCTCCGTCCTCCTCTATCCCCTTTTCCCTCCCTTCTTTTCTGCACAATCAACTCTGCCCCCTTCTCTTCACCTCACACCTCATCACACGTTCTCATTCTCTCCATCATTGCCAGAACCCCCTAACTTCTCCACCGTCCTCCCAATTTGCAAATAGCACTAGATCCAATTTCCCATCTACCAATAAGCATCTCACTCGATTGACATTCTGGTGTGCAATCAACTTTTGACTAACGCCTTACAATAAATAATTGCTTTCGAGGAAGAATCGAAGCATTCTTCTGTGACAAAGCGTGCAAAACGATGTGTTTGTTATTTTCGTTGCAATTAGAGCATGACATGCATAAATTAAACAATGAGACCATAAATCGTTTTTCTGACCGACGACATTTTATTATTTTCGATGTTTTCCGTGTCATACTTGGTCATGCCTTCTCCTTTTGCGATGGCGGGCTAAGATAAGACATTTCTGAAACTCTTCAGTGAATTTTATGCAACAAGAGTGGCAGGTTAAGGGCTTGACAAAAGAGATAATGCAAGTGCTGGAGAGCTGGTGAGAAAGATTTTCGAAATGCAGGGTGTGGAACAATGGCTGCAAGAGGCAGTAGAACACTAGACTAATAAATTCAAATTAAGAGACAGGAAATGGTGAAAAAATAGCGAGGTAGAGCGAGAGAGGGAGTAGAAGTAGAGTTGTGGAATGATGATTGAATTGCAATAGACAGGTGAGCAGAGCGAGAATGATCATTTTTGACAATGCAACACAGTGTTCAACTCTTCACTTCTCAGTCCGCCATCTCTCTCATCGATTTCTGCCGTTGTCAGGCCAAAGAAGGTTCACTCTCTCTGATCTGAAGAGAGATAACTCTGTCTTCATCTTCTCTCTTTCCTCCTCTGCTACTCGCTCCACTCGATGACTAGACGAAAATCCATCGAATCGACGGACCGAGCCGAGCGTCAAAGGTTAGAACACCGCAAGGGAAGCCAGTGCTAGGTTGTGGCTTCAGCTTCACCCCGTACACCCTCTGGGTGGTGCTGGTGACTTCTTTGGCATGGCCCCTGCAAGCCTTCCCGGCCATGTCTCCGGCCTTCGTCGACCCCACCGGATTGAAAGGAGACTGTGATGGCCACTCCATTGTCAACTGTACTGGAATCAACTTCCGCATCGTCCCGCAAGATGTTAGAAACGACTGAAAAGGTGGGATAAATGAAGTGATTCAGTTGCACTTCGATTCCCACAACGCGGAATGGACAACTGCCATCTATTTCGTGGGCAGCCTCTGTCTCGGCCAAATCCCGATGCTCTTTGCTGACAGGTGTGTATTCTGCCAATTCATTCATTCATTCAATTGACCTACCGTTTCCTTGTAACTTACAGTATCGGCCGTCGGCCGGTCCTACTAGCGAGCACAGTTATGACTGCCCTCTCCTCTCTGATATGTGCGTTGGCTCCCTCCTTTCCTATCTTCTTACTCGGTCGTTTTCTGCAGGGCGCCTGCTTTACGGTATTTTGTATTTATTTGATGAGTGCTATATATTTTTATTTTATTTAAAAATAATAATGCTGATTAGGTGCCTTTAACATATTTTCCCCTAGTCCTCGGGAAACGCGAATTGGTTGCTGTGCTCGGAGAGCATTCCACTTGCTCTTCATGGTCGTGCCATGATCTTCTTCTCAATGTCATGGGTAGCAGGCTACTGCGCGGTTTGCACTCTCTATTTCTCTCCCGTTCTCTCTTTTTCTCAATCCCTTTCATTCTCTCCATTTCTCTCTCTAACCCCCTCTCTCAGTTCCTATTAATACCTGCCAATTCACTTCCTTCTCCCTTCCTCTATCACTGCTTCACTTCAGCTAGCTCCATTGGCTCTATGGACCGGCGGCTGGCGTCTTCTCTATTCGACAGTCACTGTCATGGCTCTTTTATACGCAGCACTTTTGTACTTGTAAGTTGAATACTTGCTTGATACACTTATGATTTTCTTTAAATTAATTAGCGGTTCTTGGTAATACATTGTTGGTAGAACAACCCGTGAAAGCGTCGGCTTCCTGCTTGCCCGCGGCCGAATTCAAGAAGCATGTGCCTGGAGGTAATACTGGATCGATATATGTATAAGAACTGTTGAAAGGGTGGAAATTGAAGTAGACATGAAAAGATGAGTCCTTTGAGAGATCATGCGATTGCATTCAACGCGGTCGTTACACGAGGGAGGAGCATGGAGGCGCAGCAGTCATCGTGCGAGATGAGTCTGCTGGAGCAGCAACCAGCAGATGCCCAGCCAGTCGAGGTCTCACTTCTTTCAATTTGGGCACTCAGAACGTAAACAGTTAAGAATGGCGGCGTCGCTTTCTTGGCCGGCAAGGCACTCCGCAATTCCAGCGTCGTCTGTCATTTGCTCACTTTCATTTACATCTGGTACATTTTTCCATTATCAACGTGACACTCACAGAATTGAAAAATGATATGATTAGCAAAAGCATAGGACAACGGACTATGCGGTGTACAACGGCCTTTCACTCACTTCTACAAGCATCGAAGTGGGTGACCCCCTCATCAACTATCTCCTCTCTGGCATTGTGGAACTCCCCGGCGCCATTCTATTGCCACTCTTCATGGATCTGTAAGTAGAAATGAAAGAAATACTAACTTATTGCTACTGGAATAATAATTGTCTTTGATAGGATTGGCCGTCGTCCAACGGTGGCTGGTTCTCATCTCATAACTGCGGCTGCTCTTTGTGCTACTCCATTCATTTCTCAAGGTTTTTCTCTTAACTTCCGTCCGTAAATATGAGTTATTTTTAAAAATAATTTTAGAATGGAAGACAGCCTATCTCTTTTTATGGATGGCAGCAAAGCTAGGCGCCGGTGCTTCATTTTTCGCTCTATACATTTATGCCTCAGAGGTTTACCTTTTGTGTTTTTTTTCCATAAATTATCAAGCACGTCGTTCCAGGTTTTTCCCGTAGAATATCGTAGTCTGTGTATGGGGACTGCGGCGACGATTGGAAACCTTGGTGCCATCGCTGCGCCTTATTTCCTCTACTTGGTCTGTTCGTTCTCCTTCCTATTTTTTACACTTTTATTTTGTTATGGTATATTTACTAATGATTTTTTGACTTCAAAGTCATTTGGAGTGCTGTTAGAAAGTGAAAGTGACCATCGGACTCCCTTTGCAGAATACGATTCGCCCCTGGATGTGCACAGTGGCCTTCGGGGCGATCTCGGCAGTCTCCGTCCTCTTGGTCAGACTTCTGCCTGAGACTCTGCACGGACATTAAAGAACGTTTTCAATCATGGATTCAAGCTTTACTTCTTTCGATTCATATCTATGTGAATAAATAATTGAAATATCGGCAGTAAGTCGTTTCCTTAGTAGGGGCAGAATGAAATTTATTAAAATAAGCAGACAAAAGAATCAAAGCATCTTGTTTTAGTGATAAGTAGAAATAAATGAATTTAGATCCAGGGGTAGTTGATTGAAATTTGGTTGTTCGGGTTTCAAAGTAAAATATATATATATCATCAGCCTTATAAACTACTAGTAGAAATGGATCGCCTTGAAATTTCATGATGAGTTTTGAAAATCGATTTTTGAACTGCATATTTGTAATATATTAAGCAAGAAGTAATAATATTCTAGCCGTCTCAACAGATTCTACACGATGAATTCACTGGTCTTCATGGGTAATAACAGGTAGTACAACTTCTATCCAAAAAAGTAAAATACATATATCCATACATCAAAGTGATTTTTTAGCGGTGAGAGCAAAATAAGAACTTTACTCTGCATTAAAAGCAGATTAAATAATGTTTCTGTGGCAGTAACTTTCCAGATGAGGCTCTAAAGGTGGAAAGTATTCTGATGCTACGCATTCATCTGGCCGGCAATCTCGGGGAAGAACTGGGCGACGACATCTCGATTGAAGACAGGGGTGCTCATTCCCGCGGCTGCGTCGGCCCAGTCAGAAGCGAGGGGGCGGTTGATGATAGATGGGTCCTCAGCCATCCCTCAACAGCTACGCATTTATACTATTCCTATTTCGATATCACAATGAAATGTACCATTGGGACGGAGCATCTCCTCGATGCTCTTTGTGAGTTGGAGAGGAAGTTTGGAAGAGAAGCTGAGCGAGCTCGGCCTCTGCAACGCCGACGCAAAGGCCGCGGCTGCCGTTGTCGGCGGTGGCATCTCAAGGAATAACGGATAGCACCATTCCATTACATCTATCAATCAAACAAACTATTTGAATTATTAAGTGGAGACCCAAGAATGCATAGAAAGTGCCTGCTGGGAGGGCGGCGGTGGCGGAGGCATCATTTGGCACTGCATGAGAGGAGAGGGATAAGAGGAAAGAGAAGAGGCAGAGGAGGAGGTCAGGAGGTTGTTGCCCATGGAATTGGGAGAAGGGGAGGGTTGCTGGAAGGCAGAGCGGAGACAGACGCTGCCGTCATCGGAGAGCCCGCTGCCGAGCACGAGAGACAGGGCTGGAGAGGGAGCTCCCTGCAAGGAACACTCTTCACCCATCACAATCAGAGACATGCAGATGTCGTCTTCCTTCCCCTCTTGAGCAGACATCAACAAACCTCAAAAAATTGGATTGGTGACCAGGAATGAACCTGTGGCTGGATTCCATTGCTGGAGCCGAGTGCCTGAGGGGGCGGAGCCAGCAGAAGAGAAGTTGTTGATGGCCGTGAACAGGCGGAGAGATCATAGAGAAGAGGGGCGCCCGAGTCAGAGGAGACAACCACGTGGACAGAGGACACAGAAGAACATGACACGTTCGGCTGAATATAATTTTCTTTTTATTCAGAAAGAATTTTCTTTTGAGTTGTTTACTTCTGAAAAACTTACAAATTGAACTGAGTATGTGTAAATCGAGACCTGTCCAGCGGCTCCTCCAGATGACGGAGAAGAAGGAGTGAGAGCGGCAGCCAGCACAAGGTCGTTCGGCTCCGGATTAAACAGATCCGTCAAGATGGCCGTGAAGGCAAGCGAGGCCATGGTTGAGAAGGAGGGAGTGGCTGGGGAGGGCGGAGACGGGCGGGGGTGGATGGTAGAGAGATGGGTGGAGATGTCACCAGCAAGGTGCTGCCAGAAGATACGGTAACGAGAGAGAAAATAGAGTGATAATGTACCTTTAGAGGCGGAAGAAGCGAGAGGAGCTGGCCGAAGAAGGCCGAAGGGGAGACGGTGCTCTTTGGATGAGACCGCTTGATTGCCTTGCAATAATACTATTCTCATTTCGCTCAATTCCACACAAAATGCATCGTATGAATAAGAAATTTATAGAAAATTAATAATAAACGGATAAATTATGGTTACACACCTTGATGAGGATGTCAAAGAGATGGGCACGCACTTCGCGCAGCCTCGTCACAGCAGCACTGCAGAGGCCGGGGCATTCTGAACACAACCATAATCATTCCTTTCTCTCTCTCTATCTTCGGCTGTCTCTTCTTTCCCATCTCTTTAGTTCCTCTTTCCTTTCTCTTTATCTCAATTTATCTCCTTCTCTTTGTCCTCTTCATCTCTCCCTCCCTCTCCCTCTCTCATTCCCTCACCCCTCGACCTGGATTGAGAGTGATGATGGCTCGCAGAAGAACGAACTCAGTATCAGACATGGCGCAGTGGCGGAGAGGGGCGATGAGTTCGAGTGAAAGTCTGCGGACGAGGTCGCGGACCGGGTAGTGCAATCTGAGGAAGAAGATACAATAGTGTAAGTTCACCATTAGGGAGGGTTACTTTGCAGTGTCGATGAGGACGCGAACTGCATTGATGTCATTGAGGGAGGGAGAAGCTGCGATGTGAGCACAGAGGGAGAGCAGAGTCAGCGGGCAGAAGGCGCCTTGCACTAGCGAGAGCTGCAGTTGCCATGCTCACTATTCACTCGAGCTTCCTTTTCTCTAACCTTGTCCTCGCATGTGATGGCCGACTTGGCCCGGTCCTTCTCCAACATCTTCGTCAGCCCATCCACCCAGTCCACGACGGAAACTACTCGCCAGATCGCAGTGAAGGAAGTGTCGAGAGAAGTGGAAGGCAGTTGAAGGCAGGCCTGGCAAGAGGAAGGAAGGCAGATGCAGATTGAACCAACTGCAGACATACTCGGTAGCTGCGGCTGAGGCTGCGGTCGGCGATGAGACTCTTGAGGGAGAAGTCGGAGACGGAGTCGAATGACTGCTCCTCCACTGCCGCCACCTCTTTCGACAATTTGATCAAGTCGAGCAGGCGTGCACTGTAAGAGCAAGAAAAAACTAAATGAAGATTACGAGTTTAATTCGATATCATTTAAGTAGAGAGATGCCTCTGAATTCCCCTAACCGATGCTCAGGGGCGAGCATCCTCGTCCAGTCATCGTCGCTGTCATTGATGCCACTGAGTCCCCTGGCAAGACTCTTCTTCCTAGAGAGAGACGGCTTCAGCCGGGCGCGAGTGGGCGCCGCGTCTGAGAGCCCGCCGCAGTCGCTGGCCGCGCCTGCCGCGTGCCGGTCGCCGCGGTCGGGGCGGACGGCTGAGAGAAGGAAAGGGAGTGGGGAGAGAGGGAGAAAGGGTGGGGGGGGGGAGAGAAAGAGGGGAGAATGGAGAGGTGACAAGCATGTCAAGTAACCCATACCGTCCGGATTCATTCCGACTTGCAAGCATCGCCGGAAACGGCAGTATCGGCAGCTGTTTCGCTCAACTGAAATGTTTTAGTTATTAATTACATAATATGTTGTTTATTTTACGATTTATACACAATGCTACTTTTTGACAAGTAAATGACCTTGTTTCTTACTTGACAACTTGAGTGTTGTTATTCAACTTGTAGGTTTTCATTTGCTTCAGTATAAACAACTCCACAGAAATAATGAGCTGATTTTGCGAGATCTCTGCGACACATTCGCTTCTTTGCTCTTCTATTCTTGATTTTGCAGCCACAGGAGCTTGCGGTGGATAAAAGAGACGCAGACATGGGTTAGAATGGCTGGGAGAGAGAGGGCGAAATAGAGAGAGAGAGAGAGAGAGGAGGGAGGACGGTTTAGAGGGAGTGAGAGAGGGAGAGAGTGAGAGACAGGGTGAGAGAGAATCGAGCATGAAAATGGCTGAAGAAATTGTTGGAGGAACAGAGAATGGGGAGAAGAGGAAACTGGTTTGGATGGCGGCGAGCCCCTTTCCCGACACTTTCAATATTTCTGTGCAGAACGATCGGCCAATCCCTTTGTCCGTTCTCTTGTTCTTCCCACTCTCTTTCACTTTCTCCCTTGTTAATTAAACGCCATCGACCGTGTTATATGTACATAAATTAGGTTGTTGTCGGTTATTTTTGTCATTGTTTACTTTTCAAAAATTAAATAATAGAAATAAAACTATCTCTGCTCGGTTAGAAGAATGCATGCGGCATTCGTACCCCATGAACCACGACGCAAAAAGAGATGCATGTTCAGGTACAACTGAGAGAGCCTAAGCCGGCTTACATAAAGAAAAAGACGGCCGAGAGATTGATTGGAAAGGAAGAAACAGACGCACTCAATTAAGTAACTGTAGAGAGCTTATTGTTTTAGTAAGAGGAAAGAACATTGAATTAATGAGTTTCATGGCTATGGATTCTTTAGGTGCAGTCGAACGTATTTATGAATTTATGTACATACATACATGCAGTACCGCTCACAAGGCAGGGGATTCGGGTCGAGCGGCTCCGAGCGGCTCAAGTCGTACGAGCCTAATTAAATTAAAAATAGGAGAAACCTGGAATATTCTATGTATTTTTGAATTCAGCACACTCTCTCCAATCCGTAGAAGTCACTTAGTATAAATATTGCATAGTTGCTAAGTTGTCAATATCTGAAGCAATCATCTGCGCGGCTCTTCGCGGCTCAAGCTGCTCGGAGCCGCTCGAGCCGCTTCGAAAATACCGCATAGTTACTGAGATATCAATACGGTTCGTGATATTCAAATCTCAGTAACTATGCAGTATTTTCAGTATATTTGACAAATCGGTCTGAGGTCAAAATACTTGCAACATCCTAAGAATTTTTTCTCCGAATTTCAAATTAACTTGGCCCGCTCGAGCCGTATCACCTGGCTCGTGGGCGATACTGTAGGTCTGTGTTATACTGAATTCGGTGCATTGCCCGCTCATTCCCTTCCTCTTTCTCTCAACTTCTCCTCGTCTTCCCTTCTCTCCATTCTTTGCTCTTTCACTTTTTTCATTATCGTATTCAAGGCATGGGTTGAACACACCAGCCATGAAGAATAACATACTCCCATGTTGACTTCTAGTTATTTGGCAAAGGACGTGACGTACGCCGCTGCTGCAGACAGAGGGAAAAGGAGAGCGAAATGCGGAAAGAAAGAGTGATAGAGATAAAGACAGAGAGGAAGAGAGAAAGAAAGATGGAGAGAAAGGAAAAGACAGAAAAGAGAAAGATAGAGATAGAATGAGAGAGAGATAGAATGAGGAGCAGAACCTGCAAAGCAGAAAGCAACAATGAGTCATCGGATGCGTGCAGAAGAAAAGATCTAAGAGAGCACAGAGAAGTCACAGAAACCAAGGAGGTTCGGCTGAAAATGTACAAGGAATTCTATGGATGGGAATCACGTCAGAAGTTGTTTCTTAAAGCAAACAGCAAGGACAGCCTGGCAACTGCGAACCAGGCTAACAACTTCTCGCATGTGGGGGATGTACAAATAGAAGCGTCGCACTCTTTATGAATAGAAACGGAAATAAGATAGAAGAACTAGCATTTGTTGACGAGGCAATTCCTCTCGTAGCGGCAGACGTACTTGTTCCGGCCGTCCTTGACAGCGCGGCGGAAGAATCCCTTGCAGCCGAAGCAGGCGAGTACTCCGTAGTGCACCTTCAGTGGACACTCTCTCTTCAGAACAACCACCATTCTCACGTGCTCCCCTTTCACCCATTCAAAATATGTGAGATAGAAGTCGATTCCTAGATCACGCAGAATCTGAAGAAAATGAAGAATGAATAAGTGAACCTTAGCGGGTGAATCCCCGCAGACGGCGCAGGCGCGGGAGCGACGGGCACCCGAGGCGGCTGCGGCTGCGGCCTCCTGCTCCGAAGTCTCCATTTCCATGATTGACCGGGGAAGGGGACCCAGAACTTCCTTTTACTTCTTCACAGTCCTTACTCTAAAATATGAAGATGATATTATTGACTATTTACATACATGTAACGCAAACTATGCGCACATAATCGCGCTCAAGTCAGTCTGAGATCTCTCATCGTGGGGATCGAGCAAATCCACAGCAGTTTACTTCGCTAGAAACAATGGACATGTTCAAATTTCATTGTCGGAAGGGAGGTGTGAAGTGAATGGAAAGTGAGAGAGAAAGAAAAACTGCATCTTTTTTTTACTCCTATAGAGTAGCCTGCTAATTGAGGTTATGACGTGGACTGTTCTCCGCTCTCCGAGGGGAAAGAAAATCTGCGGGGCTTGTCAGGGAGAGGAGCAGAAGGACGGGCGCGGCTGTTCTCCGCAGAGAGATGCGCAGCTCCCCTTCTCGTTACTCGGGTTGGCGAAGCGATGATGGAGGACTGCTAGAGAGATACTGGGGAGAGGAGGAGAGATGAGGAGAAAGAGGGAGAGGAGAGACTGTTAGAGAAGAGGAGATTGAGAGGTAGCTAGACGACCGGGAGATAGAACACGAACCAGAGAACTGTGGACACAAACATGCGAGATACTGTTTGAGAAGGAGTAAGGCGGGAGGATACTGAAATCGCTGGCGATGAAGCACGGGAACAGTGTTATGGTAAAAGAGAGAGAGAGAGAGAGAGAGAGAGAGAGTGGAAGAGAAAGAGTCGAAGAGTAGTGAGAGAATTGAACAGAAAAGCTGGGTGAAAGAGTGCGGAAGTCGGTTGGTGAATCATCACGAAAGTTGTGCCAGTAACAGAATTGATCGGGTAGAGCCATCAAGAACGAGAGAGAGAAGTGAGGGAGGCATCAAATATGGAGGAGAGTATGAAAACAAATTGAAAAAATCATAAAGCTTGCTCAATTTATGCACTATATCGATTTTCACTGGAGACTGTTACGACGTCAAGATAAGGTAAATACATATTCCAAAAATAACCAAATGGATGACCCGCTTGTCCATAGAAAGTGCAAGAAGAACTAAAATCTATTGATCTGGCCTCATTTGTTTTTAACGAAAGTGACAAAGACAAAATTTATGGAGAAACGATAAAAATACGAAAGACTTAGTTGGCGCGGTCCCCTGCTCGGTGCTGGAAGTGCTCAGAAAACATGAGAGAGACACCACGGAAGACTCCCCTTTCGTTCATCTAACTTCCCAACGACGCCTTCCGTTCTCTCTCCTTCTCTCTCTCTTTCTCTCTCTCCTTCTCTCTCTCTTTTTCTCTCCCCTTCTCGATCACTCTCTGATTCGCCCCCCCCCTCCCTTTCTTCTCTCGCCATCTTATTCTCTTTATATGCTCTTCGTTTCTATTTGCACAGTTGGCGAAGGCAGTTTCCTCGCTCCGTTATGCGAACGGACGTCCTGTTTGCAATTCTCCGTTTTTATCACTTATATCTAGTCAAATTTGTATTTCTTCTGCTTGAAAAAAGAATCTTTATCAAAGGCACAATATGAAGCAACAAATGAATTGAATACATAGATAAGAACGCTTCAGTCCGGATCCCGGAATCATGCGAAGTAGAACAAATCATGGTGCTTTTTACTTCCTTCTTCGAATAATATTTTTGAATATGATTTTATAGGAGACGGAGAATATAGGAGAATTGGAGATAACACAGGGGTCAATTGACATGTATATTATCAATGTAAACATTCTACATCGGGATACATTAAGTGAACATCTACCAGCTATTCTTTATCAATGAATTCTGCCCGAGTGAAAAGCAACCAATCTACAAATACATAAATGTATATGAAAATCATCAGCCAACTAGTCAGTTTTTTTAAACCAGGGCTCCATTGGAGATTTGCAATATGAATTTGCTATGTATATATTTTACAACTTATTGTTCTAACTCTATCATTATTTTGTCGATCCCGAAGTATTTAAAAGATTGACAGAACGAATATAACATCTCAAAATAAAAGGAGCCAGAAACTCAATCTTGAATTCACTCTGATAGACACAATGGTGATAGAGCCGCGACTATAATAGTCAGGAAAATTCAAGGAGATTACGGTTGAGTTTCGGGCTCCTTTAATACCAGACGCTTATCGTAATGGAGAACAGTGGTGTATGGAATGAGTTGTGTATTCTACAGTGGATGTGCATTAGAGGATTTCCGCATATTTGGATGCGACCTAGAGAATATGAGAGTTCGCACCAATTGAGCCTTCACTGTAAGGCAGACAGGAATTCGCAGTGCCATGGATACCAAGACAGGGAATTTAATGGGTGAATAATTGATTGAAATACCGCGAAATATTCGGGTCTAAAATGGTTTCCGTTGACTTCCTTCAAGAATTCTCGATGCTGATCTATAATCGATAAGTTATAACATTTCAAGGGGATAAACTGACACTGCAAAGTGAAAAACATAATCTTATGCGAAAAATCATAGCAATTGAAGCACTTGAGCGGAAATAAAGTGAATAAAGAATAAGCCACGCTGTGAAGATCAGTTGTGCGCCCAAGCGATGCCATGGGAGAGAGAGAGTGATATATTGAGAGAGTGGAAAAGAGAGTTAGAGTAGCACTGAAAGAAGGACAAGTTCCCAAGGGATAAAAGAGTACGACGTCAGGAATATTGTCATTGGTTGCAGACAGGATCTCATGGAAACAATCTCAAGGCTATCATGGAGGCATTGAGCTGATCGAAAAATCTACAAGCAAGGAATATGCATTCACAAAAGAATTCTATTTAAATTTCATCCTATGTAAAAAATGAGGAACAAAAAGGCAACTAAGCGTTCTACGACCGCCGTTCAGGAGGTCTACTTTCTCTTTTTTTTTAGAAGGCTTTTTATAATTAGTCGTATTTTAAATAAACTCTGAAGAAAATATAAAGGAAAGGCACGTCTCTTATAAACTTCCATTAGCCAGCATAGAACTGCTGCAAAAACAAAAAGGATTCAAAATAGCTTTCTCGCTGGGTGAGATTGACCAGTGAACATTTGGGAGGTGTTGTCTAGCTGAGCCTATGGGATATCTGAGAGCGTCCTTTGCTCCTCGCAAGGGAGCCTTCACTAATATCAGCTGCTCTCGATGAAGGAGAGGATATCATCGCAGTTGTTGAGATCAAGAAGAGAGCCTCCGGGAGGGAACACGGAGTCGAGGTCGCCCAGCAAGTTCGGGAAGTCGTCCGTCAGGCTCTGAATCAAGGCTATGTTAATGATCTTCTATCTTTCTGCTAGTCGTCAGAATTCAACGTTCTCTGACATGAGATGGCGAGAATCCGCCGCCGATGAAAGCGCTGAGTGAGTTGTCGCATCTCTCGGTCTGCGTGGCCGCGTCCACTTGCAGAGCCACGACTGCCATGGCTGTAGCTGTTGCCGTGGCGCCTCCACTGCTCGTGCGGCCGCCGCGGACACTGCCAGGCGCCGACGACGGGTCGGGCAGCGGCGGCGTCAGCGACTGCATTTCATATCATTACCTTCTCGCAAAAGCAACAACGGTCTGCATGTGATTAACAAGAATTGGTTAACAGAATTCTTGCCTCGAGGGAGATATCAGCCGGATTCTCGAAAAGAATGGGCGGGCTTATGGAGCAGGCAGATATACGCGGGTCTTCCAGCTTAAAGTCTCCGAACATTTCAGCAAGAAGGGGATCTCCGGCAGCGCGACCTCCAAAGGCTTGGCAGAACTGCATGTTCTCACTCATCACATTCGAGAGAGTCTGCAGAGAGAGGGAGAGAGCGAGAGCAAGAGAGAGAGAGATAAAGAGAGAGAGAGAGAGAGAAAGCTGTAAGGGAAGCAGACATACCGAGATAGTAGGGAGCAGCAACAGTAGATTACCGAAACGGCTGCTTGCCGTCTGCATGGGATGAGTCTCCTTCACGACGTGGAAGAGCATGTCCTACAATTTCTGGAATTGTATTCTATAAGAAAAGAAGAGAGCAAGGAAGATGTTCTTTCAATGGTGTTCTAATGAACTGATCGACAGGAATGCTGATTGACCTGCACTCGATCGCGCAGCTCGCAGATTCGTTGTCTCGTCTCGCTCGTCAGGCCTTTCGCGTCTTCAATTATTCTCTTTACTTATTACTTATCTTAGAACCCTCACGGATCTAAATGCACAATTAAGTTGAAAAAGCTTCTCACTCGGATCAAGGATGATAATCGCCTTGAGCGGGACGATTTCTTCTTCCTTCAGGTTCAGCTTCCTCATCGGAGTCACCAACTCGTTTAAGCAGCGGTCGATCAGATTGTTGGACAACTGACTGCAATTCAAGACATTTCTTTCTACAATTAGAAAAATATCCTAGCAGCTTTCCCCTCTTGATTGTGAATTTTTGATAATTTTTTTTTCATTAAAAGCCTGTCCGTGCAAATCCATCCAGCTAACGAGCATCTAGCAAGACTCCCCTGAGTGGAAGGCTGCGATGGATGATTGGGAATGGAAAGGCGCCTTCTCGCTTATCGCCAATCCGATGATCATGTTGAGAAGGAAAAGTTCAGTAGCAAAAGGGAATGTGAGCTTGAATAGCTGATAAGCAAGAATGCCACCTTTGCTTCCTTGCGTCTGCCAAGGTGGCATTTCCATGTCTCAGTAATGATTCTTTAATGATGACACTGAAACAAAAAGGGCACTGACTTCTGCTCATTGAATTCAGGAGGGAGCTTGCGAGGAACAAAGGAGTGGGAGGCAAGGCAGAGAATGTCCGGGTTCTTCGTGTTCTGAGCAGTGCGAGCGGAGAAGTTGAAGATGGTGAGAGGAGAGTAGCACGACTTCACGAGTGTCACCTACGCATCATCAACTATCGAATTCCGCAATTAATGTCAATACAGGTGTTTTTTGAAAGCATACCACTATAGACTGCCATGATTGAAACAGAAAGAGCAGACCTTGTCCTCCGTGTCAATGACTTCTGCCATTTCGGAGAGGGAATCCACCCAGTCCACAGCAGCAATGGCTCTTCTGTGTGCAATGGCAGACAACTCCTCCACCTTCGCCATCCGCAGAGGCTCGTATCGCATCTAAAAAATAGTCATTTTACGTTTCATCAAGTCGTTCTTCGCGTACTCCTAAACATCGGAAAGTGTTGTTCTCTCTTTTCCCTTTCTGCTTACTTCCCGCGTACCTACATTTGATATTTACTATACTCACGGAGTAGATCGTTGTCTGGCAAACATGTTGTTCCGCATTCTTAATCCCAACTAATCGGTCTCCTGTTCAGTTCCTTTTCAAGGAAGTTTTCATCGCTGAGTGATGCTCGACTAATCTGTTCGTCTTTTACGCTTTCACGCTCCATTCTTCTCTGCCATCATGTCTTTTATTATTTCTACCTTCCACGCATCGTTCCAATTCAAGGAATCCACCAAGTGCGCGCCACTTTGCACTCCCAAGTACAATGATACCATTCTATGGCGTCATTTGAGCGTACATTCATGCCGTTGACGCGTGGAATATCATATATTCTGTTAAAATTCAACCTTCTCTCTGTTCTCTCTCAATCGATCCATCCTCTCTCATCCCATCTCTTCCATCTCTACATAATCTCTCGCTGTCTCTCTCACAGCCTGGCCCCATGGAGAATTCCCCACCAGACACAACACAATGCCCTCTGCCTCTGCAACTAATTCGCATCAACGGATAGCAAAAGAGAGAAAAATTGCTTCCTTTGTCATCCGCATTATTTTTCCAATTTCACGATTCCCAGCATCTGACTGACCGTAGAATTTCGTGGAATTTTTTCTGACAAAAATTATTCGGGCGTCTATTCACTCACCTATCGAAAAAAAGATGTTATGTCATCTCACCTTAACAGAGGAATTTTTGTCCTATTATTCAACTAACTGGCTACATCGACTAATATAATATGGTTTGTATACCTGACAAGTTCAAATCGGCAATCTAAATGTATGAACGACCCAGAACACAGGCATGGTCCATCAATATAACGCCGGATTAAAAAGGATTCATCTCTCTGGCAAGTATGGGCAGATACATTCCGGTCCAGGCTACCATGACAAACAATCCTCTCAATAGCACCGGCTGGCTTACTCATGTAAACATCTCGCGGATCCCCGAAAGTTCACTGCCGCCGAGGGAGAATAGAAATTGAGAACATTCAGTGAATGTCATTTCCTTATCACGCAGCAATTATGGCCTGGGAATAAGAGCTTCTACAAACTGATACCGATTGGTTCGTGAAAGTAGTAAATGTCAGATTGCACACTTTGCTAAAGCAATTGGAAGTCTGCAAGGTGAAAATGTACAAGAAGACCTCGAAAGCTCCCTTCAAGAGACTCCTTCACCTCAGTTCGCTTGACATCAAGACCGGGTCGCGACTCGAACATCTCCCGCAGAGAAATTGTCTTCCTCTCGGGGGTGCCGGAGACGGCGGTGTCCGGTTCCTGTGGCTGTCTGCTTCTCGCCACGGCCATCAACTTGTCGTCTCCACGCACCACCTGAACAGCCCGTTCCAGAGACTAGTTGGGAAGGCTTCGAAGGGCTTAACCTTGCTCTCGATCTGCATGAGCTGCAGCAGCAACCAGCGCATCTCCATCGGCAGCTTCTTCACGCAGTCGTCGCTTTGGATTCGGATCTGTCATCAATCAGATAATAAAAGGAAAAGAGGAGTGGAACAGAGACACTGACAGAGTGAGAGAGAGAGAGAGAAAGAGAGAGAGAGGGAGAGGGAGATAGAGTGGGGAGAGAGGGAGAGGGAGAGGGAGAAGGAGATGGAGTAGGGGGAGAGATTTAAAGAACGTAATAAAAATGGAAACTGACCATATGATTGAACAGATCCTCGTCGATTTGCTTCTTGCGAACCCTCGGTACTTTCTGCTTTCCGGTGAGATCTCGATCGGGTCGAACTGCTGGAGAATGAAAAGAATAATAAATAAATGGAAAATGAAAATGGTTTAGAATAGTTGAAGAGGAATAAGGAGTGCCTAACCCTTGGGATCCATGCCGACCTCGAGGCATCGCTGGAAACGACAGTAGCGACAGCTGTTCCGCTGGTACTTGTCGACGATGCAGTTGCGGCCGAAGCGGCAGACGTAGCGGTACTTGCCAGTGAGCGTGCGGCGGAAGAATCCCTTGCAGCCGTAGCACGCCAGCACCTGCGAGCGCAATCATTCACGTTCTTTCGCTATTCTACATATTTTCGACAGTAAATGTTTTTCATTAGGAATTAATGACTATGCATGGTTGTTATGCCATTCTAGCTGTTTCTACACCAATGAAATTTGCGAGCTGCCTCTTTTTTGTGTGATTAAAATGTCTTCTCGATGAATCAGTTCCATTTCTTTCACTTTTAATTGTGGCCGCGTAGAAACCATCGATATGCGTGACCTTGCTTGCTCTTTCAACGAAACTCTCAAGAATAGATCACCGGCCACTTTTAAGGCGATTTCCCCGGCAAAAATAGAAACCGAAATGACAGCGAGGATTAGTGAGACATACATAAAATGTTTACAGCGCCCAACCGGATGTGTCACCTGCGCAAATCAACAGAAAACATATTTACTACGGTCAGTCATATATGACTTTTACTTATTAATTTATTAAATTTGACTTGATTAGTAAACTGGAAGAGATTCAAGCCACGCACACCATAATGCAGCTTGGCGTGCCCGTCTCCGCACACCGCACAAATTGCTCCGTTTCCACCCGGGGCTGCGGCTGCAGAAGTTGATGGCGGAGGCTTGTCGCGGATCGTATAGGAGGGACTGCCGCCGGAGGCAGTCGACGCCGCCAGCATCATCTCACGCACCAGAGGGATTCTGGGAAGACAGAGAGAGAGAGAGAGAGAGAGAGAGAGAGAGAGAAAGAGAGAAAGAGAGAGAAAGAGAGAGACAGAAAGAGACAGAGAGAAACAGAGAGACAGAGAGACAGAGAGACAGATAAAATGCCAAAAAGGGTGGGATTGCCGATTGTGAGCATGCTACTTATTGCTAAAATCTCGAATTCGATAGTCATTTTACACACTAGGAAAATAAGAACACGGCTGGTGCCATTTATGTGAAACAGAGTCCTCTCCATGTTTGAATGTACATATATTCAAAGCTATTGAATTCTGTCTTTGCGAAAAGTAGAAAGTGCGGAAGTAAAAGCACAATCTGTCAAGATAGCTACCGGTTTTGCATGCTTGCCAGTTCCTGAATGTTGCTTTAAAGAACACCTAGAGACGTTGAAAAGAGCTGATGGTGAGAGAGAGAGAGAGAGAGAAGCAGAGAGTGGGAGAGAGAGAAAGAGTGGGAGTGGGAAAGAGATAAAGAGAATAGTGAGGGCGTTGATGTCTTCTTGTAAGGGAATTCACCTTTTCATCTCATCGTTAACTGCGTTAGTCAAGAACGCTGCGGAGGAGGCAAAGCGAAGAGGATTCTTGGACAGCTACAGCGAAATGAAAGGCAACTGCTCTCTTTGCTTTATGTATTTCGTTGGAGCCAAAAAGATTTTCATTGAGGATGCTACGAAAGGAGTAGTCTTGGTTAGAGAACGATAAAGTGTCTGTCGAGAACCGTGTTCTGATCTTTTGTGGAGGATGACCGAAAGGTTGAGCGAAATTAAACAGAAAGAGATATCAAATCAATATAAGTTGTCATTGCACGTGCGGTTGAGAAGGAAATGCGCAAAGTATGGAAGCTGAGACGAGAATGGAGCGACGATACAACACAAAGATTCTCAACTATTTGACGATAAAAGTAGTAAATCATGTCAAAACAAATATATTTTCTTTAAGGTAAGGAAAAGAAGTGACAGCGGGTCAACGAGAGGGATGAGAATAACAATTGATTGGAGGGATGATAGAATGGCAAAATATTTATGGCTCATTTAGCCAGAGGTGGCAGCAAAATCGTTTGTGACTGCAAAGATTGTTGGCTAGACAAGCGGGAAGTCGCCTGAGGAAGGAGATAGCAGACAACACTTCTTGCACGAGAGAATGGAAGAAGGACAACGAAAATGACTCATACTCGTAGAGTAAGAACAGTTAAATATCGAGATTTGAATGCTTACTATTTTGGAATGACAGGCGGACGAAATATACGCACAAGTTGTTACAGAAGAGAAACTGTGGTCCATTTTAAAAGGAATGACTTCCTTAATACGATATGTTGCGTGGAGAGGCGACAAGCATTTTCCCTATCATTGCACTCAGTCCTTCTACGAGCATGAAGATACGTACATAAATCTTTCTTTGTTTCGCTCTCTATCTCATTTACTCCTTTCCCAATATCATTATTCAAGCAGACTCTCTCTCTCTCTTCCTCTTGCTACATGCTTTTCTCTTCCTCTAGTACTCTCATTTCCAATCAATGAATAGGTTGAGTTGCAGGAGATGAAACAGTTCGACAACCCCGCACTCGCTGGGAATCCGCTTCCTCTGCTCGTGGTTAGTTTCCTTCGCTCCCATTTTGACTTTGCATTTTATGCACGTTCTTTTTCCTCCTCTCTTCCCAGACACTGTTTTAATTTGTTTGCATCCTCGTTATAGTCCCTTCCCTTTATATGATTGTCTTATAAGACTCTCCGACTAAGAGTTGAACAGCAACTTACCATTAGAGGCATAACATCTTTTAAAGTTAAAACAATGAGTTCGCGTAAGAGTTTTGGCAGACCAGACTGTTGCGAGACCTCAAGAGAGTGAATTGGCGGGGAAAACAATGGGGGAATGTGGAGAGCTCTCACGAGAATTGGAGAATCAGACAAAATGCGGAAATAACGTGGCTTGAAGAGGCGAGTTGACGATTGAAAGAAACAGAAATTAGCGCAAGAGTGATTGACTGGTTAGATAGTGAGGACATGCAATTTCTTTCTCTCCAACTCTCCACGCCCCGCTCTTCTCTTCTCCTCCACCTCTTTTTCCTCTCCTTTGCTCCACCTCTCTCTATGTTCGACCTGTCCGAATCGTCTGTAGCAAAATGGCTGGCGATGTGCCAAATGAAGCGAGCCTGCTCGTTTTTCTGCTTTGCTCCTCCTCAGACTGTAATGTGCATGCGTACACAGACTGTATCATCGACATGGCAGACCATTCACGGTTACTGCCTCTTCCCTGTTTTGACTTCAATTCCATGGCTCTCTCCCTCTCTCTCTCTCTCTCTCTCTCTCTCTCTCTCTCTTTCCACTGTTCCCCTTCTCGATCCCTATCTCTCTTCCCCTTTCTATGTTTTATTCTTTCTTCTTCCCCGTCATTTGTTTCTTCTTATCTATCACTCATTTCATTACATTTCTCTCATTTTTCATGACTTTCGACTACAATTGTTTGCAACAAAACGCTGACGATATGCCAGAAGCTAACAAAAAAAATAAATAAATTCCAATAGTTAGTTTCAACAGAAAAAAATGTTGTATCTACATTCGCAACCAAACAATACGCAATACTTGGATCAATCGACCAATTTTGTCTCCAACCCTTGCCTTCCCCCGCTCTTAGCTTTCACTCTCACTTCAAATTCTTCTATGGCTAATAGAAAACTGTGCTGATAACAGTCTGTTTCAGACCGATGAGTGGACCCAGATTAAATGAACAAAATTATAAAGAAATGATAGAGGAGGAATCTCTGCCAGAGGCGACAAGCACTTCACTCTACATTCTCTCCAATACACGCAATATCACCCTATTTAACCGTCAATTTTCAGTTCTATATTTATTGAACAATACAGACTCCATCACAAATTCTATTTAATTGAATATGAATATAGATATTGAATGTGGTTTGATCGCAGCATCTTGAACTACCAGTAATCTACTCTTCCCCCACCGATCACAATCTCTCAACAACGCACTCTTTCGCTTTCTCCTCGGCTCGGCTCCTTTCTCTCTTTCTCTGCTTCTCCATCCGTCGTCATTCTCTCGCTCACCTTTGGCAGACCAATTACTCTGCTGACGAAGCAGAAGTACTACATTGCTGTTCAATGGCTGATAAGCAAAGGGCCGATTCCTGGAGGCGAGCGAGAAGAACAAGACAATTGCACGATAACAAAGTTGGGTTTAATATCTGCGAATGTTTCCAATTTCAAAGATAAGACGTAAGACCGGTACACGGTTTTTCACTATATCAGGCTCTTCGAAGTAAGTAAAAAAAACTGCATGATATTCCACAAATGTGAGAAAGACAGGAAAACGATAGGAGAAATAGAAAGAGGAGAAATAAAGAAAGAGGGCGGGAGGAGAAAGGAAGATAAAAAGAAAGAAATAGAGAACAAGAGCGAGAAAGAGAGAGAGAGAGAGAGAGAGAGAGAGAGAGAGAAAGAGAGAAGCAAACCTCTGGCACTTGGCAATGCTTGGCTTCCTCTCGTAGTCGTCATCTTCCATTTCCTCGTCGTCTACCAAGAAATGATCGGCCAAGCCAGCCGACGACGTTCCCCAGTAGTCATAGTCGAAGCTCATCCGCAGAGGGGAGAGAAGAATAGAGAGGAGAGAAAGAGAGAGAGGAGAGAAAGAGAGAGGCAGAGATGGAGGGAGAAGATGCGAGTGGGAACGGTCAATTGAGATATAAAGGGGTGTTGGAAGAATGCGAAGGCACCTGAAATAAATATAAAGTTTAAAAAAATTTCAGAATAATATTGCATGAATGGACGAGTAAGCAAAGAAGGGGCACGAAAAAATACATTCTTTGGCTCTCGATATTGAGTCAGCGAATTTTTTCAATATTTCGTTGCCTTTTCATGCTTTGTATGTAAGTGAAAAAAATCTAAGATACATATGAAGGTACTAAAAAAATCATGAATAAAATAAGCATTTTATAACCTCAAAAACCATAATAATGGGCTAGAGAAAGCGTGAAATCATAGACGATACAGACACTCTTCCACTGCGTGAAATGATTTCTAGACATGTTTATAAAGTGACGACTCTGCATGGACATGCGTGTTGGGCGAATACTTCCTCGACGACAATTAAAGTTGTTTAAGGGACTACTGAAGGACATGGTGAGTAAGGCAAGGAAGGCACAGATGAAGAGATCAACAGCAACTCATGCTAATGTGTTTATGAGGGAGACAAGTTTCGCAAAATAAAATGATGTGCACATTTTGTGGGTACACACATATGTATGTATGTACATATCCATCTCGATATACGCACAAAATATATGCCGTCTGAGGATTACAGACGATGAAAAGGCGAGAAGGTTGCTCTATCTAATTTTAGGTGAGGAAAGAGTTTGAGAGAAATGAAGAGGCGAGAGAAAGAGTGAAAAATAGAAAGGAGATGGAGAGAGAGAGAGAGAGAAGAGGTGTCACTCGAAATAAAAAAGAGCGAATCGAAAGAAGAGAGAATGGAAGTATGCAGATATCGAGACCGGATATGGATGTACGAGGGTCGCCTTCTCTGGCATGGGTGAATCAAACAATCGGATGAGCCGCGCCGCGCATCTCTCTCAATCACCTTTTCTCTCTGTGTCTCTTCGTCTCCATCGGACAGACTCTCTCTCTCTATCTCGTGTTCTCTCGCTTGATCCTGTCTACATGTGATGACATGCAGCGTATCGTATTTATCTGTAGCAGAGAGAGACTCTCTCTGAGTCTGGCAGAAGGAGCAAGACAAAAGGGGGCAAAATAACTCACCACACGCATTGTTCCAACTAAGATATGCAGAAGATTTTCCGCAGAAATTTGTTTTCAAGATGATGCCAGGGGACGATGCAAATAATACACAACTTTTTCGATGCATGTGCGGATTAATCAGTATATGAGAAAAGAAATACAGAATTCGGGATCATTCAGGATTCTTAAGAAGGAAGTTAAATATTTATATAAAGAAACGTCTGCGTGTGTGCATAAATGTGAATTGGGACTTGAAATGATAATCGAATGAGTTGTCAGAGACAGCACCGACTACGCGGCAGTGAGAGAGAGTGGAAGGAGTGCGAGGAGGAGGGCCGTCGTTGCCGGCCACCGACTTCATTTCTACTCTCCTCTTTCTCTCTCTCACTTTGTATATTATTTGTACTCTTCTTGTTCTCAGTTTTCACCGAGATGTGCTCTCTTTGTCGTTCTGTCTCTCTCTATCTCTCTCTCCTCCTCTCCCTCTCTTTTCCCTTTTCCTCCCTGAATCTTTCCGTTCCAGCCAGAGGCGGAGCCGATCAGTAGCAATGGCTAAGCAGCTCGATCGCTTGACACTATCGCCACTGCACCATCTGTATCCCCAATTCTCCACTCTCTTCTCTCCTTTTCTCTCTCCCCCTTTCACCTTCTCTCTCTCCCCCTTTCATCTTCTCTCTCTCTCCTTCTCCAGCATATCTCACCACCAATTCAGGCTCTATCACTCTATCCCGCCCATAACCTTGTTCTATGCTCACGTTGTTACGATTCAAGAGTCATCTTATGGGAGAGGAGAGAGAAAGAAAGAGAGAATGAGGGAGAATTGACAAGATTAGGTAGGAAATGAAAGCGAGGAAAAGATATTGATACGCTAGATAGTTATTGAGATGGAGAGCGAAAAAGATAAAAAGAAAAGGAAAGGACAAATGGAGAGGAAGCGTGAATCTGCAGGCTCCCTCCGTCTGCTCCCTCTTCGAATCGCACACTTTCATCATTTTATCATTTTGTTCTTCACTGTACTTCACTCATACTAGCAGTGGCTTCCTTTCACTCTCCCTTTCTCTTCCTCCCTCTTTTTGTCTCTTTCTCACTGTCTGTCTCCTAGATCTTTGTGTCTCCTTTCTCAAACTGATCAGGGACACGGCAACACATGAAGTTGACTCTATCACTGTTCTGTCATTTCTCTCTTTCTCACACCTTCCTCATTTCTCTCCCCTGAGCCATTTTCATCTCGCGCGCTCACTTTCCTTCCAAACCAATACCTAAGCTTGCTGCGTATCGGTGTGGATTAGCGTATAATACAAGCAAAGGGAAAAAAAGCCATTTTCTGACTCTCCATTTCATGCTCTTCTACTCCTCTCTCTCTCGTTCTATCTCTTTCTCCCTCATGAACAGCATGGCCTTGGAGCGGGCGGCGACAAGAACTAGGAATTCAGCAGATTCCTTGGCAACGTTCTTCTTCGGCCCAAAATGAAAAAAAATCATATATCATTGTTATTCTGAAAAAGCGAAGGCAAACTAGACTACTTTAAATGAATAAACGCAATGCATATGCATATCAAAATACTGGAATGCCATTTTTTTTTGTTGTGCTGTGATTTGTTAGAGAACAAGAGGGTAAGGAATCTACATATCTAGTAGTTTGATGTACTATAGTAGGTATACCTGAATTGATAACTCCCAAATAAAGGCGAGTCTACATTACCTCATTTCTTCCAAAATTCGGCGTCAGAACTAAATTTTTAAAAATATTTTTCGGTGTACAGTCAAGTATAATGTTGTTCTAAATTTCCTCATTTCTTCCAAAAGAAGACAAACTCAACGAGCTTTGCATAAATTTCGGAGCACGCAACTCTATGAGCAAGACCGCAGCACAGTCGGCGGAAGCATTTTGCAGAGATCACCGCAGCGACGAAAGGGGAAGTGTTTCGAACCCAATCCCCTCGGATTGCAAAAACAGCAATCCGAGGGGACGGTTTCACCATGGGAGAGAGTGGAAACAGTGAACAATTGGAGCGAGACAGAGAACTGGCACCTAAATGCTTCTGTCAAGAATAAAACCATATTATTTCAAAACTTTCATTAATTATAAATATCGTCTAGAAAATTTTTTATTTAATTTATTTTCCAAACAGAAGATCGTTTAAAACTTTTAACATCACATCTATTTTATCAAGTGTTAAAAAAGATGCGAACATTTATGTATTTCAAACCGTAATTATATGTAGTTTAAACATGGACAGAAATTTTTGTGTGAGCTTTTGGAATCTCCTACTGTTTCTCGAATCATGAGCTGATCAAGTTGAAGAAGCTGATTAGGAAATGAAGAAGACGAGTAAGAGAGGGAGAGAGAGAGAGAGAGAGAGAGATAAAGCGAGAGTGAAAAAGTGTGAAAGAGAAAGAGGGTATAAAGAGATAGTGACTGAGTGAGAGAGTATGAGAGAGAGCAGCGGAGAAATGCCTGATTTTCCTAATCACTTTTTAGCGCTATCTACGACTTCTATGCCTCTCTCTCATCCCAATCATTGTTTTTTATTCTCCTTTTCACCCCTCTCTCTCTCTCTCTATTTCTCGCTGTTATCGTCATCCACTACTCGTTATCTCGGGCCACGTTACTGTCTCTCCCACGTTCTATTCTATGCTTTCACTGTCTGTGTTTACCCAAATCATTTTGTCATCAGCCCTTTTCTGCTGAAACATAGAAAAGCAGTGAAGCAGAAGTGATAAAGTCATCATGAGAAATGATTTAGTCTTAATGATAAAAGCAATGCCGTCGACCAGGAGACGATTCTGATAGAAACACAACATTGAGACAGTCTTGTTTCATGTAGACACGAAACATCAATTAACAAGCAGAGAACTAGAAAACAGTACAGTGCAGGAATGCCATGACAGATTTGATGTCGAAGACGACAAAGAAAGCTCATGCTTCATGGTCACCAAAACAACTACATTCACGGCATCTGTTTTAAAATTCTCTCGCATCAAAATTGCAGTTCGAGGAGAAAATAATTTTTATGGATGACAAATAAGAAGAGTTGAGATTGAGGCAGCTAGAGAGCATTGAAGAGAGTCGAGAGGCACACGACAGATCTGATTACCAGCGTGTACTGGAAAGGGAACGAATCTCGCGGCTGATGTAAGAAATGCAGAACAGAAAGAAAGAAAGAGCTTATGCCTATGAATAGAAAATTCCACACTGATATCTGCCTTAATCCGATTCGATCACAAAAGTATTCTAGCAAGCATAGCGACTCCTCCTTTCCTTCCCCTTTTGGTGGGTCTACTTGATCTGCACTGACAATGATCTCAGGCTACTTTGCACATCTCATCTCACCCTCTCTTCTCTTATTCCTCTTCCTCTCCTTTTGACTACTCTTGCTGCCTTTGACTGGCATCAATTTGCAGAGATCTCAGAGATCAATTCATACACTTCGGATCACTTCTTCAGATCATTTAAGCATGAAATATATTCAAGGATAAAATAGATCATATCAAGTCTGTCGTCATTAGTTTTGACGCGATAATCAGCGTTATCAGATGATCGAGGGAAATGACGTCGGACTGAGGATAACTTCCCTCTTTCTGGTGTGATCCCTTGCAGTTTACAGCACTGACTTTCTCGCTTTTGTCACGTCCACTTATTGCTAATCTATAATCTCATATTGTTTCTCTTTATCACTGTCTCCCTAATATGAGTCGTAGCTTTTCATTCTCTCACTCTCAAATGATCAAAAATGAAAACCGCTCCCCCTCTCCTCACTATCACTCTACTGTCTTACTCTGGTAGTTTTTGCTCGTCTTTGCAAGTTGCAACAGTTTACATGCGTTCCCCTATCTGAATCTCTCTTAAACCCTTTATCACCATATCTTTCTTTTCTCTTCATGCACGTAACTTACACATTCTCTTCTCTCCTTCTCTCATACTCTCTGGTATTCTAACCGTAAGATTATTTGGCGCAATCATGCTTCTGCGCCTATAATCTTGCATGTATATTTCATCTTTCTGACTCTGCTCTCTATCATTTCTCTCCGACTTCTTAATTACTGCTGCTCTCCTTCCACTGAAGAAGCGGAAAGTACTACGAGCTCAAAGAATCAAATGTTGTTCCCGCCCATTTAAAGGGAAAATTGAATGGAAGTGTGAAGAAGAGAAATTCTCAGACACGAAACACTCCATCATACCCTAGAGATGAAGAGATCCAACTGCTAACCCGGACACTTATTTAAGTTGAATCAGAAATTGAGCGCTTCGCAATAGATAGATAGTAAAATAAAAGAGAGAGCTCGAGAGAAAGAAAGATCAAGGAAAGAGAGCCAATCGCAATGGGCTGCCAAGTGATAACGGTTCCGAGAAGATGGAGAGTGCACATTCCATTCAAGAACCCAGTCTGAAAATAGTAAGACAACGCTGCTAACTTTTATGTTTAACATATTAAGCTGGAGCATCTGAGAGTCCATGCAATAGACGAGTCTGGCATTTATCGATAATAATTGCCAGAGATTACCGATTAAGTACATGTAAATTATATTAAGTAGATGGATAGCTACTAGGGGCATTCCTAGAAAAGTCCAACGATCTACACCGTTGCATCATTCATTATCATTCTTATCAGCGATGCGAGGTGAAGCTGACCGCTCGAACAGTCCAATATATCGTCATCCATCATTATGACAGAAAGCGCTTGAGATTCTTGATCTGATTGCTCAGTTATCACCGAAAAATTTAGACAGTGGGAAGACTGCGAGAAGAAGGAGGGAGGACTGGGAGCACAAAAGTTCGTACTAGACAAAAGGAGAGATGCTTGATGTGATCAGTGCCAGCTTACGTTTTGCTGCTCTTCTCGGAAGGGCTTCCATGCTGTCATCTTTCTCCTTTTTCTTCTTCTTCTTCACTCTCTCCTCTCCTTTACGACCCTCCATAAAGCTATTGGCTGTTTGTTATCACAGCCAAACCGGGCTCATCAGATCAGAAATGAGAAAGAACTCGGTGCATTCTCCCTGAAGGGATCTTTTCCTATGTAGGTATGTATTCAGTTACAAAAGCATAGGTCTGATCTAAAGGAATTTCATTCAGGGCTAAGACAGGGAAATGATAGAGAACGAGTTCGAAAAAGACGTACATACACGGGTCGATTCCTTGCTACAACTCGAGGATGTGAATGGACAATCAAGCATAGCTCAGTGGTGGAAATAAAAGAAAGTGAGGAAGGCGAGAGACTACAAATTAGCAGAAACCAGGGTTACTGAAAAAGAAAGAATAAAAGCAACAAGAGAATACATCAAAGTTAAATAAAATGGCTTGTGTGGAAAGGACGCGAAAATGCAACTATTTGCTAAGAAAACTGCGTAAATCGAACGAAAAAATGCCCAAGGTGCAGTCACGTCGCTGCTTCGCTGGAATGCTCGCCCTCTGATGGAGGATGCCCTTTTAAAAAGACATCTTGCTGCTCCTACAGCGACACCGATTCATCTCCCTTCAGCATGCATAAACCACATTACATATTGACGAGACATTATCATCATAAGCTGATTTAGTGACTTCTGGAATTCCTAGTGGCGATAGAGGCAGAAAGTGTGCGAGAATGGAAAGACAATCAGATTATGAGAGAAGCAAAGAAATACGTTTATCAGTTCTCTGACTCTTCTGACTCTTTTTGAGGATGAAGTGATAGAGATGATTGCAGAGCGCATTGCAGACAATCTCTCATTCAGTGAACTGCTGAGAAAAAGAGGGGGAGGCAGATTAAGAGGGGCGGAAATAGAATGAAGAGAGAAAATGCATGGACGACAAACGGTTATGCTCTCGGGGAAACCCCCGAGAAGGAGAAGGCACGAGAAAGAGATTGAGAGTTACGCAGTGAAGAAGAATGAAACGGGAAGATGAAAGTGTCAAACAGCTTTACTGACGATGTCTCTCCTATTTTGCAATACTTTAAAGATGAATAGTTCAAAGAAGGAGTAGTTGACAAGCGGAAATCATTGCGGAAGCAGAGTCGGCGTTAACATACGCAATGCGGCAATTTTCATTGATATGATAATTTTCATTTTTTTAAACCTTCACCAGAATTCATAGTGATACACACACATTAGATATTTGGAATAAAAATCTTTGACAGAAGTTGCCTCTTGCTAAAACAGAAATGAACTACATGACGATATTCCTTCGGTTTGCAAAGCATGGTAAGCAGGCCGGAGAGTACACAGATCATCACGGAATATCTCTTAGAACTCAACTCGATCTCTCTCTCTCTCTCTCTCTCTCTCTCTAGTTTCAAAGAAATTTGAGTGATGCCACTGTCTCCCACGCAGGGTTCTTTTCTATTAACTACAAACAAATATCCAACATCCTCATGATGTTTCTATCTCCGTCCACCTTCAAATAAAACAACCACGCGAACACTCTCACAATATGAATGAAGGAATTCCAATGGGTAAGCAAGCCATGCGGCACTCTAGCTCGTCTACTATTTTGACAATTCCTTACATCTCCTCAAACATTTCGTCTGCCTCTCTGAACTTCTCTCCGATCTGGGTACTCTCTCGTCGCAGTATCATCATCGCCCTTTGTAGAGGAATGACAGTCTGCCTTGAAGAGTGCACAATGAACAGAAGAGTTAGGCACAGAGACAACAAATTGCAGCTGCTAAGCCGCAATCTTAAAATGGCGATAATCGAGAGGGCAAACAGGTAGGAAAGCTTTTGTGATACACGGGAGTAGCAATTTGCTACTTCTACAGCACAAAAATAGGAGAAGGAGAGACAAAAAGAAATGGAGCAACTGCAAATGAGAAAAGCGTACAAATCAACAAGTTAGCGAGATTGTGCCAGCTTAAGACATCTTTTTTTAATCTGAACTGTTAATGATAACCCAGAAGGACCCACGATCAGATGAAATAAGAGAATGAGCGAGCGGGTCGAGGGATTCCTTCTTCCATGTCAAAAGAGTTGCAGTCTTATCAGAGAGGAACCACTCTCATTTTATGCAAGTGTTGTGCAGAGGAGTTTGAGCAACAAGGTAATAAATTCTGAATTTAATTATTCTATCAACTCCATCTGTCATCCAAAGACAGATTTACAGGAAAACGTAGTTTTCAAGACCTAGTGCATGATTCAAGATGACAGACTTGATTAACTGCCACATGTTTCAAGATGAAGAAAATAAGCCGCATCATCCAGAAAAGCGCAATGAATGGTTGCTATTCTTTTCTGGTCTGCAACAAGCAGGAAAGAGACAGCATTTCCGTCTGCTTTCTTTTAATTACAACGATTCATCACAGACTTGGAAGCGGAACTTGATGCGATCAATTTGATTCCGATGTTAAATTAACGCTTTTACTACTTCATAAGGGCCCTTCAGAAACCAATTTATTCAATTAGCACTGACGTTAGTAGATTAAATATGCGACGTTTTAAAGCGATAGAGCGTGATCTTAAAAAAATATCTGTTCCTGAATAATCAAGAAACTTGTACTTTCCAATAAGTGAAACCAGGGCTACGGACAGTTTTGTGTGCAGAAGAACGATGAATAAGTTCAAATGTTGTCAAGGGTATGATCTCTCTGTGGACTACCGGTAAGTATTGTAAACATGAGGAAGGGAGGATAGAGACAGCAGAAATCGAAGAACGCGAATGGAGTGACGAGAGGGGATGAGGATGGGGAGTCCCTGTAACGTTTCCCGCGAACAATGCAGGAAAAAGTTGCCACGCAATCACCGATCGCAATTCTCTGCTCAGTCGGGTCAAAATGAAACCAGCGCCTGTAATATTAGCAGCACCATAAATTCGTATGCGGGAAAAGGTGACTCACAAGTTCAGCAAAATGCTTCGGAAGGAAAACTCGAGTGGAAAGAGGATGTCGGACAGTGAGAGAATGAAAATAGAGCAGAGACGTGAAGTAGGTGATCAACAAAGGCTCTATCATGTTTTCATAGAAAGAGGAATGACTAACAGAGAAAAGCATAGAGAATAAACTAGAAATCTCGATGATTCCCGCGTTTTAAGTTAAGAATGTACCAAATTAGAGAGGGTAACCGGCTTCTGTTTACTATAGCACAGCTTTTCCTCCGCTTCCTCTAAACAGATCCCGTCAAAGCTACTAAACATTTGCTCGACTCGTGAGTGAAGAGGGCTCGTGGATAAAAGAGGAACCACAGTTAAGGTGTCCAGTGCAGAACAAGATGAATGAAGAGGCCACTGTAACAGTTCCATGTACAGTCAATCGTTTCAGTTGATTTCCGATTGATGTTATTGTTAGACGAGGGACATACTCGAATAGTGCCTTGTCAAACCGGCCGCATTAGGTACGTATGTAATTCCCAATTCAGTGAACATGCGTCAGAGTTTGCTCGACAATCAACACGTCATGGAGTAAGTAGATGTCTACATTTGCGTAATATCAAGATACAGTGAATGCTCGGGAGTCGAGGAGCAGTTATCATACACGGAAAAGTCTTTTCCTGCTTCATAATGGTACGACCAAAGCAATCCACGACTGCACTGCCAGCGAAACCATTTCAGTACAATATCAAAGGCTCATATTCTGTGACTCGGTGTGCATAAAAGATAAATAGACGTGCAGTGGATGGCTCGTAGATGGAACGCAGCGTTAGAGCATCCACTTTCGAACAGTCCTCTTTTTTTGGGATGCCAAATAAATTAATTAGTTTTGAATATCCTACAAGAAATGTCAGAAGAATAATGTAAGTACATGTGTTCTAGCTAATTCTCAATCTCAGATTTTTTTTTAAATATATTTTCCTTGTGTCTACACCTAGAACGACCTCAGCGACTGCTGAGCACAACCCGTTTGTGCTCTGTCGCTTTCTTCATTCTTGCATCTCGCATTATGCTATTCAGTAGAATTCTGTAAGAGGCTATTTAGTTCATCGCCTTTGGACTCTCAATGTGGAGAAGATCATTCTACATGGCTGAGCAGTATCGTTCTTTCCATCCCTCAATTCTTCCAATTCATCTCTCTCTCTCTCTCTCTCTCTCTCTCTCTCTCTCTCTCTCTCTCTCTCCCCTGCTACTCTGCCTCTCTGCTCTCTCGTCGGTCGTTCTCACTACAGTCTTTCCACTTTTTCGATGTTGTACAAGGGTCAGATTATGAAACTCAACAACAAGAAGATTTGAGAACTGTTAATCTCCATTTCCCTCGTAATTCAAAGCGCAGAACCAATCCCCTTTACTTGACGGTTGCGCAGCTGCTATGTGTCCACATGCATGTATAAGCATACTGCACGAAAAGTATGGCCCTCTCTTTCGAATTCCCCTTTCAGCATAATGGCAGAGCGAGCAAATGTAAGAATACAAACGAGCTGAGAAGTGCAACAGAGCATTATCAATTTCCTTGGCTAATAATATATTTTAGCTTACGATCAGCGTTTTTCTCGTCACCTTTTCTCTCACAAAGCAGATTGCACATTACTTGTCTCCTTGTCGCCCATTCCTAACATAAGTTGAATAGAAGATGATCACCATCTTCAGATGTGACAGCAAATGCAGATATTTCTTTGAACATTTTACCAACTGGTTGTTTAAACGGGAAACTGAACGAGTTCTCAGAGGAAAGAATGACGGGGAAGTCAAATTGATAAAGAGAGAGAGTGAGAGCGAACGAGAGAGAGAGAGAGAGAGAGAGAGAGAGAGAGAGAGAGAGAAAGAGGAGACAAATGGGCACTTTGCACCATAAGAAGGCTGAACTTTTGTCCATGCCGATAAGTTTCTTGACATTCATTTGATGGGCGATTTCAATGGGCTTAGGGGATAGGTCAGCCTTGATCAGAGGGGAGACTAAAAGCGTCAGCAGATTGGATGGAGATCAGAGAAGGTGACCGGAAGAGAAGGCAAGCAGAGAAGGTGTGAGAGGGCGGAGGGAAGAGTGACGTCATTTAGGTTGCAAGCACACTCCGATAAACATGGATCATGCCCTTCTATTCTCCACTTTCTTCTTCTTCCCCACCCAGGAGATATTCTAGTTGACCGGTTTGTTGAAGTTAATGTGAAAGTTAAAAAAAGAAGCTTCACGGATAAGATAACTTATCTCCTCTCTTTTCAGTTGCAAGCGCCGAGGCATTTTCAAGATATACACAACTATAACCTTTCAGATTCCATTCAGAAAAGTTATTTCGATTCCAAAGACACAGAAAAGAAAGCGCAAGAATTAGTATAAAAAAATTCAATATGCCAAGTTTAAAATTAAAAATATCAAAAGCAAAAAAATTAAATATTTATTGGCATGCAGAGAACTCCGAGCTGGTTTGTGCATATGAGCGGAGAGGCTTTTGCTATGGGGGGAGGGCCAAAATCAATGTGCTGGAGGAGGAAGAGGGAGGAGAAGCCGTCGAGGTGGAGGAACCCTGCAAGGCCCCTTAGGCATGCGCAGCCAAAGGATCATGCACTCTCGCAGCCTCGGCCTCTCTCTAACACCCTTTGTCTTTGACCTTCACTCTCTTCACTTCCTCAACCCCTTCTGAGACTCCAGTCCATCGCAGCCAACACTTCTCATGTCTTCACAAATCTCCTTGCTGCAAATCTCATTTCGCTTAGCCCAGTTCTCGGCAGATTTCCGTTGTCTTCAACCGTTTCCGAAATGTACCAATTTCTCCGCAATTCCTTGGCTTAGTGCAATACTCCCATAGCCTTCATGTGGTATTCGAGCAACCTTCATCAAAATTTTCGAACTCAACCACACAAAGTGAATAACAATAACAACTTGAGCATCCAACAATCTGCGAGGGCAAACTAACGAACTGATGCTAAGGATATAACGTAAATCTAGGTGGTTTACAGGGTCTGAGCCGAGCAGGAAGGATATCGAAGGCCAAAGTCTTCCACTTCCGTTTAAGAAGACCAAACCCTACCACGCCAAAGCTAGAGCCACAAAACCTGTCAATTTTGTGTATTAGGAGCCTATGCCTTCCAGTAAGTTTTTGAACACATGAAATTCTATTAAACAAAAAAAACCAAAATAGGCAAGAGAACCTTTGAAACGTTATCATAAACAAATAATAAACTAATCTGGAAAGATTTTTTAACATTATTATCACGATCCGTTCGAAAACGCTATCAATACAGCGATCTAGCAGCAAAGTTTAACCGCTTTTTGGACAGCGTCGTCCAGTTCGTTTCCGATTGTGAACTGGAGGTTGCTCTCTTCCAGCAGCTGCAGCCCTTCCTTCACATTCGTGCCTGACAAACATATAAATTACTATTAAGTGCACTAACACAACTAACGTCATCACGAACTAAGATCTATAAATAAGCAATGTCATCTGATTTAATGTGCTAACGACTAAAGGGTAAAGTTAACTAATGCAAAGTTCACTAATTCCGACAGAAAAAAATGCCGGTTCAAATTGCCGAAAAGATCTTTAAAGGGTGTTTTACAGTATCCAAGCGTGGTACCGTACCCTCGAGTCGGACTACAACCGGAACACGGACGGCTTCTTCAGCACACGCGGCAATGATTCCTTGTGCAATGGTGGCGCAGTTGACGATTCCGCCGAAGATATTCACAAGGACACATCGAACCTGCAGTCATTTACACCGAATGACGATTACTCTGTCAGATTGGATTATGTTAAAACATAAGCCAGAGGAACCTGCTGCACCCAAATAGGAGATTACGAGAAAGACTAACCTTGGGGTCGGAAGTGATGATATCGAAAGCGTGTTTGACTTGTTCAGTAGTGACCGATCCACCCACGTCGAGAAAGTTGGCTGGCTCTCCCCCTGACAGCTTGATCACGTCCATTGTCGCCATCGCAAGGCCGGCTCCGTTCACTGCAAGCTTCTTTCTCTATCGCCGTTGGCCGTCGCAAGGGAAGAATAACCAAGACAAGCAATGTTTCCTTCCATTCCAATGTAGTTCAGATTGTGCTTGTGAGCTGCCACCTCGCGGGGATCCTTCAACAATTCAATAGAGTAACAAAAGCAGATTCCAGAATCGATCAGGCACAAATGAAAGTATTGGTTGCCTGCTCAGAATAGTCTTCCATCGCAAAGATTTCCTGTTGGCGGAAGGATGCGCTGTCATCAAAATTCATCTTCGCGTCCACACAAAACACTGAACAACTTATTCTTAGAAGTGAATAACAAATCTTCCCACGTGTTACATTCCTCGGCTATTCTCACCCAAATCGTAAAATTCTAGGAAAGAATTTTCAAGTAGTAAAAAGTGAAACCCCGTCGATCAGCCGTTTCCACGAGAGGATTTATCTCGATTTGCGTCGCGTCGACAGCAAGGAAAAGCTCATACAAACGGCGGATCTCAGCCGCTGCCTTCAAAGGATTGAATTCCCTTGCCTTGACTAGGATTGAATACTCGCTCACTACCGCAATGGCACGAGCCTACCGGAAAACTATAAGGAAAATGAAACCGAATATTCAATGTTGCAGATAAACCTTGTCAATGAGATCGCCGCTGAACTGGAGATTCCTAGCTACGCGTCGAGCTTGCTCTTCTGACAATCCCTCAGATATGCTCTCTGGCTCCTGAAAAAATGCCTTAAAATTTTTTTCCGCAGATCACCTTTTTGTTTTCAACAATCTTTCTAAAGCAAACGGTTAAAACTCCATATTTCTGGCCGAGAAATAAGAGGGGTTAGAAGTGAAACCTTAAAGATGAGCTCTGGGGTCTTCTCAGCAACTTGCTCGATGTCCATTCCACCGGCAGGACTCGCAACCTTCACATCAGGGTAACATTACCGTTCAAGTACTTTCATTCACTGCGTTCATGTAATAGCAATGGATCTCAAGACAAAGCGTTGAATTCGCTGACAATGACAGCGCCATTGGATTCGCGACAGAAGAGCACTCTCGCGCGATCTTTACACCTTCCGCAATCATTACCTATTAAGATAATTTTCATGTCTAAATGCAGAAATGTAAGTTAGAATTAGGACATGAATGATTAACCTTGTCTACGAGGACTCCTTCAGCAGCAGTCTGCTTAGTCACCAACCGGCGGCCGAGCATCCCTTCCACGGCTCTCAGAGCATCCGCGTCCCTCAAGGAGTTCCAGGCATAAGCGAGAAACGTAAAATGTGTCTTCGAATCATCAAAATACGATGTCCAACTTGTAGCTGATGTGGACTCCGGAGAGTCCGCTCGGCCCATCCAAAAAGTGGCCCTTGCCTCGTCCACCCGCCAACACTTGCGCCTTCACTACGTACTCGTACGGTTCTGCGAACAATAAACATTTAAATTTTAAATTTTATGAAACATGAAAGAATAGAGAAAAAGTATACCATAGAAAATTTTTCGGTACTATTCAGTTACTTCCGCTCCAGTAAAAAAATTTTCACATTCAATGCGTCAAGAAGCCCCACTGTCGTGATTTATAAGCAGTTTGGAGTGAAAAAATTTTTTGTATGACAAATGGTCATAACTTTTTTCGACAGAATTATGAAAAATGGTTGTTATATTCGTGTTTCTCGTACTCATAAACCCCCCAGGAGTGAATTTGGAGAAAAATTTTTTTTTAAATTTACTATTGCAAATTTACTAGAATAGTAACTGAATAGTACGCATTTTCAAGTCCTGTATAATTTCAAAAAGCAGAGAACAAAAATGAAGTCCAAAATATAAGAACTGACTGAATATCCCGAGCAATTCCTCGGCCTCTCCAACCGATTTGGCAACCACGAACTTCTGGACGCTACAGCCATTTCGCTCGAGAATCTGCTTACTTTGGTACTCGTGTAGGTTGAGCTGCCGTTTCTGAATCATTCAACATGCTACACTAAATCAGAATGTCATAAGCAACATACAAATGATGGGAAAAGCAACTTTTAAATCAGGAGGATCGAGAACTCGAAGCGATGCAATCCGAGAAAGAGAAACACAGATACCAATTCGAACATGAGTTCCAACCTGTGCAACTCGTGAATTCCTCGAGAGACGCCCGCATGAACTGAGTAGCGTTGCCGAATGCCGAAACATCTCAAACTCAGCTGAGCTCAAAGAATGGAAATTTGAAAAGATTCCCTGTTCCTAAGATATTCTAGATTTCAATCTTTGTTCAATGGGAGCAGTTTTCAAGACACGGAGCTGTTTAGCAGAAGTGCAATTTACGCAATCGTCGCGAATTTATTTAGAGAAATTATTTATGCTCAAAATATTTCAATTACTACCTTCCAGACTACTTCCTTAATTGAGTGAACTTATTCCAAAGCGCTATATCTTCAGACAACTTTAAAAGGCTACAAATCTCTCTACTAAAGTAAATGGAATAAATTAGGCGGCCAAGGGTCCCACGGCGTGACTTCACCTGTCACTTGGAAATGCAAGGGTTGCAGAATAGACAGAGAGGAAGGAAAAGAAAAGTTGACGGCGCAGAAGAAAGGGCAAGGGCACTGCCTGACGCCTTCTCTCTGCTTCTCTCTGCCGAGAAGACCACGTTTTCCACCTCGAATATTCCGATTCTGCAATGCACTTTGCCGCTTTTTTATTTTAGTAATTTACTTACCCGACTTCAGGGTTCATTAGAGTTTTTGTTACTAACATGGAGAATAAATTCCCTCTTGCTGTCACTTCCGGTGGGACAACTCTCTTAGTTGATGTTGAAGTACATAAGTGAAGAGAGTGAGGGTCGACTTCTCATCTTGTCCACCCCTTCCTTCCAAGATGACAATGACTGAATCTGGTTGCTAAAGACAACGCAAACTGTTGCTAATGAACAACTCAAGCAAGAGGTCGACCACTGACAAAACTCTCTGGAGAGACCATTCTTTACTTCATTTTCCTTCTTGTGAGCTCTTCGAAAAGGCGTCTTCAATAACAGGCGTTCTTGATTCTTCAATTTCATTATACCTATTCAACCAGTTACCTTCTGGCTTTGAAGATAAACGAGAACGTAAGATCTTCTTCCTTACTCTGGGCTCATCCTCACTTGCTCGCTCTCTTCCCTCCCTCACAATGTCCCTCCTGGGAGTTGTCTACTCATAGCCGAGGCAGACGGCGCCGTCCTCCTTTCCTGAGTTGAGAGTCGCGCTGGCAATTCTCCATATCCTCTCCCTTCCCCGGGAGGAGAAGCCCCCGCTGTGGCTCTCCGCTCACACCCATGACACTCCAAAAGTGGCCGAGGAAATAGCCATGGGCGTGTGGAAGTCGACTTTGGTTGTTGCATGGGAGACACAATGGAAGGTTTCCTCTCGCAATCAAAAGGACGACGGTACACACGGGAAAAGCACCATCATTACAACTTTCTATCCTCATTTTGAAAATAGCCTCTCCCTTTGCCACTCCTGGACAATTTTGACTGCCTTCTTGTTCTTACCAGGCAGAATTTGACTAACTTTAGTATGTAGTCTCATCTACTCCTGGAGTGCGCTTCCATTTTCACACGACAATGCTCTAGAAAGGCATCGTTTGATTCCGCGAAAGAGATACGAGAACAGCTCCCCCAAGGCATTCTCTGCCATGTCACTGCCGTTGCTTGCAATGAAGATGAGTCCAATTGACTGTCTGCTTCTTCCTCTTCTGGTCTACGCATCTTTTCTGAGCGCGAAACGGCTCCGGCCGCTCCCGAGGGACACTCGACAGCCAACAACCCTTCTCAATGCACGATCATCGGTCTCTCTCTTTCTCTCTCTCTCTCTCTCTCTCTCTCGTCTATTCCCTCTCTAGCTCTAAGCTTTCATTTCTGTCTCTTTCTCTTTCTCTTCCTTTTTTCGCTCTCTTTCTCTTTTGCTTTCTCTTTCTCTTATTCTCTCGATCGAGTTGAGAAAGGCAAACAGGGCAATGAACAGTTATGCATACTTAGATGACATTCTCCATGTCAAAAAAACCACGTATTTTTTAATTCTACTACCGTATTTCTATGCCTCTCCATTCGCGACAGTTTCTGTTCTCTCTTTACTATTTCGTGTTTTCTGCCTTCCTTTCTCCTCTGCCATCATTTTCGACACGCATGTCGTTCCACTTGAAGTGCCTTTCTTCCTGACCTCTTTCTCTTTATCTCCTCCGACATCAGGCAGGAACTCTGCAAGTGAATGGTCTTGAGTATCATCGTGACTACTCCTCTTTTCTCCTATCATTTCCTCTTTGGCCCTTCCTCTCTTCCCTAGAAGATCGAGTGTGATGAAGATTCCATTATGTTTCGATGTCACATTCGCTTCCTTCGTCACTTCCTCCGCCGCGGCTGGTGAATTTGTCATGAGCATCTCCTTCTCGCAGGCCTTTTTTCATCTGATATCCTCTGTGCTGCTCCCGCTCTTAACGATCTTGCATCTACAGGATTAGGCATATGAGATTGAGAGAGAGAGAGAGAGAGAGAGAGAGAGAGAGAGAGAGAGATCAGATACGATGAGGGAGAAGTAGAGCGATAGAGAGAGCGAAGGCAATAGAGAGAGAGAGCGAGGGAAATAGAGAGATAGAGAGACAGAGATAGTAGATTGACTAAGAATGGTTCCGTATAAACATCCTTCGGATGATCATAATGTTCGTCTTGTTCACCATGAACGAATTGATCCTCGAACTCGCCCACTCAGATTGTGCATCCTTACCTTCATGACTGAATTTTTTGCACTAATCTCCTACTTTCCACTCGCTTCTTCTCTTTCTTTCAAACTCTCTCGTATTCCAAGCTCTCTCATTCTCCTCCCGATTCTTTCGCTTCTTCCCCGCCGTTCATCATTTGGAATCCTTACTCATTTTCTGTGCTCATCCATCTCGACTCGAGTCTTCTCTCGCACTCTGACCATTCTCCCTCTCTCGCATGCTCTCTGATGCCTCTGCTACCCTGCCCCTCTCTCCCTTGCATGCTCTCTCACTGTCTTGGAATGTGCTCGACCTCAATCTGCGTGCGTGGTTTCCCAGGGGAGATTTGGCACGGACGATGTTGGTGTGGCTCTGCGAGTGGCCGTTTCGCGGTTAAGACATGGCAAGAATAGAAGGTCTTCCGTGAGAAACGAGCGGTACTTTTGCCCTTTCGATGTTGCTCCGCCCCCCAGGCCCACCCTCTACCACCCCTTCTCGCACCAATCCCTCTCGAACTCTCACTAGACCCTCGTTGCCCTCGTTCCTTCATTCCAGAACCAATGTCTTCACATATTCAGAAGAAACAAGCTGCAAATAGATATCGGCTTCAATATATCAACCTTCTCAGATATTAAAGTATCTGCCACTTCATCCACTTAACAAAATTTGATCCATTTCTGTTCCAATAAACTTAATATCGCATAATCAGCAGGCCCATGTCTCATTTTCTCACTTTCACGGTGGTCTCACAGTTAACTTTAGAAATACTGACTACTGGGAGTTGATTATCGTGCCTAGTCGGAAAGGCGTGATCATATTTTTCTCATGCCCGTCCTATGGAAAGTTGGCAACGGGAAGGAATTTCGTTTCCCAGGGCCTTTTATTGCAATAGACAAACAAATATGTATGTGCATGCAGAATATATCAAGGACTCTTGGATGTGAATGAAATTATCCCTATAGCGATTAAGCTAAAATAAGCGCAAGGATATAAAAATCGAGGTTGAGAGAAGGAATGAACAAATGGGCAGCTACTTATAATGAATGAAGAAAAAGGAAGAAATGGATACCGTTAAAGTGGTTTTTACTCTAGTTACACCGTGATCTTTCAGTTTCGTTGTTTAATTCCTGAAAGAAGATTCATCATTGGTCGCTGCCATGATGGGATTCTTCTATTCGCGTGAGTGCATTTGCTATGCTTCGTGCAAACTCCGTGAGAAAGAGAGAGAAGTATGTAGAATGTACAGGGAAAGGGAAAAAAGGATGAATCGAATATGTCTCTTCCATGAACAACAAGGAAGAATGGAAGCAGTCCGCATACCCGAGAAGCCCTCCATTACAATTCTCTCCGCAACGGCAGCCCTTCCAAACATTGTGACTTCTACCCTCCCATTTGCTGCCCAGTGAATGAAGGCTAGCTAGCAAACATGTTAGAACACTTGCCGCGTGGCGTGGGCGGCCGCTTACTGTGCTTCAGGTACCTTGGCTTGGCTTATAACAGCAGAACATCTCTGTAAATCAAAACAGGCTAACTGACAGGTTTGTGGAAGGCCTGTCAGCATGCCTGTCGATCAGCCTTCCAAAAGAGCGCAGGAAGGCTAACTGGCAGGATTGTTTCGTTAGGTGCACTAGGTACTATTTGCAAATTCAACCACGCACCATCTCATCCATCTGCACTATAATTTGTAAACTTCACTTTGCATTGAGCACAACAATGAAACACACTTTATATCCGGCATTTTCTGACTTTTCAATTACAGCTTAAGACTTATTTGTAAGAAGATTCATAGTCTAAGAGTGAATATAAGTCTACAGGACGGTTCAAAATAAGAGTATACACAGAAAGTCAGCCTTAGAAATGACATAGAACGAACGGGAAAACGATTAAACAAGCATTTGACTTAATATGAGTTATTTTTTCAAAAGATTGACGATCATTCTCAAAGCAATCACTACCAAGCAAGTTAATATTGCCCGCAAAGGCGGCATACATCGTGAGGGCGAGGCAGGGGATGGAGCACACGAAGAAGATCTTCTTCCAGGTTTCCTTAGTTTGGTCAGCCGACTTCAGCTGGTGGTTCATACTCTCGCGGAAGCCGTCAAAGTTGTTCGAGCCGTAGAAGCCGCCCGAGGACTGGCGGGCACTGGCATTGCGGAGGGGGACGACCAGACGGGGAAGGCTCAGGGCGCCACGCTACAAACACGAAATAACTACAATATACCCGTTCTCTGGAATAGAGAAAAAACTAGAATGCTACAAAGATTTGGCCAGTTAAATTAACAGTCCGTAGTCGGATTGGTGATGGAGGGAAGCTCTCGTAGTGGACGCGGCCTACTTATCCATCCGGCACGGCCAATCTCACTAAAGCAATCGCTTAGAAGATAGGAAAAGAAGAGGGAAGGTAGCAGCATAATTACTATTTATTTATCTTCTTTTCATTCACATTATCAAACATTCCAAAAAGTATACCTTTCGCGATTCTCCATTCGGCTCGGGAACAACGCCGTCCACTTGTCACGATCCTACAATTAGAAAAATCCTACAATCTCTTCCCTAACCTGGGTAATTCCTTCGGCCGATGAGGTGCTTGAAGTTCATGATGATGTTCTTGAACCTGGTGTTGAGAGCCTGGCGGGGTTCTTCGCGCCGAAAGCTACGCGTGATCTGAACGAAAAGGAGGCGTCAAAACAAGGCTAGACACTAAGACCAAGAAATAAAGAAAGTCGGGAACAAACACAAGATTCATTTCAATGTAGTAACTTTTTCAACTGACTTATTTGTAGTCCGAAACGGGAAAGAGTCGCTGTGCACTGCGAGCGACAGATGAAGAGTTCCTTCATTGAACTTCTCCCGCTAAATTAAAGTACGCACCTGAGCCTGATGGCAACGAGATGGGGTGCAAAGAGGTCATCGAGGTGCTGATTAGCAGCAAGGCGTAGCGCCGCTCGAAACGAACCGGCGTGCTTGCTCGCAATTTGCATCTAGCACTTAATAAGCAAATAATTATGCGAAAATGGCAATTGCAGGAGAACCAGAACGTGAAGAAACCACTCTATCAAAAAATAAATCACAACAACCACTAAACTTGTCTAAACTTGTTCTCTAGGTGCAATTTCAGAATTAAACATTTTCGAAATTCTTGTCAGTTAGCCTTCCAACTCCTGTTGATAGGCCTTCCAGCAGAAATTCCTGCCAATTGGCCTTCCAATTTTTGCAACCTGCCAGTTAGCCTTTTTCGGCGTGTTCAGTCTTGTCAGTTAGCCTTCTTGCCGGCAAATCCTGCCAGTTCGCCTTCTTGTGTCAACATTCCTGTCAGTTAGCCTGTTTTCATTTACAGAGATGCTAGATATGTTCACCATAGAACGAGCGATTAACATAGAGGAGCTCGTGAGAGTTAGAATATATTCACAGTGAACGATTGGGCTCTGAAAGTTACGGCACGGGGACAGAAGTTGACCTTAATTTTCCTGATCCGCGATTAAGACGGCGGGCCCAAAGTTCCAATGGCCGAACAGAATACGGCCGTCGGGAATCCTGGATTGGGAATGTAAGAGAATATTCTAGGTGCAACTCTACGAAAGTACACATAGCCATCTGTCGTAAACAATTCACCTAGAAGAGCTCTTCAAGTAAGAAAGACTCACAAGAAAGGCATATGTAAGTGTGGGCAAATACGATTTTCTGTTCAATACATGTTATCACCAAATTAATAAACCCGCTTTATTGCAAAGAATATAACAATTACTTAAATTTACCGATCAGGTCATTTTGTTTAATTGTTTATCGCGAAATTAGATAGCTTGGCCTCTTCTGTAAATGGTTTTCCTCAGCTCGACTATCCCTGTATCAAATTACCTTCCATGCATTGTGTGCTCTAAGTTCAGCCTAGGCCCATAAGTAGAATAAGCATAGAATGTGTATGTATGTGAGAGAGAGGGAGAAATCGAGATAAGGCCGAAACTGGGTGAGGCAGAGATAGCGATAATATACTTTAAATACATACACATGAACAGTTTTTGAAGCTAGTCTTGATGCGAAATGAGGAAGTGCTGGGTCTTCCCCCGATATTTCTCTTTTCATTTATCCCCCTCATCATTCTTCGACTTTTCATCCTTAGAGAGAGAGAGAGAGGCAATGGCCGGGAAATTGGTGTGTTGAATACGTCCCTTATTACTCTTCCGCAAACGTCCCTTGAAGCTGCAAAGAAGGCTCATCTCTCCAGAGTGGGCACTTCCATTTTTGGCTACCATTTCATCTCGCTCCCTCACTCTTCCCTTTAGCTATCTCCTCTCCGCTTGCTGTGTTTCATCAAGTGTTCTTGTGTATGTACATATGTACATATGTATGTACATGTTACAATTCGCATATTTCAATCCCCGCTAGAATCATACATACATAATACATTCATGTAAATAGAACCATCTTAGACTGCACGCAGTTCGATTATTTGAACTATCGTTCAACGTTAGTCGGTTATGTATGTGAACATAAAAAAATAAACTACCCGCCTAAATCATCGACAAACGCAAGTTAGTTAAAGTGAATAAGAGATATTATTGACACCTCATTACGCTTTTATTCTCGTTATCTACACTCGCGCACCGGAATCTGTGATTCAAACTGTGAACTAGCATTTGCTGAGAGTGTTGTATGTGAAGTGGCCTCTGGAGGAGAACCGTGGCATGAAGAGCCTCGTTAGCCACTCTCAGGCTCTAGGAATCATAAATTCAGCTTCCGGATGGATTCGTGGCCTTGTCCCTTCCAGTAAACAGACGCGTTTCTTTGGCCCCTCTCGGCAGCTACTTTCTGGCATCAACTTATATTTCGTTTTATCGCATAACAAGCTTTATACTTCCGACATGTTCATACTTCTGCACATTAAGAACAAAAGTGTTATTTTTGTAATTGTTATAGAAGCGTAGGACTTCCCATTCACCATTACAACTACCAATTGCAGAGAGAGAGATGCTGGAGCAAATGACTCGTGAAGAACTCCTTGAGGAGATCGCCTTCAGGGATGAGGTCCACAATTTGTTCCCTCTTCTAAGATTAAATAACGATACTTTTTTCTATCTTATCATGATATTTTAGGTGATTGACCAGCTAAAGAAGGAAATTGACAAGTACAGGTTAGCTGCCTCTTATTTTTAGTTAGTGCGTATAACGCAAGGCGGATATTAAAATATCATAATAAATTCCAGGGCTCAGGCTCAAAAGGCTCGTCGTGTTGCAATTTCTGCTGAATCGGACGTGAGCTCGGAGTATATTTCATTCCCGAAGAGTCAAGAGTGGGTTTCACGCAAAACAAAAAAAAAATTTATATTCACTTGCTATTTGTTAAAATTAATTTGCTGCATTTTCATTCACATTTCATTTTTCGGTTTTTTTTTAAATAAAAATAAATTGAACTGATATCTTCTCTCTTAAAAAAGAAGTGAATGTTGAAGAGTGTTCGATCTGATAGACGAGTCGCTGGCATCGAATGACTTCATGAGACATCTCGATGCGGTGCAGAGAGAGCGAGTGGCCACTGCCATGACCCCCATCAATGTCAAGACAGGTACTCTCATCCCTCCTTCCTTCCTCTCCCTTCTCTCTCTTCACAGGCTCCGTTCTCTGTCGTCAGGGCGATGCTGGAAATCTCATGTATGTCATCCAAGGTGCGCAACTACCATCCTACAGTTTCAATCACCTCTATGAACACGATATTCTGCACAAGCATTTTCAATTATATACACTATATTGATTTCAAATTAAAAGAGATGCTCCCGCAATGATAACATAGCTTGAACTGAAGATATGCTTGAGAGGGAACGGTGCATGTGTATGTGGATGGCCAACTCATCCGAGTCATGGAAGCTGGCGCTCTCTTGGGCGAACTCGCTATTCTTCATCACTGCGAGCGAACAGCCACTGTCAAAGGTTTGAGCTATGTTCATTTCTCATTCTGAGATTAAATTGATTGAAATCAAGAGTGGAGTGAAACGTATTATGAGAACCGCTATGTAACACTCAAGGAGGACTCAATAAGGGCTTGCCCCGGTTTAAGATATACTTCTAGGAATGGTAAAGAAATTTTCAGGTTAAGTTTTTTCCCAGGGGAGAGCCTTCTTGTTCCTAATTGTGAGGATCGCGTGATGCTAGATGTACATTTGATTGAGTAGAAGTTAATACTTTGCAGCCGTGAAGCCTTGCACGGTCTGGGCGATAGAGAGAGGCGTCTTCCATACAATCATGGTTCTCTCTGCGCAAGAACAGCGAGAACTCAACAGACGAGTCCTTAAGTGGTGAGAAATACATATACTCAATATGCACTTATTTTACTAATTGATAACAAGGTTATTTAAATTCTATAAGTGTATTTTACATTTCCTTTGAAAAACGCTGCAGGACGAAGCGGTTTTCTGATGTCCCCGACGATTCCCTCCTCCGTCTGGCTGATCTCTGTGTAGAGGCCAGGTTCCTATCTACATACTTCTTACTTATTATGCCACTCAACACAAATTCTTCCATACACGCATCTACACGTATGTATGCACATACATACATATTTTTTATATTTGACGATGAGTTTTCCACTGACCAAGGTACGAAGAAGAGGGCGACGAGGTGGAGATCGAGCCAAACTTCGTGTACGTCGTAGTCTCTGGCGTTGTCAGTCACCTCACTAAACAAATCAACACTCTCAGTTCGATTTATTCCTAAACCCACTATTTCATCCTTACGAGGTTTTCTGCACTTTTGTTGTTGTTCTCTCTTAGTGTGAAGTGCTTCTAGCCTTCCTCCCTCCCTCTCTGTCTCCTCTTTTTTTCTTCCCTCTCCTCTTCCTCCTCTTTCTTTGTTCCCTCTCCTCTCTCGCTTTCCTTCTCTCTCTCTCTCCTCGTTCATAATACACTATCGCCATACGTCAGCACTCGTTAATTTTCCATCACTGCAAGTGCATTTGCCCTTTCGATTAGACTACAAACGGTTTCGACATGAGTGCCCACTTCTTTGATTCAACTGGGCTTTTTATTACCGACGAAGGAAGCTTAATGTGTGATAAAAAAAAGGTCTTCCCGAAGAAATGTTCAATAACCTTAAGATATATAAAAGTTAATGGAAAAGAGAAAAAAGTGGTTGAGGTAATCGCAGAGCGCGGCCGCGAAGTGAGAAGATACATGTCCTACGATGACATTGATGTCCAGCCAAATGGATACTGGTATGCCTCTTCGATGATCGGACAGTTCTTTCTCGTGTCGTTGTCAAATACGTCATTTACTTCCAGAATCCTCCCATAACAATTGTCATGTCTCTAGTATAACTTGTAAATATGTTTATATTCCTTAGACGGGCAGAAATAACAAATTAGGCTTTCTATTCGAGTAGAAATACTTGTTCACTGCTTGGGTAAAAACAGATAGTGCGCCCAGTGGTTTTCACTCTTGCTTTCCTGTCTTCCGGCCTCTCTCCCTCTTACGCTCGACCGACTGCAGTCGCCAATCACATCTTTCAAGTTCATTTATTATTCCCCAACCGTCCGCTCTCTCTCCGCTTCTCTTCCTTCTTTCTATCTGTCATTAAATCGTTCTCTGAATGGCTCATCAGACAAGAAGTTTCCTTGGCCATGGGTGCAGTACCCAACTGATGGCATTAAACTACTTGATTCACTCCATTACCTTTTCCAATCTTGAACTCAGTTTTCTCATCTTCACTATGATTCCTTGCCCATCGCATTCTGGCAATCCCTTGGACCGGTTTCCGTGGCGAGACAAGAGAAAGGGAGCCTCTACAGAATGACATAATGCAAGAGTAATCGACAGATTTCACTTCCGGATGATTCCGATGTAATAAGTTTTCGCTGAGTTTCGGTTCACGGCAGACGAGAGCTCTGTTTAGCGGTGGTGTTCATTAAGTCAAATCAAGATTCCCTTAATCGGACGAATGAACTGTTCATTTTGATTAACGTCTAAGTTAGCGTTAGGGTTGTCGTTTCAGTGATCCTGGGTCTCTTATAAAACTAAAGATATCGTGTCCTGAGGGCGAATGAAGAAAGTGAGGGTGGAGATTATTGGTTGCTTTCCAGAGGCACGTGGACTATGTAACGAGAAATCGGAAGAGAGACTGGAAAAGGGAGATGTTAAGTGAAAGAAGGCTGATGGTCAGTGAGAAGTGGAGAGAAGTTTGGCCTGACTCTTGGCTAATTGCAGCTTCTGGATTTACTCTCAAAATTCGAAAACGCTTCACGTGAGCGATGAAACTTTGGCCTATGAACTATGTATGCAAGCAGTTTGACAATCTTCATTCCTTTCACTTTACTTCTGTTAATCACTTCCTTTCTTCAGAGTTTAACTTTCTCGCCGAGAACTCTCCGTGTCAGGCCGGCCTTGAATGTCTTCGTCATAGATGCATATTTAACACCACAAGCAAAAAGAGTCGCCAAGTTAACGCAATTACTGTATCATCTATTCCTTGCAGGACCCGGCAGACAGATCGCTTTCAAGTGGACGAAGCACCTCTTGTTCTGTTAACTATGCATATTGATCAGGTATGAGTAACTAGCTATTGATTACACAATATGAAGCGTGTAATCAGGTTTGCCGTGCCTTGAACATCCAAGATGACGACCTCGATTTCGGCAGGCGTCTGTCACCAAAGTCAGCTCTTTTCTTACTTGAAAATGGGCACACCGATCCACTTGTTTATATAAAATGCAGACTATAGAAATGCATCACAGCACTAGAAGAAATCTGTTGTTTTTTCTTTAGTAAGAAATTGGGTCCAAATTCTAAAATCCCTGTTGAGCAATTTTTCGGCTTGAACCAGCCGGTTTAACTTCCTTTGACAAAGAAAGTATGAGAAAGAAAGAAAGAAAGAAAGCTATGTATGTACATATCTCATTACGAGAATGTTAGAGAGCCAGTGGATCGATTGCTCACGTCATAATAGTATCGTAAGCCGTTCTGTGAAAGTTCCCCCATTCCCACTTCTCCCTATTATTTTCCACTTGAACTTCTCCGTCACACCTAAACGCTCCCACGCCATTTATACCCCTTATAAAAGGCTATAAACCGCTCTCTTACTTTCTGCCCTTTATCTTCTCTCTCTCTTCTCTCTCTCTCTCTCCTCTGTCACTCTGTCCTCCCTCTCTCTTCCAGTCTCAATCCCTCTCTGCCGGCTGTCACTAGCTAGGCCGCCGTCAGGTCTCGCCATGCTGGCGCCTGTTGCTTCTAATTTGCTGTTCTGAGGCTTCATGTAGGAAAAGAGCAGAGAGAAGAAAAGAGCATTGATCGGAGGAGTGCAGCAGAGAGAAGAAGACAAAGAGTCGTCTGAGACCGAGCGCATGCTCTGTTGACATCAAGCAGAGAAAAGTGAGCTGGATTGAAAGAGGGACAGCGAAAGCAAGTGAGAGAGAGAGAGAGACAACTAGAGAGAGAGAGAGAGAGAGCGAGAGAGAGAGAGAGGAATATGAAGAGGAATATGACAAGTAGAATGTCAAGAGCTAAGATCTATAAGCTTTTCACTCTGATTAATCGATGAATCTGCCTTGCTAAGGTAAGCCTAAAAGCATGGTTCCGTGTTTGAAGAAATGAGCTTGAGGCTATGGTCCCCCTCTTTCTCTCCCAATCAATCTCTCCCAGCCAATCTCTCTCTCCTCAACCAAACCACTCGGCTAACTCAAATGAACGCCCACGTGGCTTCCACGTGTCCCCTCCATTCTTCGCTCTAACATTCGAACGCACCAGCTCGTACCTTAATTAATTCTTAACTTCTTTTCTTACTCTCCAATCGATCGGAAGAAAAGAAAACCCGCCATATAAAATGATAAATGACGTGAAATGCAGCTATTCTTCTCATTCACTTTACATTTGCAATTTTTGAGACGAAACAGCTTTTGAATCTATCTTGATTCCTTCTTGCTTTAATCTTGGAAAACACTTTCTCGAAGATCATCTCACACTCTATTGAAAGATAAAATAACATTCGCTGCAGGCAGAACCACAATTTCGAACAGAATGTCTTTTGGCGATAGACTTTGATTTGCAGCCAGATATGTTTTGGTACTGCGAATATTTACTTATTATTAAAATCAGTGTTGATTGCATACTGATATCTAGTAATTTGTCTTCTCATTCTACTTGGTGCAAAACTTCTGCGGGAAGAAGGGATAATTTGCATTACAAATTCAAAGATGCAAGCAGAATATGTAGATACAACATTCCGGTTGAGTAAACGAGAAGAGTTATTTAGACTTTGATTTCATAGCATGATACACCAAAAGTGCAACCAGCAAGTAATCTACACAAGGTGGAAACATCAAAGCATTCTTAGAAAGTGAAAGAGGGAGAGATAAGGAGAGAGGGAGAGAGAAGGAAAGAGGGAGAGAGAGAGGGAGAGAGATGGTGAAAGATGAGGAGAAAGGGAAAGAAAGCGACAGAGTAAGAGGGAGAGAGAGAGAGGGAAGGAGAGAGAGATACTGAGAGAGAAAGAGTGAGAAAGAGACAGAGTAAAAGGGAGAAAATACAAACAGCTGATGGACGGCAGCGCGGACGCCTCTCTGGCTGACAATGACTGCTCTTACCCTGCGCCCTCCCATCGCGTTGAGATCAGACTGCTGTAAGATCAAACCACCAAAATTGCCTACTTTCTCTGCATCTTTTCCGCTCTCTCCGTAAGACGCGCTCTCTCTCATCCATCTCTTGCCCACTGGCAAAGATGTGACGGTACCAATTATGTGTGCATGTTTCTACTGCTTCTAGCTGTCTCTCTGCTTATCGCTTGAAATACACAAGGTGGAAGAGCAAAGATGCAAAGAATCAACTACGCACTGAAGAACAACATAACATCGGCAGGTGAGAGGGGAACAAAAGAAAAGAATCAGGACAACACTAAGCTATTTATTTGGTAGCCTGAAAAGTCTCTTTTTGATAATATGCCTATTATCTCTATGGTTCTGCATCTTTGGGGTTGAGAGATTTATCTAACACTCTCATCCAATATTCTTGCATGTTGGACAGATATATTTTTAGGTAGCCTAATACATAATTTTCTTGCGTTAAAACTGCCTCGAATCGCTTTGAATCATTTCCAGACGAAGGAATGAGGGAGAGAACACAAATAATTGGTTCTTTATTATCGATCCCCTCCACTATCAGTGCATTTTCTTCGCGTGGTCCCTTTATCATTACTCTTCTGTATGCACGTCCGCTTCCAATTCACTTCAACTATTCCTTCTACAACTCTGCAAAAGGAGTAGGGTGGAGGTAATAAATGAAGGGGAATCATTGGTTAAGAGGCCGTTAGACTTGCACCGCCTTGTCCAGTAGTCTTTGCACACTCACAGCAGAGGAAGCAGAGTAATCAAATCATCTAACTGAACAAGAAACATATACACGATCAAATGATGTAACTATAATCTTATAATAGATTAATGCTATTAGCCATTTCCTTTGTTTGGATTTTCAGCTGAATTCAGATTTCCGCTTACTCTACTTTCATTTTTATATATGTGTTCTGTCCCCTCCGTCTCTCTCTCCCTCTCTCTCTCTCTCACCATCTCTCTTTTTTTTTTTTTTTTTTCTCTCTCCCTCCCTCTCTACCCTTCTATTCTCTCGCCCTCTCTCTCCCTCTCTTACCATCTTTCTTTTCCTCTCTCTCTCCCTCTCTACCCTTCCACTCTCTCGCCCTCTCTCTCTCTCACCATCTTTCTTTTCCTCTCTCCCTCCCTCTCTACCCTTCTACTCTCTCGCCGTCCCATCAGTTCATAGACCAAACTCGGTGCGCGATGATGCATGCACATCCTGTGTTTTGGTCTCTAGTCCGATCAGAAGACAAAATGTCGATGAGATGAGGCAGCTGTTATGTCACCCTTATTCCTCTGCCGCATCTTCAATTGCAGTTCTCTCTCCTTCATTCTCTATCTCTGTCTAACTCACACTAAACATCTCAGTCACGTGAGAGGCTACTAGTCGTAGCAACAGCTCAACGAACGATCAAAGGAGAAGGGGCGGAGAGTAGAGAGAAACGATGGTTCTCAGCTCTCTTCCTCTCTCTTTCTCTCTTTCTCTCGTTCTCTCTTCAGCTGTACACAGTCCTCGTCACACACACCTTGACTTCAGTCTGTCCCTTTCGCGTGCTCCCGGTGCGGTTGGGTCTCGCGCGGATAACTTGGTCCCACTCCAGTTACGGTAGTCGATTCCTCAGTCCACCATCGCCACTCGCCTTGCCCCCGGTGGCGGTTTTCTGGTGACTCCTTCTACCTGGACGGAGTTTCTTCTACTCCTAACCGCCGACCTCTGCCATCTTCTCTTTGCTTGCATCGCTCGCCTTCTGGACTCTGACATGCAGATCAAGACGCTCTCTCCTGCCAGCAGTTGTAAACGGTACCTTACAGTATCCATTCAATAGGACACACTAATAAACCAGACCACGTTAGACGGCAAGGCGCGCGCCTCGTGAAGAAGCTTGGAACGCGCGGGCACCGCGACATTAAAGAGGATGGCAGCAATAAAAGAACTTGCTCAGGGAAACAGCCAAAGGCGCTTTGCGAGTGAAGTAGGCAGGGGGAGACAACTCAAGTAGATTTAAACGACCCACACTCAGCGTCTGCCTCTTTTAAGGTCCGCTGTCACCAACAAGCAAATTCGGCTCCGCTGTCTAATTCATTCGGATGATCTCGATTGATGCACTTCGAGAGAGTGTGTGTGAGAGCGAGAGTGAAGAGAGATCGGAGAAAAACTAGAAGAAAGAGCACGAGAAGAGGAGAGAGGAAAAGAGGGAGAGAGGGGAAAAGACATTAAGAGAGGAAGAGCATATTCAATCCAAAAAAGGAGAAGGCCATTTGACACAGCTTTTCCCGAATATGGCCCGTTTTGCCAGCCGTTCCCTTATTGCGCTCTCTACCGACTCCTTCCATAGCAATGCCACTGATCAGCTTACTGCGTCTTTGTCATTCCGGTTCTCTCTTGCTATTGAACTGCTCCTGGCCGTCTGTCTCTCCTCCTCTCTTTTCATTTTACATTGTCGCCAGAAGCGCAAACAAAGCCGCTTGTGACTGCGTGCTCTTCACATGAGTCTGTTCCGTGACAGTCGCAAGCCTCTGCTCTCACGTGCCCCTTCTAGTACACTCGAGTAGTTGACTGCTTCCTCTTTACTATTCCTTCCATCTATGCCTCAATTCCTTCTCTGAGCTGCAAAGTAGTCATGCGCCCTCTCTTGCCAAGTATTCAATGGATGAAATGGTCTGATCGAAATCCGCGTGATTTCTTGCCTTCTTTTTTCCTCAATTCTTCCGTCTCTGATCTCTTAATTTCTCGCTCTCTCTCAACTTTCCCACACTTAATCCGTTCAATTCGGAGAGCCTAACTCTTTTGGAGAGAAGGTTTCATTGAAATGGCGGGCAGGTCACGTGCACTTTCTGTTTCTTTCGTTGAATAGAAACCGGCCCTCTCCACTGTATGCTCCATCAGCCTAGTCACCCACTCAAATACCCCCAATACTGTGCTACTAATCTCCTAAAACATTACATCGAATTTAAAAAAGGAGCACATTTTAAGATTAAACAAAACGTCACGAAAAAAAAAGATGGCAATGGTAGCATTATGCTCCGTACAATATTGGGATGATAATGAGTATTGATCGGCGTGTCAGAGATAATTGGCAAAGTGCAAGAAGAGAATAGTTTCCTTTCTGCAGAGATGACGCTTCCCTGGCGGCGGAGCAATGCCGCTCCCTCTCGCAGCTCGAGCGGGTCGCCACCATCGGAGCTGGCGGATTCGGCACTGTCGAACTCGTCCGACACATTGACAGGGTCTACGCCCTCAAGGTCAGAGTTTATTCCAAACCGACACTTTATGGCCTACTGTAGGAGGCATGCAGACATGACAAAGCATCGGTCTACATATTGCTATTTTGATTACAGGAAATTAGTTGTAGATCATGAACAAGGCTCACATCACAGCGACTCATCAAGAGAAGCACATCAACTCGGAACGAGAGATTCTCATGGCATGCGACAGCTCGTTCATCGTACGGTCAGCAAGAGAGCCTCTTATTCATAGATGAACCAGAACACACTTCCAGCCATGATCCCCATTCATGTATTAAATCTCTGTTAAAAATAAATTACAAATAAGTGGTATATTTTAAGGTTATACCGGACCTTCAAGGACGCCGAGAGAATATACCTGATGATGGAGCCGTGTCTCGGCGGAGAGCTTTGGTCGCTCTTGAAACAACAGTGAGTCTTTGATATAATAGATGGTTATGAGGAGGGTTGGTTCCTTGTTGAGAGGCCGATTCGAGAACGAGGCCGCCCGCTACTACTGCGCGGCCGCCCTCGAGGCCTTCGCCTACCTCCACTCCCACTCCATCGTCTATCGAGATCTCAAGCCAGAGAACATGCTCATCGATCGAAATGGATTCCCCAAACTTGTTAGCATTCAATTCATTTTAGTGCAGTCCTATAGTGCATGAGGAAACAACAGGAATAACTCTTCCATTTCAGTGTGATTTTGGCTTCGCGAAGAGCATACGAAGCACGGGGAAGACGTGGACATTCTGTGGCACCGCCGAATACAGTCAGTTCAGATTCCCTGGGTACAAGAGAGCACATTCCTGTGCTTAACACCAAAAGTGTTCGTTCAGTCGCTCCGGAGATCGTGTTGAACAAGGGCCACGACATGGCTGCAGATATCTGGTCACTGGGGATCTTCGCTTTCGAGTTGCTCACTGGAAAGTGCGTCGAGCTAGTTCTATTTCACTATAGTAACGAATAGCGTATTGATGGTTTTCCATGAAGAAGAACATTATTGTTTTTCAGTCCTCCGTTCGCTGCAGCGGATCCAATGATCGTGTACAACGCGATTCTGCGGGGAGTGGAGAAGCTGGCCTGGCCGCGTTTCATCACGAAGGAGGCTGTCAACGCCGTTCTCTCTTTCTGCAAACAGGTCTACTTTCTATTCCCCTCTTTGAGTGGCTGTTTTTCAATTAGTCTTGATCCCCTTTCTGAATGCTTGCTTCAGGAGCCGGCTCAGCGGCTTGGCTATGGCGACATCGACGCCGCCAGGGCTCATCCTTGGTTCGAAGACTTCGACTGGGTCGATTTCAGGGAACACGTCATGCCGCCCCCTTTCGTCAGACCGGTGAGGGAAACAGAGAAAGAGACAGAGACAGGGAGAGAGAAAGGAAGAAAGACAGAGACAGGGAGAGAGGGGGGAAGGGCTAGGAAGAGAGGGAAGAAGATTTTGGTGGGGGGGGGGGGGGGGGGGAGAGAGAGAGCGAGAAAGCGAGAGTGGGAAGGAGCAAGGACAAGAGCAATAGAGAAGAATAAGAAGAGAGCGACGAAAAAGCGATTGAAGTGAAAGGTGGGTGCATTTTGCACCTTAACCTCTGCTATAAACATTTGCTATGTAGTACTTTCTAATGAGAACTCAGAGTCCGCTCGACCTTAGTCCATTCTGAGAAGGCATTTATTTTGAGAAATCTTGAAGATAATGAACAAGGAATGGAAAAGTGCAGGAAAGGGTAGGAGAGATAAGTGATAGGGTTGGTGATAAACCGATCGATATCGTTATCAGCATGTGCCTTGCACGACCGTGTGTTCGGAGTACAGGGAGAAGGAGAATCCAACGAGGGAGGAAATCGATTGGGCTGGAGCTCTATTTTAGCCCAGTTATATACAAACGTGAAAGGGTTTTGAATTACAGGTGCAGTCTGCTCTTGACACGTGCAACTTTGATCGGACGCAACCAGAACGAAGCTTCCCTGATGGCATTGATGAGAGTGGCTGGGATGAACTTTTCTAGAGAATCAACGATTGCGGCCAGCAGAGCTTTCTTGCTCTACATAATTCACACATTTATAACATCCTGTATTTCACAGTCTTCTAACACACTTTTCTTTTGTCGATTGTATTTCGGGTACTGTGCGCCAAAACCCGTTGTCGTCCTCCCATTAAATGTAAATCCACAACGGCCTTTCTGTACTGTGTACACTTCATGGTTTTTTATTGATTTCTGTAGAACATGCCCATGTATACATATTCAAATTGTACATAGTATATACATTACAATCACTGGATAGGACAGTCATTTATTAGAAATTACATTCCAATTCGCTTTTGAAGCATTGTTTATATGACCGCTGGCATTAATTCTGATTGTAGAATAGGTAAATTTTTCTTCGATGCATGTTCATGCGATTCGTCCGTGCTTACGTGTAAATAGAGGTAGGGTTCATGAAAGGATTATCTGATTGCATCTGTTAGATCAGAACTTTTTGTAGATATCTGAATCGTTAAATTGTTATAAGTGATTCCTTGTTCTCCCTCTGTTTTCTTTCTCTTCTTCTCCCGGTTAAACATTGCAGTGTTTTGTATTTTAAGAGAAAATTGGAAGATGTCTTTAATATTTGCATTTGAAGATACATATTAAAAGAAATGCAACTTCATCCTTCTTGACTCACTGTGTTCAACATGTGATGTGAAAGACACCCAAGCACATAAAATATCATAGAGAATATCATCAGCAATGAAGTCCATTCTTTTTGTAGGTTGGAAAGACCTGAACAGAAGAACAGCGATGGTTAGTTGTTGCATAAACAAGAAGGAAGGTGTGAACTGGGCACACTGGGGATTGGAAAGAGGGGGCTCAACCAGGCAGAGACGAGACAAATAGAATCGCTGTTAAAGAACAAACTCAATAATGCACTTGCGCCTTGCATTATTGATTATTACATTTCGAGCAGTGAGCACTGCCTTGATGGAACATTGATGATGAGAGAATGTGAAAATACAATAGAATCCAAGCAGTACAGAGAAAGAGGGAACGGAAGAGAGACGTAAAACTGTCGTTAACATTGGTTCAAAGAGAAGCAAATATATAGAACAGGCCAAGCTAAAATATGTTCTGTTTTACTTCTTTTTCGTTTCTCATCTGCTTTTGTTCTAGAGAGATTTGTTATGGAATGTCTGATTTCCGCGCGTGATCATTATGCGGGTCGAATCTATGTCAGGCACTTCTAAATACACGTGTAAATAACTGCAAGCAAACTTAATAAGCAAGTATCCGTAGTTGAAGTGGCTCTTCAAATTACTAAAATTTCATCGTTTATTAAGGAAATGAATGAATCAGTTAGATGTTAAACTAGACAGCTATTCAACTGTCGGACGTTCTTATCGGCATATGTACATTATGCAGCACATGTTTAGCAGCTATTGTTGGAAAAAAGAACCAAATTCCCAATAGAAACATCTCCTCACCACTAGCACAATCGCTGGCAATTCAAAACGTTTGCAAAAATTTGCCCAAGATGTATCAAAATAATTCATTAGCTTTATTCCCTTCCACTGATGTTGTTTTCAGAGAGGTTTCTATTCACTTCAAAACGCATTCTTAAAGAGAGAGCATTACTATTGACTCTCATTGAACGGACGCATCCTTCGATATGTTTCTGGAAAATCTCTAAGGAAGCAAGAGAACACTTCTTTCACTGCTGTGTCCGTGTTTCCTATCAAGTCATCGCGTGTTCACTGAAAACCCGCAATAAACCAATTTTAAAGTTGCCGAATGTTTAACAATTAGCTATAGAGGAATGAGACTGTGGCTGCAACACGCCGCAGCTCTTGTGTTCGGGATGGCTGCCTGGCTGAGCATCAACACGATGTACGTCGAGCTGCCCATCCTTTCCGGCGTGGTTCGCTAATAATTCGTGATGAACGTTATGCTGATGTAGAAAAGTGGTAAAAAATAACTGCCTTTAATTTTGTATTTTTTCATGTGCCGGAAAGCTGGAATTTATATCGTCGTCATAATCCAGGTAGAATCAATGCATGGCCTGGCATTTCGCACTATCCACTAAGCAATAATATGACGTTTGTACGTAATTCATAATCGCAAAGTAGTTTCTTCATTCTAGATATCTTTCGCAGTGCCTCTCTGCTATTCTCTGCTCCGACACAAATTTCCAGGGATGGTAAGATAATGATGAAGAGGCTGAAAGATCGGCTTTATCAGATATAAATAGTTGCAGTTGTTGCGTGCCGAGTTGCCTCTTATTCTGTTTATGTTTACGCTTTCGCTGCTTGGCTTGGTATTGGCTGCCAATCTCTTCCTCTTAAGAAGCGATATTGGAGGAGTTCAAGTTGGTTACATCGCTCAGTAAGAAAATCTACATAGTAGTTATTGGAGCAACAGAAAAAAATGAAAGTTGAGCACTAAGCTAACTCTCCTGAAAGTGAGTGTCCCTTGAGCACTCTGCATGGCTCATGGCGGCTCTGCTCATTCTCTGCATTCCTTGCACAATGGCTGACGTCCTCTTCCTTCCCTTGGCCGGCAGACTCGGCAGGGATGGCCGATTCGTCACTTCTTTCTACATCGGAATGGGAGTCGGCGCACTCATCCCTTCACTTCTCGCATTGGCACAAGGGGAGAGAGAGAGAGTCTGAGAGCGGAGAGAGAGAGAGCGAGAGCGAGAGAGAGAAAGAGAGAGAGAGAGAGAGAGAGAGAGAGAGAGAGAGAGAGAGTAAGATCGAATCAGAGAAAGTAAGGGAAAGACGGCAATGGCCTCCGATGACAGAATAAATCTTATTTTTTCAGGAACACCGAAAATAAACAGTGTAAATAACAATTCAACTGGAGAAGTGGCCTTTGAGATTGAAGCGAACTTCTCCTTCCAGGCCTTCTGCTACATTATCTGTGGCATTATGCTAGTTTCTTTAGCTGGTCAGGTTCTGAAGACACATTAAATTCAATCTATAGCGTTGTCGTTTAAATTTCACTTTCACACTCAGATCTACGTTTTCAGCATATTTGGTGCTCTTTGCCCATCTCAGAAGTCAGGGCAACAGCGATGTGAGGAAACAAGCATTTATTCAGGCTCGTCTTTTTCAAGATATATAATTTATGTGAATGTAGTCTTCAAAGAACACTGCCTATATTGCAGGACAGTAATGGGTTGGAGCACTCCCCGTCGCCAGCTTCTTCGCCTGTTCTTCCCTGGCTGCTCGCTCTTTATTTCGTCGCCGGAGGTCTCCAGAATGCAATTCTGCCAGGTCTCATCTCGTACACTGCTATGCCTTAAGGCCAAGAGGTCTTACTTTTCATTTTTTCGCCCACTCCCTCCCTCTTTACATTTATCTGTCTGTCTCTCTCTCTTTCTCTCTCTCTCTCTCACTCTTTCTCTCTCTCTCTCTCTCTATCTCTCTCTCTATCTAAATAAAAATAAATATCTCTCCCTCTGTCTCACTGGTCAGGCATACCACCTATGCTCGGTTCTCTTCGTGCTGACGAATCCGTTGTTCTGCCTCGTATAGCTTCTTCGTTCCTTTTCCTTTTCCGCTTCACTCGCGGTGCTTTCCGCGTGTGCCGCGGCTCCTTCTCTCTTCGTCATCGTCTTCGCGTGTCTCCCTTCTGCAGTCACTTGGACGGGCGCAGCGGCAGTGCTACTCGAGGTTTCTCCGTTCACTTTATCCTTTTGCCAATGAATGCCATTATAAACCTGCAAGGGCACAAAAGTAGCTGTCGTTTTTGGAAATGAACATTGGAAATATTCGCAAATGAAAATAGTGTTATTGGCAGATATGCTGCGCCCTCTCGGCCGGGATTCTCTCCTTGCTACGAACGGCAGCTGCCGCACGCATCCAAGAAGAGGCAGTCCAGGACGGAGCCAGCCGCTCTCTCTTCTGGTGTGGCGCGGCCACGCAGGTACTGTCAACATGCAAGAGAATGCACTGAATGAGGAAGATTTCAGGCTGGCAGCTTTGCTGGAGCGATTTCCGTGTTCTTGGTTGCGAACGTCTTCAACCTGCTTCCGCAACGCTAAATACTATAAAATAAGAGCTCATAGTGTTCAATGTAACCTCAATATTCGGAAAGGATGTGATGTTAAAATTGTGGATTCGCCGATTCCATGTTATTCGAAATCAATTGAAAATTTTCTTCCATGTAATTAAAATCTTATCGTTCAATCATATTTCACTTTTAATTTACATGTTCTTATGATGTTCAAAGTCCGAAAAGCAATATAGAGTTTAATTTTCACTTCATATTGTTTAAATAATAAAGTGAACAATCTCTCTTTTTCTACTGTTGCCTGTCACTTCCAATCTACACTTTCAATCGCAGGCGGTCGGCTCACTTCCTGCTCTCAATGGATTCAGATCTAATCAAAGAAATCCAATGTTCTCTATGCCGTTAGTTGCTTTCGATTCAGAATTATTCGTGCTAAAGGCAATTTTATTCCATTTAATTGACTCCCTGATCGAAGAAGACTGTTCAGAAAATCAAAGTTCGGACACGAATGATTCGCATTCTGTGGTAGTCTTTTTCAAGTGGGTTCTATTTGGTTTCTTCAGCACTACGAGCAAGAACCAGGCTATCAATACCATTCGATTATAGCTCTAGAATCGCCGGTCGCATTCCGGTTATTCGAGGCGATGTTTCCATTCTTCCAATTCCGGCCAGAGTCAGAGAATATTTTCAAATTAACTGGATTTTGTTTTTATTATAAATCTATGGAATAATGCGTCCCGAATTCATGATATGAAATCTCACTTGAGAATCTGAGGGAATGAAATAAGTTTAGCAACGCAAATAACTTCAGTCCTTCATCGCTGAGCAGCTCGAGCTGCTGCGCCCGGCTGGAGTCGTCATCTGTGATGGAAGTGTATTCGAAGATGACCTCATCAAGACGCAGCTCCTCAGGCAGGGTCAGCGCCAGTCCTGCTTAACGACCAAAACTATCTAACTTACCGACTAACTTACTGGTAGAGTAAACGAATCATAAATGTTAGCAATTTGGAAGAAAAGAAATTGCAATGATTAAGGTCGACTGGTCTCCTTTCGATGTTCGAAAGTCTTCTCCTTCATCTCAGACCCCGCAGACAAAGAAGAGCTCCCCCTTCTGCTCTGTTCTGGCAAAGAGAAGCCAAGGTGTGCCAGTTCTTCCTTGCCATCTCAGAATGATCTCCTCTTCTCTCAGTCTGCTGGCTGCTTTCCGTTCTGCTTCCCGTGGCCGCACTCTCTACGCCGTGCCCTTCTCTCTCGGCATCATTGGCGGCCCGTGTGTGGAGTTTCCTCTCAATCAGATCCCCTCAGTGAGATTCTCAGCCTGTCTCGGGTTGGCGTCCTTCTGACTGACTCTCCCATCGCCGTGCTTTCTGCCCGCCTTCTCATGCACGTCTCTTCCGCAGTCTGGGATTCCATGGGAGACGGCCAATGGTTCGTAACTTATTGGGACTGCCATTGACAGCGGTTGTCTGATTCTTGCTGCAGCTTCCTGAAATGCGTCCACAGCGTTGGCTCTCCTCGCCCCGATCTTCGCTACAGTGCGCATTATGTTAGTTTGTAATCAATAATATAAAATAGTTGAATGCGTCCAGTTCCTTGTACATGAGCCTGTTGAATGAACAGTGGCCATGCAATCCGAAGCGTCGCTTCAATGTCTTCGACTCGTCTTCTCGTCTCTTTCTGAGCTATGGCTCCGCTCACTTCGACAATCTGCCTCTGCTCAATGTGAGGAAAGGAATGAAGAAGGGTGTTATTGGATACTTCTTCCTCTGCAGATGGTTGCGCTGAGCAGCCCTCTTGCCTTCCCTTCAGCTCCGTCGCCACTCCACGAATTTCGTGCAGAATCCGCAGCCGTCATTTCGGTCACAGGCGCGATTCTCAACCTCTCCCATCTTATTTTTGTTACATGTTTGCTTCATTTAAAAGAGTGACAGTGATATTAACACCCTTTTGTAATGATTGCACACTTGTAGATCCGAAGGGTGACGAGATCTTCCTCTGCATGCTTGGCCCGCCTGGAGTCGGCCGCCGCAGCTTGTCTTTCATTCGGCCTACGCTCCCCGGCTGGAAGGTCGACAGCTTGATTGGGGAAGAATATCCATTGATGGAGGAGTGTTGGCAAGAGTGTTGTAGGTGCGTGTGGTTGGCCAGAATGCAATCTGGCTGCGGTGGTCTGAGGAGGGGCGTCTGCTCGCGAGCAGCCCAGAGAGGGCCTTCTACATCCACACTGCCGCCTTGAACAGCGGGTCACTCGAGGACAAGGTCCTTTCCACACCTTCAATTATCCTGCTAATTTGAGAATAATCCCTAATGAAAGATACAAGGATATTTGAGGCTGTTCGTAGAGAGGCATTGCTGCTGAACGTTGGCGCCACTCCCGATGGAGAGATCAAGGAGGATGCAGTGGTTAGAATAGAACTTGCCATTTTAACTATTGTCTTTCATTTATGTAAATCGTTCTAAGGAATGCAACTGGTCTGACATCTCTGGCAAGAAAGCACCTCGGTTAGTTACATATAATCCTCTGCGATGCCTTACAAATGCCTTGTAGTGGAGGGGGCCTGGCCCACCCAGCTGCGCGTGCGATTGTGCCTGCCGCTGCCCTCGACTGCCTCCATCCCTCTCGCGATTCCAACACTGCCGGCTTTCCTATCTCCGCGTTCGTTTCCCATCTTGATTCGCTGAATATCTTCGATACTTCAGACTGGTCTTCCTGTGTCGCCGCTCCAAGCGAGTTCCGTTGATTCGCCAGTCCTTTACGTGGAAGCATGGAATCGTCGGTGCGGCGGCAACGCGGTCTGAGAATTCCACAAATGGTGGGAAATGGTTAAAAGAGGAAAAGCGATACACTACCTGCTTCATCATTCTTCAACAAGTTGCATGCCTCCTTCCTTTTAGAAACTCTCCACTACGATGCCTTCGGTGCTCAGTCTCTTCCAACAAAAGAGAACTCCGTTGCCGTCATCAATGACTGGCTGGGACTGGACAAGAAGGGACGGCAGGTGCAGGGATTCATGACAAACAAACAATAGAGCATAATGAGCAGATCTTCGTAGATGCCGCTAGTCTTCCACGCCAACCTCTTCCGGTCCATTTCCCACAGCGAAGATGCAATCCTTAAGAAGCCCGCAAAGACAGATCAGCAGCTCCCGCTGGAATCAGTTCCTTCTTTCTGGTGTTACTAGAGCTGGTCACACAGTCTTCTTCGCAGAAGACCACGTGGCCCGGCTGGGGCGAGAACATCCGCCTGTTCTCGTGGATTCACTCTCGCGTACGCAGCATCCAGGCGAATCAACCTTTTGCTGGGGCCGGAGATGACATCGAGACTCCCATTGGAATCATCCCGAATTCCCTTGATCTTCAGGCATTTCAGTTCTAATAATTATTGAGGCTATCGAGCCCTATTTCGTTCAGGGACTTGACAGTGGAGTGCCGGTAAAGAAGCTCTGCGCTTTTGACAGAAGGGGATGGAGTCGCGAGCTGGCTGCGGCCAAGGGATTCATCAAGGCAGACAAGGTCGGCCAATGAGCATTGATCATGAAAAGACCCTAATTTTGCAGGAGGCGGAGTCCGCTCACGAGATCCTCACGATTCTCGCAGACATTTCACAGCGAGCCGCTCATTCTTAGTCTTTTTCCATTGAAGACAATCCCGAATGACAAGTCGTTTCCGCGAGCCTCCTTAGATAAAAGTTGCTCTTTCGTTCAAATATGAGACATATCTGTGCATTTGACATACTTCTTATTTCTCATTACTCCTTGACGATTATAAAAATCAATCCATCATTGCATAAAAAAGTTGGAAGAAGCAGTCAAATTTCATGCTGCGCCAGCCGTCTTCCAGCAAAGTTTCCTATCGTTCTCAAGATTCCTCTCATGATAGACGAGAAGGTCCTCGAGGAGTCCAAGGGCTTTGTCACTGACGATTGCCATACGCTTCGCTTTTTCTTCATCCGAAATCCCGGGTGCATTCACCTGATCAAAGAGATTTGGTGAGAAGGGAGGAGATAACATGAACAAACCTGGCTGACGTTAGCGATGACTGGAACAAAGAACATCACACAGTGCGGAAACAACAGTTCGTACGTATCTTTAAGCTGTAATTCACTGTTATGATTGTTAACGAATTATTTGTTTTGTTCTATAATTTAATGATCGAATAGGATAATTTTTTACCTCTTGTAATGTGAAAGGCAGTTTCTCTCCATTCAAGTTCTCGACCAGTCCCCGATGCATTTCTTCCAGAAGTTCGTCTACGGAAGCCCTTCGATCTTCCGCACTCAGCCCGGCCAGCGTGATTCGAATCAAGTCTTCCACTCCACAACCGACGTGCACGAGCTATTAGTTTTTGTTTTTGTTTTATATGCATGCTCGATTATTATACCATGGATGTGGTTTCACAACTAACTGAAGAAGGGAGAAGAAAAAGATGAGATAAAACAACAACAAAAAACTATGAACAGTAATGTCACACCTGCCAGTCGATGAGAGAGACGATCTCATCCGTCTCTTCATCGAAAATCACATTCCCAGACCACAAGTCCCCGTTCACTATGACCGGTGTGATTCCTAAATAAATAACGTCTCACGTTCTTTCTTTTTCCCAATATGCACATAGGTTACCAAGTTGAATATGAAGAGTGGAAGCGAGATTTCCGCCGAAATACTCTGGCAAAATGTTGACTGCAGCATCGACGGCTTTCTGCATTCGTTGATCTCCTTCTTTGAATTGCTTCAGAAGCTGCAGCATCCCTTCGGCCATCTCAAGTTCATGGAATTAGTGATGGCCATTGAAATCGTGAAAGAAACTAACCGGCAGGTTAAAGTTAGACCAGAATTCAGCATGTGCATCTCGCTTTGCAATTTCAGGCACTTTCTCAACGATTTTGTGTCGAAGTGCCAATGCTTGAATCTTACCCAGTTGGCGAGCGATCTACAAGAACTGTATGTTGGGATGATACTTTCATATTTAACATTTCATTTTGTTTATAGCATTAGAAATAATAAAAAAATTGTAACTGAAAGCGCCTTTTTAAATAATAATAGCGAGTGCCTGCTTTGCATTTTGGTTGCTCATTGTGTGGTGAAGATGCTTGATGCTTCCCTTCAGATGTTCCATTGCGATTGCACCCGCTGCTGGGTTTGTCTCGCTGAGCAGCACAATTCATTCTCTTATCGCCTATTTGAATGGAATTTCGAATGAGTGCTCACCTGAACCTTGTCGTGTAGAAATTGTGTGGAATAAGAATGTCGGAGGCCCACGGCCGAGAGAACTCGTAAAATGCTGCCTCGTAGTTGTGCAACTGTCAAGTAAAAATCGTCCATATTTGTTTGGAAATACTCATCTATGCATGAAAAGTCTTTGCTGTCGTTGACTTGCCTTCTTGATGAAACCTTCAAATACGGCCCACTTCTGTTCATCGAACGGATCGAAATGCTCGGATCCCGTTTCGGCCTGTTTCTTTTCCATTGATGCTGCTTTGAGACATGATGCCATTTTCAGCACGAACGGTGAAGGCAGGAGGCTGTCTCTTTCTTTCTCCTGTCCTTGCCAATCCGGATTAATGACGGCTACCTTGGACAGAAATCCCTAAAAAAAGATTATTCCACATTTATAAAAAGTATGTATACCAGGGAAAAAAGGTTAAAAATTGTCTGAAACTCTGACAGACATTGCCATCTCCGATGTGAGTGGCCGACTTGGCCGGCCCGAAGGAGGCCCGAGTGCACAGAGCCTTCTGAATCGCCTGCTCAGTCTCTGCCCACGTCACCGTCGTCTCCAGAATTCCACCCGACGCGAGACGAATGCTCATCCTTTACATTATTCACAACAATCAAATGAGTATCGTTTATGAACATTGAATATTAGAATTATTTATGACAAAAACCTATGAATAGGAAGTGAACTTTTGAATGATTCGAGGCATTTGGAAACATCACTCTCCTTTCACGCGAGGAACCTTCCGACTGTCAAAATACACTTATCTGCAGTGCAATGGCAGGCACCTGCTTAGTTATCGTTCACTGCGTACTTGAACGGGCGAGAGAGAGAGCACTGAAAAGTGGAGAGGAAGGAATTAGAGACGGAAAGGAAGAAAAAGAACATTAAAATAGAATGGAGTGGGTTCATGCTAGCATGAATCTCCTGTTCAAGACAGCAGTCACAGAATTCAATGATTTCCACTCTCACTAATTACGTGCAAGTGAAACAAACAATTGTACCATGTAAAAAGTATTTTTTTTTTCTTAATAGAGGCGAATTAAATATGTTCCTCATTCGCAGTGATAGGTCTCAAAAATGAATTTCAATTGCACCAGGAAGTTACGGGAGTCTCAGGAAAGAACTATTGTCCGCCCTGCACCTGTTCGTTCAACGGGTTAAAAATGTGCTGCATATTCTTTTATTGTTTCCAATAAAAAAATAATTTTTAATATCATTTAATTGCTTTCTATCTCGTTAGCCTCTGCCTGTGAATGGATGGTCGGTGCTTAAGTTGTGAAAAGACAAGAATTAATGTTTTCGTATTCCTATCTCATAAAAGGGCAGATGAACAGTCGCCGTCGAAGAAGGTACACTTTCTCGTTTGATTTGACTATTACACATCTGTCATTACCTTTCCAGGTATATTTTGTACATAGTCCGCATCCAACACTCCGCTCAACCACTCTTTGTTGTTTTTCTTCTTTTTTTATTCTAATCAGTCATAAACTATCATAGAAAATGGCCAAATCGGGAAGCATCGCATGCGGTTTCTTGTTCCTCGTTTTGGCTGGCAGCGCCAAATAATCGTTGATTCCGCTCTGCGTCTGCTCTCAGCACGGAGTTCTCGCACTTATTTTTTTTTTCATAAAAATGATGCAGTTCAATTGAGAATGGACATTTCGACTTGCTGTCGAGTTTGCAACCAGGAAAAATTGAGAATCTCTTGGATTGAGAGTTGCACCGACGGTCTGTACAGTCTGGTCGTGAAGTGCGCGGACCGTTGCCAGCAGCACTACCGGGAAGCTGGCATCGACTACGCCCATACCAGGCAGTGCTTCATGGAGTACGCTCAGCAGGCAAGTCCACCCGAGAGTGTCAAGGGTGATTTTTTTCCCACCATTTCAACAGCAGTGGTGCTATTAATCTAGGAAGAAAGAAAGCTGAGCTCGACTTTTTTGTCTGGAACTTTTTTCAGAGTTGAGTCCAACTCTCAATACAATTGCGTCCAGTTTTCTTATAGAATTCCAATGCATACCTCAAACATACCTCAAACTTGGGTAATTAAACCGACTCAGTGCAACAAGCATCCCAAAGGTTCATCAGCAACCGATGTCGGGCGGGTTTTCCATAGCGTGCTCATAGGCCGAGGTGTGAGGCTGGGACTAATAGACGAAAACGGAGGCATCGAGAAGCAAAGTCTCATTTTCACTGGCATTTTGAGGTCAACCTTTTTTCTCGGCGAGAGAGTACACAAAAATGAGAGACCAAACGGAGCAATGATTTATAGCTTCCTTTTCCCTCTCTCGTCTTCCAGATTCTTGCTGTTAGAAAAAGAGTTGACCATTATGTTGACCACTTTTTGGCTGAGCACGCTTTTTAAAGTTGGGATCTTTTTGGAATAAGTTGGGCCCATCTTTCTTCTTTTCCATACTAATCCGCTCTTTTCAGAGTTCACCCTCAATCTTTTTTGTTAAAAAGTTGAGCTCAACTTTCGCCCCGTTTTCTTCCTAGATTAATAGCACCACAGAGTCTAAGGCAACCAAAAACGATTGCAGATGAACAAGACGATTTCTTGCACAATGGAATCTCTTGGACAAGTGCACGTTATCCATTTCATTTGTTTTGCTCTTTATCTCAATGGGTTTTAACGTCGGCACCCAGGAACAAACCCAGTAGCTTATTTATTTGTTCAATTCAGATGTGCAGAAACTCCAGGCCTCACGACCGAAAAGCGGTACTTCGAGACGCTTGGCGTGGCTGCAGTGAAGGAGGTTCAGTCCATCCTCGACCGCAACAACCTCACCGACGATGGACCATCTCTCATCAAGGTCCTCTTTCAAGGGACATTCATATCCTCTCAGACCGTCCTTTCAGGCCGGTCGAGCGGGAGCAGTCTGCATTACAAAATGTATCCATGTCAACAAGCATGACGCCTGCCATAAAAAGGAGTGAGTGCACTTGCCTTCCTCTCTCTCTCTCTCTCTCTCTCTCTCTCTCTCTCTCTTTCTCATTCTCTCTACTTGTCTCTATTTATCTGGTGCCTCAGATGCGGCTACGCTCTTCCCTCCGACACTGAGATGGTGTCAGCAGCCAAGAGCTGTCTATCCTCGAGTGGCTTCGATGCCTCAGCAGTGCACGCTCTCTGTGCCTGCGTGGCTGCTGCTGGCGTCGAGTTAGTTCACATTTCAATTAAAATTGTCGGTTTCTATTCTTATTCCTATTTCTTTCAATTAAATCTCACTCGTGTATGTTGCAGGCAACTCGCTTCACATTGCTCACATTTTGAGATCTACTAATATAAAGCAGGGTGCTGCTAAAATACTTGTGAAAACAATATCTGACATTGGTTTATTTTGACATTTACCACATCGTAGATTCAAACTATCATAATTAATAAAAATTAATCACCAAAGTATAAATTTTCTGTTGATATCACGCCTTCGCTTGTCCTGGCTGGGAAGAGAACGTCGCGTGCTTCTTTCAACTAAAATATCTTAAGGAGCTGACATTCTCACTTATATGATCAGTCTAATATGTAGGCAGTATTAATGTACATAAATATGTTGTAAATAGATAAATATTATAATAATAAAAATAAGAAATAGTTGGCTTGTGCGCTGCAGCGCGACAAACGCTTAGAAAAAAAAGAGAAGAAAGATAAAAATGTCAAGCGGAGTGATAGTACACGCTTATCAGAAAGGGAAAGGCAGCTGCCTTCTCTTCCGATCATCAGCGACTCTTGTATGAATCTAGCTTTCATCTTCACTTTTTTGACTCTTCCGGAGATGATATCATAGATGTGTCAGTGTGTATTCCGATTGACTCTCTGTTGCCTGGGAGAGGTTATTTAATTCAGAAAGATCAAGGTTGTACTTGATGTGCTCGAGATCCTTGTTTATCATGGAATGAGGATGAGCGCTCATTGTTAGAGAGAAGAATGGAAGGGGAAGGGAAGCACTCGTTGGATGAGAAGTGGATATCATTTCTTGCCCATTTTCTTCTTGCCTTCGGCGGATCCCTGAACATTTGAAATAGCTGATGGTGAGACGTATGCCAAATGCATGCTTCTTCCTTGCAGAGCCACACGAACCTTAATTTTCTCAGCGCTCTTCGGGGCGGCATTCAGACGGCGATCCAGCATCGTAAGGACCTGCACAATGTACTCAGTATTGTTATTTATTAAGTGCAAAGTAAGCAAAGCAAGCTGACCCGAATTGCCTGCGCAAGCAGATCGGGGGCGACAAGGCGGTTCGTAGTTGCCATCTGCAGAGTCGCCGCCAGCACCAGGCAGAACTTACTCTAGAACAACATGTAAACATCCTTGTGGTCTTTTTCATCTCTTAAAGAGGTGAAAGCTTGGGCGGAGCCAATGTCATGAAGGAAGAGACAGCTTGCCTTCTGGACGAGGACTCCGTAGCGATTCTGGCGGAGAGCGCTGACGTGCTCGAAGAGGGACACGGTCTTGTACTTGTGAATCTGCGAAGAAAGCTCACATACATAGAATGTACAGACTGAGGAGCTCGTGGAATCGACGACTAACCTCTCGGTAACAGAGGGAGGTGATGACGAAGCAGCCAGTGCGTCTGATACCGCTGGAGCCATGCACGATGATGGGCATCTGGAAGAGAAGAATGGATGCAAAGAGTGAGAGAGAAAATAAGCATAGAGAGAGATAGAGAAGAGAGAGGAGCGAATGCAGAGAGAGGAGAGAGAAGAGAGAGGAGTGAGAGAAGAGAGAGAGAATAGAGAGAGGTGAGAGAAGAGCAGAGAGAGAAGAGAGAACAGCGAGAGAATAGAGAGAGGTGAGAGAAGAGCAGAGAGAGAAGAGAGAACAGCGAGGTGCCTTGTCTCCATTGTCCTTGTCGACGACCTCGACGGCGCGCACTGCCTTGACGAGGCGAGTTCTCGTCGGCCTTCAGGCAGAATATTCAAATGTTGTTCCATTTAATTGCTCTCGCTTGAGAATTGTTGGGGACCTCCCATCCGGCGACGTGGACCACAGTGATTTCGCTTATGCTCTCCTTGCTCGGCAGCAAGTTGTCCTTCAGCTCCAGCATGTACGTCGTGGTGCAGTCACGCTGATCGACTGACAGAGTACGGACACGGAAGCGACTGCCAACCTGGAATGAGGGAAGGGGAGAAGAAAGAGAAGAGAGAGAGACGGTGAGTAGGGTATGTTTGGAAGATCGGCTATTACAAAGCTGTACCCATACCATCATGCCAGGTGAAATAGCAAGATTCTTCTTATAAACCTTGAACTTTTTCTTGAGCCGAGGGTCGAAGTAGGGCGTGAAGCTGTCGGATTCATCCAGAGTCGAGTTCAGACACACAATGACTCGAGCCTGGAGTCAATGGGATGGGAGTTGGACTGGGATGGTACATTCATCTATGTACATCTACAGTAACCAATACCACCAACCTTGGTCTGGCTGACCATTCGGTAGAAGTCGACGAGAGTATCGTCAGTCGGCGCCTGGAAGACATTTGTCATATGTGATCCCCTCACTTCATGGTCTCTCTCCTCTTCCTCTCTTTCCCCACCCCATCTAACCTGGGTCAGCACATACTCGCCGAGCTTCTTGGAGACAAATCGGCTGGCGTTGATGTAGTCCGAGTTGCCGTCGAAGTCGCTGTCCTTCTCCTTCTCTCCCCTCTGGAGGACAATGACGCCGCGATCGAAGAGGGCGAGTTCACGTACCGATTCTTCTGCAGAGAGACAAAGAGAGGAAGGAGAAGAGGAGCAGAAAGGGACGACGAGTTGTTATCACAATTCTACCTTATCACAATTCTTTCTTTATCTCCTTTTTTCATATTTCTACTAATTTGACCAATTTTTTTCATGCTATTTAGGTCATCCTCTCGCTCTGACAACATCCCTTTCTTCCATCACCTCTCTCACCCTCTCTTTCACCCTCTCCCTCCCCTCTCTCCCTCCCTCTCTCCTTCTATCTCACCATGTCTTTTCCTCTCCCTCCCCCTCTCTCCCTCCATCTCTCTCCCTTCCTCTCTCTCCCTTCTCCCTCCTTGTCTCCATCCCCCTGACATTCTTGCCGAGTCCAGCGGCGGCGATCTCATTGTGTCTGGCGAAGGCGTTGATGTGCACTTCCTCAGCAATGGCTCGGCGATGCTCGGCTAGCAGCGCATCCTTGTCTGAATTCCAGTTTCGCATTAAAATAAAATTAGCACATGTAAGAACATTTGAGGCATAACTACTTCACAGCGATTGTGTTGACAAATTCGCTTGAATATAATATGCCCAAATATGAGAACTGACAGACCGGCCATGAAGCGAGCAGCGAAATCCGCAATGCGCTCGGAATTCAGCGGAAACTGCAGGCCGGTTCCGTTCACTTAAGCATTTTACATCTTTTTTCTTAAATATTTTTGATCGATTTATTTCAATATAAAAAAGTTGACTTTCTTTAACCAAGGCTCGGTACTTCTTCTAAAGGATTTATTCTAGAATAAAATTAAAAAGACTCTGGGCTGTGAGAGCAGCCATTCCGAAGGGGTGTGAGACGATGAAATGATCGATTCCAATGGTAATCACTCATCCTGATTAAATATCGAAAAGAACCATCATGAATATAATCATTATGTGTTTGGCGCATCAAAACCACATGCAAATAATCACATTGTATGCGAACAGTTGACAAGAACTTCAGCAGAGCATTTCATTCTAATTTCTATATTCTGAATATCTTCATGAATTTGAAAGTATAAAAGAGCGGAGCGAATTGGAATCTGCCACTTCTCATCACTGCTTCCCCGGGGAGCGGCTGGCTAGACCTTCTTCCTTCACTCCTCATTTGCCGGGTTTCATGGCCGACAACTCTGAGCGCGTCAGTCGGTCGTTTTCTGTAGAAATTCGGAAGGACTGATATTAAGCTTGATCTCTATCTACTTTATTACTAATTTTGCGCTCGAATTATTAATAAGCTTATGTCAACAACCATTGAGGAAACAAAATAGGGTTTGATGACTGTATTTGAACGAGTGGCTGCCTAATCGTGTAGATTGAGTTTTCGAGTTCGTTCGCGTGCTGCTGCCACGGCGAGCCATGCGTCGTCGCCCTCTGGGAGGCTGCTCTCACGAATGTACGCACCTCTTGCAGTTTGAAAGGAAATCATGTCCAATTTGAGGATCCAATCGAGCCGAGTTCCCGGGCTCGCCGTGCACGTTCTTCGCTGTCTTCAGCTTCTTCTCGTTTGTTTCAAGCTATTATTTCTGAAATGGCAAGGTCCAAATTCAAGTAAAAACATACTTTTGAAATATCTACTGTTTGATGGAACTTAGGTCGTTCATCGACGACAATCCCCGACACGAACTCTGCTGCCACTTCTGCTGCCACTTCCACTTCTTTCCAGTTCGTCGCTTTAGTCATCACTATGATAAAGTGAAAAAGCCCTAATGGAAACTGCTGCGAAAGAGGCAAGGCATACTAATGGTGCAAAGAATGCCAGAAGTGGAGATATGGACCATGGAAATGAATGCTTCGCGTTGTAAGCACTTATCATACCATCGCCTTTATCTATTGTTTTGTTATCGCTACGGTTGAAAAAAAAACTAATAAAAAAAATTTGAAGGCGCAGCTCGTACGGCAACCAGCAGGAGGGCCGGGCGGACACCTCTCTGGCGGCTCCACCACGAGCGGACACCGCAACTGCTCCCGCTCGCGCCGCCATCCCCTCTAGCATCGCATCCCTGACTTTCCGTTCCGCGCCGCCCGGAGACGTGTCAGTTTCGGCCTGCAGCTGAAAGGGAGTTTCGTCCTTCTTTCCTAAGAGTCAATTGAAGGGCGTACGGCCTGGCGCGTGGGATCTACGTGGGCGTCCAGTCGAGTTGCGGTGCCGAGAGGGTGCCGATGATGAAGACCGAGTTCAGGCTCTACCACCAGGTTCAGGGGGAGGGGAATCTCTTCCTCCATCTTTCATATCTTCCTCGATAGAATCCGCTGAGAATGACGCTGGATGCTCTGGTGCCGGTTCTCAAGCCATTCATCGTCTACAAGACGTCGACGGGCTCATTCCGGTTCACTCGCTTTTCACATTTCTACAATTGCTATCATCAACGTGATTAATGCTAAAGTGAATACAAAGCGATGAATACTAATGTCTTGAGCCACATGGAGATCGAGATGGTGACGGGCGCGGACGGGCAGCCGATGTACAAGCTGGGCTCAGCGACGGATGGCCTCTCCGAGGTCGGCCCAGCCCCCAAGCGAGACAACCCTCGCTTCGAGAACATCGACCGCCTCGTCTACCACCACCAGGCGGGTCTTTCTCTCTCTCTCAGGTGTCTACCAAAAAGGTTCTTGTAGTGTCCGCCCACGAGGGGGACAGGGAACGTGTTGTGTGAGTGAGACGCGAGGCGAGGCGGAAGAGAGGTTTATTAGAAGAGAAGAGATATACCGCCGTAGAATATGTAGAGAAGAGAACGAACGAATGACATGAGCCACAATCTAGAGGGGCTCTTATATACATCTCATAAGCGAGGGATAGGTGGTAGAGCAATGGGTAACTGTGAGAGTGAGTGGCCTCTGCCGGGATGATCTATGCCAACGGTTACGAGGGCGAGGCAACACTAATTGCTATCTACCAACACACGTTGACTCACAGAGTCAGAGATCAAACTACATACATGTAGATAACACAAATCTACAACAGTTCTCTTCAGAACGAAGCCCTGATCATCTTCGGAGTGGGTGGAACTCGGCTGTGGAGTGCTTCGAGATCTAGAAGCCGCGCCTTTTCCCTCCTCTATTCCCGTGTCCATAAAAGTTTTGTTGTTATTTCGTTCTTTTCATTTTCACTGCATTGAAGAGAAAGATGAACTTCGATATTAGCAAATTGTGGCTGATCGCATATTTACAACATATATAATATGTATGTAATTCAAGTTATCATTTAAATTTGCGAGAAAAGAGAATTTTCATCTTCATTTAGACTCCACAATTCTTTATTCCCGTTATTTAAGAACTGATCAAAAGGATGGAGCAAGTAATTACTAGTGTCAATTATTCGATTAACATACATAATAACTTGTTAATAGTAAGGAATAAGAATCTAAAAAGTATAATTAATCTTATGATTGAAGAAATCGAAAACTTGCAAAGAACGATACATTGCAATCGCTGACTCATCAGAAGAACATTTCGCTTGAAATGGGAGAAGATGATGATGCGGTTCTCCCAAATCCGCTCTTTTCACCTGATTTCCTCTAGCTTCTTCGCGTTGTGAGTCTTCGTTCTTTTTCTTTTCATCGTTTTCCATCTCTTGAAGCAAACAGCAACGGATGACTCGACCTCGGCTCACGGGACGACGGCCGAGCTGCCAAGAGCACTCTCTCTCTTCTTCTCTGACCTCCCTTCCTCTTCATTTGCCCGTTCTCTAGCCAGAACTCTCGTTCTCTGTGCTGGTTGATGTGGCTACGACTTTCGCCCTCATCGTCGGCTGCCAAGGAGATGACACGGCCAAGGAAGATTGGCAGAGGTTGAGAAGAGAAGAAGCTCATTCTAACAGAGAAGTCTCCCCGAGTGGCGATGCTTCTTCTCATTGCATTTCTCGTCCTATCAGGTATGAAAAGTTCAAGTAATTTAAACGTGACGAATTACGAGAATACTTTGATTCCAAAGAATGTTTTAAGTGGCGGCTGATCCATCGCCTCAGGAGAGCAACAGTGTCACCGGCTTCTGGAAGTTTGTCAAATCAGTTTTAATTTTGTTGGGTCATACAAAATTATCATTCTCATAGTGGTATTTATTGAAGATTACTGTATGGAATGAGAAATAGAAATTTGAAGCCGAAATTGGCGAGTTCGTTTCTTGAATGGAGCGGAGGATCCGGTGAATACGAGAGCCTCGCTGAACACGGCACTGCGAGGCAGTCGAGTTGTGCTGACGACGAATGGAGAATCCAACTCAGGAGTTCTCGCCGCGCCGAAGTCTTCCTTCAAGTACGTACGATCTACGTATACAGGCTTTCGTTATAATGAATAAAATGAGTTGCAGCCTTAACGGCATCGGCTTCTACTACGGACTGGAGAATCTTCCTGGGACATGTCCGGGAGGAGGAGGGTCAGGAGTCTGGAATTGGCTGCGAGGGAAGAGGCAGGCGAAGGACCTCATGCTCTCTACTACGACAACAGTTGGAGGAGGAGTTGCGGCCACCACCGGGCAGGGCATGAACGCGTTTCAAAACGACATGCAAAGAACCACCACCACGAACAGGGCAGGAGCAGCAGCCTCCCCTTCGGTGATGCCAGCAGGAGAAGTCATGACCACGGGTGGCAGCCAGAAAGGAGTAGCGGCCTCTTCCGACATGCTGCCCACCACTAATTCTGGTTTGGCTAGAGAATCTCTCATGCCTGGCTCTTCGGTGATGCCAGCAGACGAAGCCATGACCACCGGAAGCAGCCAGAAAGGAGTAGCGGCATCTTCCGACATGCTGCCCACCACTAATTCTGGTTTGGCTAGAGAATCTCTCATACCTGGCACAGCTTCTTCTGGCCCTGCCGGAACCAACTCACGAGTCACCACAGCCTCGGACAATGGCAACAATTATGTGTTTGCCGCGAACCCGACCTCTCCTGGCCTCTCCAATGACTCGCCCACGCCATTTCAGGATATGCCTTTTATTATCAACGAGACGGATCGTTCAAACACTAATCACATAATGGCCAACACTCGGGGGATGACTGAAAACTCATCTCAGGGTCCCTCAGGTAGCTCCACTCAAAACATTAGAACTACAACTACAACGTACGCGAAATTCGATGACTCTAATGTCACGCTTTCCAATATGAGCTACCCTGACAACAACGGGAACAGAGGTAAGCAATAATCAACAGTGGGGAAGAAACAGAATAGAGAGAAATAGAAAGAATAAGGTTCAGAGGGTGGATAGGCGCAGATATGGAAGCACTCACTTTGTCGAATGTTAGTTCTTAAAACGTTTTCAGGCCCTCCCGGCAGAGGCCGCAACTCCAACTCAAGTAATCCGAAACCGAGTGGCGATCCACTCGGAGTGCACAACGGACCTTACGATTCCTCTCCGACTGCCGCAAATGTCAATCTTGTTGAATATCCCCAACAATAGATATGCATATGTTGTAAACGAAATATAACAGTGGGTTCACACGGTTTACATAGAACAATAGTCTTCGTATACTCCTTCAATCTTTGCAGTGTGACTCGCAGACTCCCACAGCGATTTGTTACCGCCGAGTGGACGACCAGTCGGACCTCCTCGGGGGCGTGACATATCTGAACACCACGAAGTGAGTTGCTGAAAGAGACGAATTGATTATGAATGAATTGATGAAAGATAAAGAGTAAAGAAGCGCGTGCTTGAGAGCGTCGGTCGTGGCGTGGAAGTGCTTCGGGACGGACGCGTACTGCTGCGAGTGGGAGTGCTGCACGAAGAGGCCTCTCCATTGGTGGCAAATGTACGTGCTTCTCTACTCTTTCAACACTAAAGTGGCCGACTTGCAGCGTGGGCTGGCTGTGCGTGCTGTTCGGCCTGCTGACTTGCTGCTGCTGTTGCTTCGCTTCCTGCTGCTGTGCCAAGGCGAACGGGGGCAGAGGAGCCGTGGGAGAGCAGCAGAGGCCGTGGAATGGACGCCAGAGAGGACCCTACGGCAGAGGACCCCCTGGAGGACCGCCCGGCCAGGCACGAGGCCCCAGGGATATGCCTGTACGCCAACCAAAACACGCTCTTTTATTTCAGAGAAAACCCGTATTTGTTTGAATTGTTGGTGATAAAAGCCAAAGAGATAATATGTAGAAGAAAGAAAACAATTTCAGTCGAGCTACGACAACCCACCGCCGCCGATCTACTAAACACCCGCAGATGCTCTCCCAGCTTTCGCGTACTCCCAATGCGAACATTTTCATCGTCTGCTTCTATCTACTTAATACTCTCAGAGTGTGAAACGATTGCAAACTTCATGCCCTTGCACCAAACACAATTAGACGGAATCTGCATATGCGTGGTCTTTAGAGACATTCTATATTATCTTGCTAAGTAACTAAATAAACAGTTTATAGTATATTCGGTACGCATTTTTCAGTGCAAAATTAGCTATGAACAAAATATGGAATCCACTGTTAGCAGGGGGCTTATATGTAAATACATGCATATATGCAGTTGCCAGCCATTTTTTGCTCGAATCGGCAATCTGTAGTTCCGCATGAATAATGAAGTGACAATTCCTCGCCAGCGAATGGTGTGGAATTGCCACTTCCAAGTGAAAACATTGCAGCACTATATTAAAAGGGAAAGCCAATTCGCTTGAATTTAGAACTCTAGAGAGAGAGAGAGAGAGAGAAATAGATAGATAGATAGATAGATAGATAGATAGATAGATAGATAGATAGATAGATAGATAGATAGAGATAGCGAACATTAAATATGCACAGAGAGAGCATAGCGAGAACTCAGAGAGAGAAAAGTAACTTTCCAAAAGAGCAGAAACTTTGTGTACGGAGTGTGGAGTAGAACGATAAAGTAGGATTTGAAGAGACGCCGATTTGAGAAGAGAAAAGGAAGGGAGATGATGCATCGACGAATTGAAAAACACATGGGATTACAAGACCTGGAATAAACCGTGATAGAATTGTGAAAGCGGGAACTTCTCTCTATAAAGTGGTGCGATATAAAAACGTCACTAAACTATTATATTAATTGTTTGTATAATGGAATAATGGAAGGGTAACTGTAAATTGATTTGCTACGGCCGATCCACGAGAATGGTTCTTTCTTTCGTTTATCATTGCAGTCCTTTGTCATGCCCCTAAAAGTGAAGAAAGTCATAGGTCCCTTTCTTCTGGTTGTTTGTAGAGCCTCAGGCAGAAGTGGAATGGAAGTGCCAAGCAAGGAACCTCAACAACCTCTGCCATTCTCCTTTGTTGCCACGTGTCGTTCTGCTCGGTGGAATATGCTCAACTCTTCACCCGAACAGAGAACCCTTTCACCCTCTCTGTCTGGCATCTCTCAGTCTGTTCCTCTTTCTATCATGATTTCTCTTTCTATCTCTGTGTCTCTCACTTAATCACACGGCTGTTGTTTCCACTCTCTCTCTCGCTCTATCAACTTCACTCTGCCAATCTAACCCCATTCTTCTTTCTCTCTATTTTCCTTCTCTCCCTCTCTTTCTCCCTCCCTCCCCACTCCTTCTCTCCCTCTCTTTCTCCCTCCCTCCCACTCCTTCTCTCACTCTCGGATCATAACGGGGGGCTGCCCGTTGTTCACAACCATACAGTCATACCTGCATTCGTTTTCACCAGGAGAACTCACTTTGCTCACTCTTTTTCTCTTTTTCCTCCACTCTCGCTCGTTTCTCTGACTGGCTGACTCTCTCTGTATTCCCAATCATTCCATCAGAATGCCCACGTCAGTCTTTCGCCCTCCCTCTCTCTCTCTCACTAGCGTCCTTATGTGCAAATACACGATACGAGCCCTGGGGCCACCTTCGCCGTGAGCGTACAAAAGTGCCTCGGGCGAAGCCAGGAGCGAGGTTGAGAGGGCCGAGTCCTTCCGTGTCTGCCTCTGTGTGCCTAGCTGAGATTCTGACTGGCCAAGTGATGAACTCACCCTCTTTCCCTTCTCACTTCCACAGTCATCGCTTCATTACTCATATCCCACTTTGGCCCCCTATTCATCTCTTTTTATTATTAATATAAAATGCCTTTAACTAGTTGCTTCTTTTTGTGGAACACATTTCAATTGGGAACCCTGAATGACCCAGTGCCTACTGATTCATACATACGTACATATTACATGCATGTTTTTACAAAACTGTCTCTCGCAGTGCAACCAAGGTTAAAGGAGCACGAAATTCAATAATATTTGAATTTTCCTGGCCATAATAGTCGCGTGTCTCTAAATCACATGCAATCATGACTAGAATTCAAGAGCCCCTTTTAAGCCAATAATCATTGACTCTCTTCATAGTTTTTTATTATCCATTTATGATCCCTTCATTCTTGTCCATATATCTCCTAAAAATGGTTATTCGATATTTTTTTTAAAATAAGTTTCAAAACTTCCATCATCTACAATCGTTTTGTGTTGTAACCGTGATCTTTTCGCAAGCTGCCTCGTTGTCTAACGGAGGCTGTTGACTTTTTGTTATTTGTTTGCTGAATGCAAACATGAAGCTGAGTGTTTTGATTCCTAATCAAAGAGAACTCTCTTTAATCTGAGACTTCCTTTACCTAGATTCCTCAGAATGGCCGGCCGCTCTCCCGTCGCCGCTCTCCTCTCCTTCCTTTGTCTTTTCCAGCTGGCAAGTACGTGTATCAGTAAGTTTCCGTGTCCACTGTCCACGTCCTTTCCTCTGCTTTTGCTAGTCAAAATTTCCTTCAAATTTAATTCATGTTGCATTTTTACATTTCAGAATACAGGAATTCTTCAGTCAAATTCTTCTCCTTCTATCGCTGAGCACATTCGTTCATCTTTTATTTTAATCATATCTCGTTTAGAGTCTGTTTGAATATTTTATATGATGAAGCAAGCAACCTCATTTGATCTCTCCCTTTCCCTTTTTGTGTTTGTGAGAAGGGAGTGTGAGTCATGGCGGAAGCAAAAAATGGTTTGTTGGCACAGAGCCAATAACGGTTTGAATCTATTCTCTCTCTCTCTCTATTCTATCTTTATACAGCTCTGCCGTACAGTCAGTACCTGGGCGGCCGTCCCTACTTCCTCCACCAGCAAACCGAGTGCAAGGGCGGTAAGGTCTACCAGGTCGACAACGTCAGGGTACGATCCTGCTAATCCTGACAAATTATACTACTTCTAGTATTCGTGAAAATTTACAGGATACACATACATATAAATGAAAATATTAAATGAATACCTTCTTGGCAGGACATCGGGCAGTGCAAGGAGGCCTGCATTCAATTCGACTGCGCTGCCGTGAACCTCTTCCAAGTTAACGAGTTCCAGTTTACCTGCGAGATTCTCTCGAACATCGTCGGTATGATTCCTGCGCAAGGATCTGCTTGTTACGCCACTCGTTAGAGAGAGAGAATGAGAGGGCCACGAGAACGTCTTCTTGCCAAGCTATGAAGAGAGTCCATTTATTCTTTCTTGTTATACAGTCCCGCTCAACATCCGGTATTAATAGTATTAATAGTATTAATATAAATAATACAAAATGGAATAGCGCGCTGAATACGCATTTTCGTGCCATTTCGAGTAGGAGTTTAACTATTTCGACCATGGAGATTACGGCTGTGAAGACCGTTTTTAAAAATATGTTGAAATGGCAGAGATCTCATAATATTGCATTTAATTGGGCCGTGTATGGGTTCCAAACGGGCTGGCTTCAACTCCTGGACTACAAAGTGCAAAATAAAGTGAAATTTTCAGAGCACTTCTTACGTTTTTTGAGTTTCTTGTTTTATTTCGTTTGAGTTTCTCATTTTGTTTATGTATAAACGACGAAAAAAAGCAAAAAAAAAATTTCGTGCTTGCAAAAATCTGTTCTCAAAAGGGTATCGAACCGAGACCTCAAGATTACCGGTCAAAGACTTACCAATACTCTACAGACGGTACGAACAGATCTGATGATACGTTTCTTTGGACAGCGTCGAATGCCTCACAAAGGAAACGTCGATTCTGAACACGTTCGCTCATACTTTAGTGGGAGACAGAGAGAGAGAGAGAGAGAGAGAGAGAGAGAGAGAGAGGGAAGGAGGGAATGCGAGAGAACGAGAAAGAGGGAGAGAGGGAGAAAGAGAAAGAGAGACCCGTGGAGCGAGAAATAGAGAGCGAGAGAGAGAAAGAGATAGAGAGAGGGCGAAAGAGAGAGGTGAAAGAAGGTGTAGGTGCTGTTAGCTGACAATGAGAAGAAAAAAATCGTTGGTCTAACGTCATACCGTAGCTTCAGATTGAAACGCAGAGTAGATGTAGTCGACGCTGCACCTTCTTACGCCTCTTTCTCACTCTCTCTCTCTCTCTCTCTCTCTCTCTCTCTCTCTCTCTCTGTTTCCCACTAAAGTATGAAACAGAGAGTGTTCAGAATCGACGTTTCCTTTGTGAGGCAATCGACGCTGTCCAAAGAAAGGTATCAGCAGATCGCTTCGTACCGTCTGTAGAGTATTGGTAAGTCTTTGACCGGCAATCTTGAGGTCTCGGTTCGATACCCTTTTGAGAACAGATTTTTGCAAGCACGAAAATTTTTTTTTGCTTTTTTTTTCGTCGTTTATACATAAACAAAATGAGAAACTCAAACGAAATAAAACAAGAAACTCAAAAAACGTAAGAAGTGCTCTGAAAATTTCACTTTATTTTGCACTTTGTAGTCCAGGAGTTGAAGCCAGCCCGTTTGGAACCCATACACGGCCAAATTAAATGCAATATTATGAGATCTCTGCCATTTCAGCATATTTTTGAAAACGGTCTTCACAGCCGTAATCTCCATGGTCGAAATAGTTAAACTCCTACGCGAAATGGCACGAAAATGCGTATTCAGCGCGCTATTCCATTTTGTATTATTTATATTAATACTATTAATACTATTAATACCGGACCCAACAATGTTGAGTGGGACTGTATATATATATATATATATACATATACATACATATTTACAGTTACCTAGTCATAAATTCTGTGATATGATTGTTGGAACCCAGCTTTACAATAGTTTGATGCAAGTATTTGAAGAATCGCAGGTTGTTTTCAATGTTTTAAACAATATCTCGTTGAACTGTGAATTTACGATAGTTGTATGTACAATGTTGCAATCTAATAACAGCCCATGCCATCGCAATGCCGAATAAACGCAATAAATAATCGCCTCTGGGATGTTCACGGCAGACTGTAAACGAAAAAAAAGCAATGTAATCTATTCTCTCCAATCCGGGCCAGATTTCCTCCTCTCTTTCGTACAACACTCCATTTCAATCTCTTCTGCTTCTCGGATTCTCTATCTCTCTGTCAATAACTTTCACTCTACTCATTTTCTCTCTCTTTTTTCCAACAGTCTCTCTCTCTCTTACTCTCTCTCCTCTCTCACTCTTGCACTCTCTCTTCTGTCGACAAGGCACAAATCAAATTCTGGCGTCTGAAGAATGCCCTAAGGCTTGTTCACTTTCCGTATCTCCTCATAAAGTAGCAAGAAGAGGAGAGCCCCGAGAGCAGATGAGTTCGCCCCGCATTTTGGCAGAGGCAGTCTTCTTTTGCATGAGCCGCTCCATTGAATGCCAGAGCTGCCCAGAGGGGGTCGCTTCCCTTCTTCTGTTTTGTTGCCCCTGCGACACTTCAGCCAACCAGATTACGAGTTAGGAACAAACTAAATAGAGACGAAGTAGAGACTGTAAGAGAAAGAGAAGAAAGAAGATTGCTGAGTAGAGGATTGAAAGGACAAAGACAGAAAGTTTCCTGATTTCGCAATCTTTCCAATTTTAAAACGAATTCTTCGCTTTCCGCTCACAAAATCTTTGTGCGTTTAAGGAAAAATACGGAAATGCGAAAGTTGGATAAAACGAGCGGAACTGATTAAACTTAAGGATTGAAGACTCAGTGTGAAGAATGTGTCCCTTAAAAGAGTTTTATTGTTGTTGTTTGCGAAAGATAAATTCATCACAAATTTTTCAGGCTTTTATTCAAATAATGTGAAAGCGGAAAGAATCAGAAGAAAACTTGGGGAAGGAGATGATCTGGAATGATAAAAAGAACTCGGATGGTGAATAGCAGGAAGTTATCATCTGCTGTTATGGCAGCGCATAATTCTTCTTCCTCGAATGGGACTCCGCCATCTTCTTCGATGGTAATCCGCTGGGTCAGACTCCACCCCTGCAACTTCTCCTTTCTTTGCCTGCTTCGCCGTACCTCTCTCTTCCCTTTTTCTCTTCCGTCATTTCAATTCCTATCTGAAAGATTCTTCTTCTCAGCTATTCCCTTGCCTTGTTCCACTTTAAATTCCACTATTTAAGGGTGCTTCCACCGGATAGTCTCATCCTATTCCAAGCCATTTAAGGAGACATTTTGCCCACCTCTTTAGTAACCCTTCTTAGTAATTCTATGAAGTGGCTTCAAGCGCATTCTTTACTCTTCAAAGACCCAGAAGCAGTTAGCTAACATCTCTCTCTATCGCGCTCTCTCTCCCTCTCCATCTCTCCTTCTCTTCTCCTTCTCTAAACCTCATTGTCGTCCTCTCTCCCTCTCACTTTCTGTCTCTCACATTCTCGCTAATCCACCTTATTACTCACTTCTTTCTCTTTTTCTTTGTTTCACATTTCCTTACATAACGTCTAAGTTGATGAAGTACATGTCACAACGCTAAACGTGAACTGGTGCTGAGACCTTCGCAACAAAATGGAAGACGACGCCCGAGTTAGGAAACTTGGACATTTACACAAGTCTTCGTAATATTAATGTATTTTTGATACATTTATCGTATTGCTGCTATGCTTTGAAGACCAATCTATGTATCTATTTATATAGATTCATGCAAACTTGTTCAGAGTAGTGATAAATAGCATCAACCACGTCTGCTCTCTATCTTCCACTCTTTCTCTCTTCCCCCTCTCTCCTTTCCATGTTCATGCCGTCTTCGTTGTGGTTGACTCGGATTCACTGAAGCGCATTGCGTGGCGTTGTCTGAAAGGGAAGAGAGGAGTGCGAGTGTCCTCCTGAGTAGTAGAGGAGAGGGGAGTCCTCTGGGAAGTCTACAAGTATAAAAAGAGCCTGCGAGAGGGTTCAATGCCCCCTTGGCCATCTTCACCTGCATGCGCTGTGTAGATGGAGATGTCCTTGGAATTTGATTATATCCATGTGGATATGGAAACGCTCAATTGAGATGCAGATCTCCCCGCTCGGATCTTCGTCTTTCGCCGCTTCTCGAATATGCCACCAAAAAACGAATGGATAATGTCGTAGTCCACTTGCAATTCGTCACTTACATACTTTCGAGTTCATTGCTTCTTTATGGTTTGTTAGAACCATCATTTCACCAAAGTAATATAACACTGTAATATATTTGAACACAATGGTCAAGTTTTTTGGCATTAATATATGTTCTATGAATTCTCCTAAAAGCTTTCTGACAACCAAATAGAAAGCTGAACTGGAAAATGGCTTTCCGATCCGTTCCTTTCGGTATGCCAAATCTAAGAAGGTGTTTGTCTTCTTTCGGATCTGTTCAGTGGATTGAATGTCAATGTGAATAGGAAATCAGCCCTTCTCCAGAACTCCACTTTCCACTTTCACGCCCTCTAATTCCTGGCTCCGCCTTCATCGCTAACCTTCGGTATTGCTTCGTCACTGCTTCACATTATTTCTTTGTCCCCCCATATTCTCTGCATCCATCTGCTCTCTCTTCCCCTCTCTTCGCTACTAACTGTCTGCCCCTCTCCTTTTCCGCTCGCTTCCTCTCTCGCTCTCTCTCTCTCTCTCTCTCTCTGTTCACTCCTTTTTCTGCTCTCTCTCCTCTCTCTCTCTCTCATGAACAACTCGTCATTGCCAACCTTTACTCCCAATTTTGTGTCAGAACAGCCGCACTTTCCTATGCAGATTTTTGCGCGCACTTTAGGATTCGCCGCACGTGCTCAGCCGTCTTCGTCTGCATTTACCCTGTTTATCTCTGACCGGGTTTCCCTTCTACATATGCATAGCATGTGTTCTTTTTCTATTCTTTCTCTCTTCTCGTTCCAATTCTCTCTCGTTTTCTTCCCTTCTTCCCTTCTCTCTCTCTCTCTCTCTCTCTCTTCTCGTTCCCGTTCTCTCTCGCCTCTCTCTCTCTCTCTCTCTCTCTCTCTGTTTCTTCCTCACTCTACGCGCATCTCCCACTTTCTGCTCCTTCTGTCACAAAGTTGCTAGCGTCAGAAGTGCTCGTAACCTTCACTGTCACCTCACGAACGCATAATTGTGACTTGTGGAAGAAGAATGCGGCAACTCCACTGCATCTTCGTTCTGCTTCTCTTCATTACATCGCTTGAGAAGGTTCGTTTCATGTCTCTTGTCAACCAATTGTTAAAATTCTCACAGGTTCACTCTGCGCCATCGAAGTACAAGACTATTCTTGACATGGATTTTGACGCGGAAGAAGAGTTGGACGATGAGGAAGACGATGACCGATTCAACCAAGAGAGCATCTTCCAACAAGGGTCTGTTCTTCCTTCCATTACTCTAACTCTTATTTACCTTACTCATGCTCGTGCAGTGAAACTCGCGACTTTCTCCGTTTCCTGCGTGCTATCAAATACGATCACCGTCAGTGTCCCGAGGGACCGAACGGAGGTTAGAAGATTTGTCTTTCTTGGAGCTGCACGATTATCAAGCAGATCTAGAGACGAGAGTGCTCTCATGTTTATGAAGAACATGACATGTGCATTTTACAGAGATCTTTTAAGGAGATTCGAGTGAAAACACCAATGTGCGGTTAATGTTTTAGGTCCTGTCGAAGTGAAGGTTTCAATTGTTGTCAGCAACATCCGATCCGTCTCGGAAATCACAATGGTCAGCTTTATCTTTCTGTTTGGGAATATAATCATTTCACTAGCATTCTCAAGGATTATGCGCTCGAGATTTTCTATCGGGAATCATGGCGAGATCCTCGTCTTAAGTACCAGAAGGACAAATTTAAGAACAAGGTTAAAATTAGATCGGTCGTTTCGCTTTCATATGTTCGTGCTTTCTCCCTCCCACTCACTTGTACTCTCTCTCCCTCACGCTTTCATTCTCTCACTCATTCATTATCTTACTCATCTCTCTCTGTCTTACTCTCTCTCTCCTCTCTCTCTCTCTCTTTCTCTTTCTCTCTCTTTCTCTCCCTTTCAATCTCGATCTCACTCTCTCATTCTCACTCACACACTCTTTTTTCAACAAAGAGCATGCGCTTCTCTCTTTTTGCGTCATTTGGGTTTCCGAGAGCATATATTCAGACGGAGATCTCTCTGCACGAGTCGTACTCGAACTTCCTCTGGCACCCCGACACCTTCGTCCCGAATGCCATCGCTTCCAAGAATCCTCGCAAGCAGAGTGTCACTCATCGCTCTCTTCTCAGGTGGCTCATTCGCTATTTCTTATTTTGCTTTTAAAATTTTGTTATTACGGGAATTATTATCTTTTTTATTTGAACGTATCTTTTCCTGAATACGAAAAAGTTGAGGCTCCGAGAAGACGGGCGGATCCTGTTCAGTCGCCGGCTCTCGCTCGTCCTGAGCTGTGCCATGGATCTCACTCTCTTCCCTTTCGACACGCAACTATGCAAACTTGGCATCGAAAGCTGTTAGCTTTTATTTCTCCTTCTGGGGTCATTTTCACCTCGTCGGAATCATGCATTTCGCACACACAAAAGATCAAGAGCAGTTTCCCTGGAGGCCTTCCACGACGTGCTAGGCTCTTCCTCCCAGAAGTCTCTTCCCTTTAGACGGCCACACAGCTGACCTGGTCCGCTATGCCTGGTCCACCGGCGACATCAGTGCTCTCCGTCTCCAGAAAGTATCCTTGCCTGACTACCGTATCCAGTCCGCATTTGTAACCAGTCGGATGGAGAAGTATGCCACAGGTCAGCATTCTGATACATTCTTCTTTGATGAGAAGGCACCCTCTCGTTCTCGCAGGCGACTACTCTCGTCTTTACGTGTGTTTCCTCTTCTCGCGTGCTGCTGGCTTCTGCTTCCTCCAACTGATCGTCCCTTCCACGGCAGTCGTCATCACTTCGTGGGTGTGTCTTTGGATGGAGAACGAGACTTCCTTCCAGGTATCAATCTTCTTTTCTCTCTCTCTCAGTATCCTCTCTCTAATCGGTATGCAGGATATGATCTCGATCATTCTGACGATAACCTTCCTCTTGTTCTCTTACAACGAAGTGATGCCTCGAGTCAGCTATCTCAAGGCGATGGATGTCTACCTCGGTTGGTTTCCGTTGTTACTTTAACTAAAGAGGAATGTCACCCTGTCAGGAGTGTGCTTCTGCATTGTCTTCTTCTCGCTCATAAAACTCGCCATCCTCAAGTACATGCAGCAGCAGCTGCGAAAGAACACGTCAGTCATGATTATACCACGTATTGCAGGTCTAAAACATAGACAATTCTTGTAAATATCGCATCATTCAAGTGGCTTTGATGTGCATGTTAGAAAAGCTTCAGCTTACTGTATAACATGCGCGACTTCTCCACGCGTCGCAGAAATCTCGTGCAAAATTGGGTGGTCGCAAGGCAAGTTGCAAAAGAACCCGGAGAACGTTTGTCCATGTTTCATACTAACAATGACGGCTTTGTTATATGCACAAGTTTGTTGCTTTTCGAAGGGTCGGGGCTTATTAAAATTAGACCGATACTTTAACCCGGCACTTAACAGAGCGTGAAAGCTTCCTAGCACCTATCCGCATGTTACTCACTGTATTGTCAGCCCATGCTACTAACGATTAGATGCATTTATTCATGTCGTTTGCAAAAACTATTGTTGATGATGGATGCGAAGGAAAGTTTACAATCTTTCATGGTCTCCGCAGTCACATTTTCTGTGGGACTTATGTGAATGCTGATTGGTTTCTTGTGGCACAATTATATTAAAATAAGTTTTTCCAATTTTGGATTATATTATAGTGGTTGTCTTCCGCCATCTGTGGATCTTAGTGGTCCTCGCGCAGTCACTTCGATCAGCAATGGTGGCTGCCTTCCTCTGGACAGCTCTCGCTCTCTCAAGAACGGCCGCGACGCGATGCGCGACGCGTCTCGCACTCGCCGTAGCTGCTACACCAGCAAGTGCGTGCGCGCCTTCCAGTGGACGACGCAGGTCTGATTCTTCCCCTCTGCCATGACTCTCTCTTCCTGTCTCGCAGGTACTATTCATTTCCGCCTTCGTCTCTTTCTGCTTCTTCTTCTACCTCGCATACCCTAACGTTCATCAGCGAGAGCCTGACATTGACTGCGAGCACGAGAGTGCTGAGTTCCATGCAGAAGTTTTATGAGGGTTTAAGAAAAAAGATGCCAATGCTACACAAAAGTAAACCGACGTGATAGCTTTTCACAATTTTTTATAATTTTAAGTCAAGAAAGATCTCCAAACCAGCTTGTCAATCCTTGTCCGATGTTCTCACTCAAATTGAAGATACGGGAATCTTGCCTATATCTACGTATGCATGCATGTATGTATGTATGTACATATATGTGCAGAGAGTTGCATAGTTTTACTTCCCCCTTCACATGTCCACTTTTCAAGAGTTCTGAAATTTTATGATAATGCTGCATCTTTAATTTCTTTTCTATTTTGCTTGAGATAATTTCTGAAATGTCATGTGGTAGTTCGAGATTCGCATCCCAGTGCTCAGATATTTTTTGCTGTTGCTTTCATTTGAGAATTAAACCAGAAGAACCAGAAGTCAGTGATAACGTTTGACAAGGAAGAGAGAGCGAGAGAGACAGAGAGATCAGGGAAAGACAGAGAGAGCGAAAGTGAGAATTAGCGAGACAAAACGAGATAAAAAAAGGAGAGAGAGAGAAAGAATAGTGAGACGGAAGACACTTTTTTATTTAAGAAAAGGAGAGTTGAATAAAAAACTACGGAGTCTTCTTTTCCTTTTCTGGATGTTTGAAATCAGATTAACTGAAAGAATAATATTTTATCCTTTCATTAACTTGGAGCTATTATTTAAAAGTGACTGGCAGCCTCCTTCTCACTTCTCCGGGCAATACGCGTTCTCGGGATATTCGCTGTAAGACATTTCTTTGAATGAAAATAACTTTGAAATTATTTTAATATGATATTGAAGTAAAAATGTGACTTACAAGGCCCGCCAGATCTGGGCTTGGACCTTCTGGACGATGTCATCATTGAGCGTGGCCTGGTCCTTCGCAGTATATGAGCAGGAGTGAGTGGAGAGTTCCTGTGAAGACAGAAGTCATCTGTATTAGCAGAGGAAGAGAAAGTCCTCGACCACAATCTCTTTCCTTTCCCTCTTCCACTCTCAAAAACAACCTCCAGCTTTGTTGGTTCAACTTTGCTGCCGTATCCGATAGTAATGAGACCATACGAGTTCTCCTTGCGAATTGCAAGCGCGGCCTGTGCCGCATTCTCCATTGATTCGAAGCTATAATGAAGACAATCTTAAACCGGATAAAGTCCTCGATTTCCCTCTCTCCGCTCCCCCTCTTCAACTCTCTGAAGGAAGAAGGAAGAGAGAAGAGCCTACTCGGTGCTTTCAGTGAGGATGACGATGAGATGGTTGTGGATGTCATTTCGGTATCCATTCGATGACTTGCGGCACGTCTTCTGGTCGTTCGCTCGAGTCAGCGCCCTTGATATATCAAGCATCTCAGATTTATACTATTATTTCATGCATCGTGTCTCTGTCATGGTCAAGAATGGAATAAAAATAAAACTGGTCATACTTGACAATGTATTCCTGGTTGCCCGGATCAGCGAGTTCCTCTCCCTGCTCAATTGCTCGGTCGAACGCGTCCAAGCCAGAGACGCCGCCAAGGAATGTTGACACCTGTTCACGGCTCTCTTTCTTTCTCTAATCTTTTTGTCGTGGAATATCTTATCGAATAATATGGATTAATATTACTATGAATTGTAAGAAACCATAGTCATGCCGGCCTCTCCTGGCAGAGTAATGATTCCTACGTGGGAATGAGAAGGCGAAATTGTATAGATGGACATAAGACGATGCATGAACGGTTTCGCCTAAATCATGGATAAGCAAAGTCAATTTCCTTGAAGTAGAAGATAGCAATAGCTTAGAAAGGTTAGTGTGCGCGTACAATTGTCTCGTAGAATTGATTGTCATCATCCTCGCTGACGTCAACCAAGAAATAGATGTCAAAGGGAATATCTTCGGGGCCAGAAGGCTTCAGGGCTAAATATTGTTGAATTTATCCGTGGATTTTTGACAGCTATATTTTATTTGTCTTTGACAGCTATATTTTATTTGTCTATGCTTTGCAATTAACATTCCAACCGGAGTGTAGACTATTTCTGCATATAAATGCTACTATTAAACTAAATTCTCTTCTTAATCTGTGAGCACTATGAGAACAGACATTTGACAAGAAGCGCTTTATGCAGCAGACAGTAAGTAACACAACGCACAAAACGGCGAAGTAACGACTAGAACAGGGGAGGGGGAGGCACCTGATTGGGTGGCAAACTTAAATGGAGGTTACTTTTTAGGTTAACTATTAGAGCAGATAAGCGACTGTAAGCGAGAAGGCGAGGAGGAGAAGGGAAAAGGAAGAAGACACTGCTCCCTCAGTCGTAGGCTTCAGAACGTTGTGAGGGGTTGTAGGGGTGGATGGAGTAGACATTGTCGGAGAGTTTGTGAGATGTGGAGTGGTGTTGTCAGTGATGGTCGGTTGGGTTTGGCCAGTTGTGGAGGACTGAGGAAGAGTCGACCCGGTGGGTAGCGAGCCAGTAGAGGCCGAAGAAGCAGTGGGCCATGCCCGAGTAGTGTCCTGTGGCCCTGGCGGAGACTGGCCTGAGAAGGGGAGGAGTGAGAACGAGAAGAAGCAAGCACGCTTGGAGAACAGAGGAAACGGGAGCGCACTCAGGACAGATCAATCATTCTCAAGCACATCATTCATTCATTTCAGAACTTTCTCACAGATATTAAAAAAATTCTTCTTTGTCTTAGCGCTTGCAGTTTCAGCCCGTCATGCTTTGTATAACAACGGAAGAAAGCCAGTTGACAAAAGCGTTTACCAACATTTAGCGGATAATAGAGTGGCGGCAGTAGAAATAAAATATGGTAAGGGGAATAGAGAACGGGACAGTGAACAAACACTCTTCAGCTTATTTCTCTCCTTTCAAATGATTACATATCTCCTATTGTCTCCTAGAATAGTGCAAGTCCAAGGAATTGCTGACTGGATCCGGTAGGAGGAGTTCTGGGTGGCTGAGTCACCGGAGGCAGAGGAGTTGTCCAGTTACCGTCATTCGTCAGGCAGAATGTGTACACCATTCTGAAGTTGAGTTTTACTTTTTATGCCATTACTGGAACTAGTATCAATTGATACTCTTGTAAGGCACAGCGTATGGAATAGCAAGGAACCGTGCGAATGTCTGGACGTTGGAGTCAGAGCCGCTGACGGCAGCGTAGATCACATCGTCGAGATCGCAGCCGAAGGGCCGCGAGACGTACTCGTATGTGCAATTCCCGCGTCTCTCCAGCTCGGACGCGTAATCCGGCTGCGACATCGGACTCTTCTGCAACAACTCATCATCAGTACACTATGGAGGAGAAGTTAGAAAGGCACTTACTCCTCCGCTTGTGACCCAAGCCTGGGTATAGTACAGGCCTCCGACAGCCGAGCGTGTCTTGTTCGCATCCACGTAGTGATAGACGGGGTAGTTCAGCGCCCCGGCAATTGCGTACGGCTTCGCATTGTCAATGTTTGCGCTATTCTGTAAGACCGGAATGATAAACATGTATTAATCATGAAAACCAATATCTTCGATCTTTGAAGTAAACGAGAACAATATTTTACGGTATTGTTCTCGTTTACTTCAAAGGTCAAAGATATTGGTTTTAGTAACCAACCTGCGTAAATCCGACGAAGACTTGGACGCCGCCCACAGAGGTAACGCTAGTGACACACTTACCTGTTCCCTTCGTCGCAATCTGAAATGATTAAGAAATGCATCTTCCAACTGTACTGTTAGGGGGGGGGGGGCAACAGGATCACCCAGCACAAGGACGAACCGTAATCTTATGCGTTCCCGGTGCGCTGGGAATGTAGCCGAAGAGAGCCTGCTTCGCCGTTGTGTTGACCATTGTGTGTGGCTTCTGGTCAGTCAGGTCGGAGCCCTACAATTTATTCACACTCAGTCGAAGTAAGATGTTGGTCAATTGGCACATGGCCAAAATGACAAAAGGCTAGGCAAAATTCTGTAGAAATATAGTAACCTGGACATCCACGGTTAGCGTGGATGTGTCACCGGCAACAGAAATGAAGACAAGGGTGGCACCCGTATCCACCTAAACCACATCACCGATGGTAACGTTCGCCGTTATATTTTACGGGCATTGTTTAAATTAGCATTGGTTAGTTTAACGCGTTTCGTTAAATTGAAAAAGAGATATAAGAAACGGGATGATTTTACTTGGGCGTAGATGACGTGGTTACAGCTGATATCCGGAAGGATGTCGAGCACAGAAGAGGATCGCATCGTAGGGAGGAGGACCAAGAGATCCTGAAGATTCGGGATGCTTCAGCCAAAAGAGGGGAAAACCCACGTGATCGATGGTGGTGGGCGAGGAGCGGAAGAAGGTACCGCCGGTGGAGAGAGCGAAGCGGGCGATGTGCTCGTAGATGTCCGTGTCGATCGTGCCGGCGCAGTGCTTGTCATCTGCCGGAGCGTGCAGCACGGACACCTCAAGAGAGAATCGCTATCTCACGATGGAAGAAGAGGAAGAGCTGACCTTGGGATTGTGGATGCCGAAGAGAGTGTATGCCTCGAAGGCGAGTGCCTCATCACTTGGCACTGCTTGGGTCACCACAAACACCTCGGAGCCATCCAAGACATCGTTCTTCAGTAGGTGACCGAGAGCTCTGCAAGAGTATGTCAAGACAAGTGAATGAGAAGCAATGAACTTACTCGTAGATGGGCATCTGGCAGGCGCCCGGATCCGTTGCCTCGTCTGACATCTTCTTCAGAGCATCAGCTGCATCCTTGACAACAGTGAATAACTGCGTCTGATCATCCACTCCCTTCGCTGAACATTACCTTTTCTTCCATAGATTCTGTTTGCTCATTTTGTACATTTAATCTTAATAAAGGGCAGGTTAAAGTAGCAAAAACACTGACTTGTGAAGGAAACCAGCTCGAAGTTGATCAACCAGTGGGGGTAAGTTTGAGCAACGTTTCCCACGATGCTTTCCAGATTTGCAGCGAGCTACAACACAAATTTCCAGATAATAAGACTAATAGTTAGTGAAACAAGTAAAAAGTGAAACACTAAATGCTTATACTTACTGCATATAAATTGACTTATTGCAAAATGAACGTACTTTAGAGATGGCGTCTTTGTTGGCGGTGGTCTTCTCGATGACAAAGGCGAGTGTCTTGTTGTCATTGGAGAAGACGTGATCAGATTTGGACGTGCACATTACTGCAAATGGTAGCCTTTTGTTCGAACTTGCATTCGGGGCTGAGAAGAAGAATCTTTGCCACGAGAGTGAGTGAACTGACCGAACTCGCAAGCCTTTCCACCGTATCCATTCGGGCAGATGCAAGAGTGCTCGTCGTTGCTCAACTGGCCTCCATTCTGGCAGATGGGAATGCGACAAGTCGGGCCAGTCCAGTACTCGCTGCACACGCACTTCCCCTCGAAGGACTGCCCGCCATTCAGGCACAGAACCACTGAAGTAACAACTTCAGGTAGGAAGAAGTCTCTTCAGACGCACCGTGCTTGTCGCAGATGCCAGTGGAGACTCGCTGGAAGGTGTTGCCCGTGTCATCCACTCCGACGTGCTGCAAAGAATTCAGATGTGGGCAATTAAGCGAATGGAGGGGAGACCGACGAGAATAGAGAAGTCCTCGTTAGCAGTCTCCTCGCACGAGACAGGCTGCGATACCCATTCGTAGTTGCAGTTCACACGAGGCACGTATACCGCAGCCTGCGATCAGAAGGGATAGCTGAGGACATTCAGTGGATGGACCACCTCGATGAGATGGGCAGAAGTCTGGCCGAAGGAGTAGAAGAGAGCGTGACTCAGGTAGGACGTGTCATGGTCACCTTCGATTGCAACAGACGCGATCACATAGTTGGTCCCTGAGAGAGAATATGTAGAGAGTTTCAAACGAAACAGATAAAGTACTTGAGTCGACGTTGGCAGTGGGCTCTGGCAAGTCTCCGTGGACATTCTCGTTGAATGCCGATTCCACTCGCACGGCCGACTGCGCGCGGACCTTCAAGCAAACCACTCATTCTTCATCAGGGTACAAACCATATCAACTGAATGCAACACTTTAAGAGAGCATTCTAAGATGGCTGACCTCGACGAAGCAATAGCCAGAACCGTTCGTTGGCTTCGTAGTCACAGTCGCGTAGTACTTGCCCGGCGCAATGTCATCTATTCACAATATCGATTCTCACAATGGATGGCTCTCTATTGCTTCAATGATGCAACTAAGAGCTAAATGGATATTGCATGATTCTAAAGCATATTGTATAAAAGTTCGTTGATGGAGAAACTAGAAACCGTCTCCGATTCGGCCAGGCGTGTGATCAAGATCGTAAGCCAGTTTCTGGCAGACCACCACTTTCGAGACATCGCATTTCGTTGCTTCCCTGCAATCTCGCTAATCACTTTCATTGTTCATGCGAATCAATAATGGCAGAATACTCTGATAATGAATGACGTCACCAGGATCCATCGGAGTTGATGAAAGCGCAGGGCGTGTTTGGATCAGTTGGCACCTTTCCGTCCTTCCAGAAAGTGTCTGTCCCAACTGGCCCGGTCTTTCCATTTCCGTATTGGAAGACCCAGACGTTGTCGATGAAGCGAAGGCCGAGCCATGCTTGAATTCCATTCAAGGTTGCTGTAAAAGGAAAAGACATTCATTTTACTAACTGCTTAAAGTGTTCTAATTTCATTGACCAATTGAAAAAAGGTATTGCCATGCCCCTTCAACCGACTTTTCAAATACTGGTGCTTGGAAATGGAGAGGTCGTCGATGATATCGGCGCCCTGATAGGCGCAGACCTGAGCTGCGTTGTCTCGTGTCTTCGGCAGCCCATCGAAGCGAATGCAGTACTGAGAGAGTGGCTGCCACTCTTGGTCGCAGGCTGCAATTCCAGTTCGACCCTTCTCTGGAAAGGAGAGCACGACTCACGGTTTCTATACTCGACGATGTGCCATCCGGTCTGCTGGTCGTCCACGATCTCGATCGGAGTATCGCTGAGAGGGCGGCCTTCAATCAAGTATATTTATAATTTAAAGAAATAATTTTATGTCGCGTGAAATGGAAAGATGAAATTAAAATTCACTAACCATCTGCCTTGTAAACTGCGATGGAGCTGTCGGTTCCTTGCGCGATTACCTTCAATTTTGAACATTAACATTAAGAATTATTCTTCGGTATTAAATCTTCGGTATCTCTCAACTTCATATTTCATATTTCTGTCTTCATACGTTAACATTCTCTCTCTATCGCACTCTATTTCTCTCTTTCCCTCTGACCTGGATTGTCTGGGTGTGCGCATCGATTGGGAAGTAGACGTTCTGTGACTTCGTGCAGTCGTCGAAGTATCTTTGGTAGATAACTCCGGACGAATAGAAGGTTGGCAGCAGACGAACCACTTGTTCCACCTGATAAAGCGGATGAGATAGAAAGAGAAAGGAGAGAGACAGCAGAAGAGCATGCCTGTTTAGCGTGGAAGGTGTAGAAGTGGCCATTGGATCTCTTGGCAGCCGTGATGAGAAGTTTGAAGTCGGTTTCGTTGGCGTTGCAATAGTAACCAGTGCCTTCCGGTATATACGTCTGTAATTACATTATTGATAATGTAATGTTTACAAAGTGGCAGATATGATCCTGCCTGGAAGACGTTGAGGAGTGCTTGTGACTGGCGGAGTTCTTCAGCGACTTGAATGGCGTAGATCAGACTCCAGACGTTGTCGGGGATACTTGACTTAAAACAATTCCATAAAGATTGTTTGTTTCCTACATATGTTTGTTTCTTTTTCCTTTTAACCATTATAATATGAATAGAAAGAAGAATAGGTATAAAAGTGGGGATACTTGGAAAACGTTGATGATGCTTCCACGTGGAACTCCCTCACGCAACAACAGAGCCTCGCGAAGTGCTGTCCATGTCTTCACCACGCATTCTGTAAAACGGGTTGGGAGAGCGAGAGAGAAAAGAGGGAACATGAGCGAGAGAGGTTAGAGAGAGAGAGAGCGAGACGATGAGTAAAAGAGAGCGAGAGAGAGCAAGAAAGAGAGAGGAGAGACAATACAATCCAAGAACGATGTAAAGACTACTTGTGTCGGTAGAGGGAGCAGCTGCCAAGTCGGAGACCTTCTTAAGCACGGCGTCATACTCTCCTGCACGGGCATCCACGAGGACTCCGCCATCTTAAGGAGCTTCAGTTTGTAAGTTCTCTTCGCATGTGTTCGATTAGGAAAGCGTTCTGATAGTGACGGTAAATGCGTACAAGTGGAGTTGAATCCAACGAGAACGACCCGTCTGATCCAGTCGGCGTGCTGGCTGTGCACGTCGCGGAGTACATCCGGCAGCACTTTGTTCAGGGATTGCAGCTGGGAAGAGGCCGTTCTATTCCTTGCACTTCTAGCCAAGAGCGGGACTGACCGTGGCGTATCCGGCCTTCGTCATCTCCACTACGATCATGAAGTTGACGCCGAGTCCGAACTGCGGACGAGGCGCTGGCTCGAGGCACGTCGCTGCAGAGAGAAAAAGATCGATAATTCCAAATTTGTCTTTCTCTAATTTTTATTAACATTTTAAGACTCATCAAAAGTTGACTTCAAAAAAGATAGAATGTACCGTATTCGCAGAAGCGCCCAGCGAATCCAGGGGGACAAGAGCAGCGTTCTCTTCCAGGCTTCCCTCCATTCAGACATTCGATCTGCTCGCAGTGAGCGCCAGTGAAGAATGGCATGCAGATGCAAGTGTTGTTCGGGCCGAGAATTCCGCCGTTCTGGCAGTCGCCCGGAGGCTCCGGAGTCGGATGGACTAGAAGAAAGACAAGTAGCCCTGTTCATACTGAGTGAGAACTGACAGCGGTAGCAGTACATGGAGCCTGCTCGTTGGATGTAATAACCGATCTCATCACGAGCAAAGAACTAAAAAGAAATCAATCTTTCCATTGTAGATGATTCATGAAGGCGTCATTACACCGAATGTTACAGTACTCACATTGAAATGGAGAACTTCTCGTTCGCGGTTGCAGGTAAAAGTTGGGAAGTAGAATTTGTAGGAGCAGCCGTCGCGGTAGATGCCGTTAGCCGCGTACAACTCAAGCATAAATCTGCTTACTCAACAGATCTTTCTTGTCTTTTATCAAATACTTCTTCACATGTCTTAAAGGTGATCTACCAACAAGCATGCAGAACAGAATTACACAATCCGATCGATACCTCAATTTCGCGATCGCCACGGAAAGTGTAGATGTTGAGGGAGGTGAAAGCTCGGTCGGGACGGAAAACGCGGTAGTCGTTGAGGTGGAAGACTGGCGCGGCCTCCACACCTAAGGTGATATTTTATATTCTCTTGTTCGCATGCTACTCGTATTCCATGATAAAGATCATATTCTAAGTGAGATCTTCTCACCCGATAGGGGCTGCACAAAATTGCTGTCTTGGTCGAGCATCGCACTGAAGCCCCAGAAGATGTCTCCAGGAGGCAAGAGAGAGCCGGAGAGGTGAGAGGACTGAAGTGGATCAGGGTTAGAAAGAGAGGAGGAGAGAGGAGTAGACTCATAGACTCATTAAACCTGGAAGACGCGGAAGGAACAGAAGGCCTGGGCCGGGTTTGTCGCGACCAGGAAGTCGTAGTTACCGAGCATGGGATTGTCGAGGTGCCTGAGAACTTCGAGAGTCTTTCCAGTCACTTGCGGTGACTAACTAACCAGATGTAGAAGTCCTCGTGGTTGAAGACGAGATTGGGGTGAGCAACGTCCCCATTCGGGTCAGTCAGTTTGATGAAGAGATTCTCTGTAGAGAAAGGATCACATAGTCCCCTTGCTTGAGGCTCTTATTTAATGTCTTCTATCTCTTTGCACTTTCCTAAACCTCCTCCCTGTCTTCTTTCTATCACTTCCTCTTAATTTACGCACTTCCTTTAGCGATGACAGCGAGAGTGTCTACAGTCCGGTCAACAGAAATGGTCTTGTAGAGATTGTTCTCTGATCCGCAGAACTGGCGATCTCCAGTCAAAAGCAGCTGCGATCGGTAGGAAGTGTAGCGGAGGTGGAAGTAGAGCACCTGACGAGGAACAATGAAGACAACTTAGAGGGAGAGAGAGGCAAGTACATATGTACAATATTACTTAACAAGTCAATATATGTATTTTTCTTATACATTCTTCCCCTTACATCGTGAACATTTTTGACGTCCCTGATGAAGACGGCTGAGCCCGAACTTCTCGCCGAGATGTCGTCTAGTGCCTACATTGAAAAGTCATATTATACAGACGATTAAATGCTCCAAGCAAAAAGAATGCTATTTCAGAATGAAAAACATTTTTGCGCTCCTCTGAAAGATCGATAATTCCAAATTTGTCTTTCTCTAATTTTTATTAACATTTTTAGAATTTTCTTCAGCTCACCCTAAATTGCGGGGAGTCCTCGTCGGGGGCGCAGGAACTGGAAGCATCGGGCTGGATGTAGAAGAAGTTCAGCTGCAACCATTCATTCTTACTCATCATCTGATTCTCCTTTCCTCTAGACCAGAAATAACGAACTGGAAGACGCCAGTAGGAGTCGAGCTGGAAGAGAGCTTCGAGGTCGCTGTCGTAGTCGCCAGGGAGGGCGTCCGTAATCACGTAGACTGGAGACTTGTTCGTGATCAGCAGATCGGTCAGGGCCTTCAATTGTCATCGGTCATTCTGAGAGGAAGAAAGGGAAGCGCCACCGTTGCGGTCGCACTGAAGACGGCGTCGGTGCAGTTGCCGTCCGTGCTCGTGGAGTTGGCAAAGAGCTGTGCACAAACACTTATTCTTATCATCTGTGTTCGTACTACTTTTCATGCGCTAAAAAATAAAGCTGAAGTGAACCTCAAGTTGTTTTGCCAAGGCGGTCACGTCTCTGAACTCGTCAGAGAAGATGATCTCTACAAGAATTTGTTTAATATCAGGAAAGAAGGTATGTACATTGTTGTATCTTTTCTCACTGATTCGCCTCTTCTCTTTTTAACTTCGGTTCATGCAAATATTGCCATTGTCAAAGATATATATGTAGGTTAGGCTGACTGACGATTGTTGTTGAAAGCGATGAGTGCAAAGCGTGAGAGATACTCCGGGTCGAATTGGAGGGCCTCCAGCATGTCCAGCACCGCAAGGCGAACCTATTCATAGTCCTTTTTAATATTCTATTTCAACCAATTTGAGTGGGGCAGATATGATTGAATTGGCAGAGACCTGCTTGATGGCTTCGGCCATGGACTTGCGAACTCGAATGACGAGGACGAGAGTCGGGCGGTTGACATCGAAGCCGTGGCCGGCTTGCTCCGAACACGTCACTGAACAAGGGTTGCATTTCCTAGTCTAAGATCTCTTGTCTCACCATCCTCGCAGTGCAAGCCAGTGAACTCGTTGGGACAGCGACAGCCTTGGCCGTCCGCCAGGGGCGTTCCTCCGTTGGCACACAACGCGTAGTCGCAGGTTGGGCCAGACCACATATCCGCGCAGGCGCAGTACGCGTCTTGGCCAGGGATCTTAATTATGAATGTACATATCAACTTTCAACTGGAGAAGCAGAAAGCACTATTTACAAGGTTAATTTGTGTTTATTATGGGTATAAAAATATATAAAAAAAATTTTATGAAGTGTAGGAACCTGAACAAGCACGCCACCGTTGTTACACTGTGTTGGGGGAGTCGGCTTGGGTGTGGAGATGGCGGGAGTTCTTGTAGGAGGAGAAGGATCAACTGAACACAACAAGCACTGCACTTCTCTTCAATGAAGAGAGGTTCAAGTCCTACCGAGACACTTGAATGTTCCTGCACGTCGGAAGACGAATCCTTGGAAGTCGACGCCCTCTGCCACGAGGGTGTACGCACCCGTGACGGAGCAGAAGAACGAGTCCACGAAGAACTCGTAGCCGCAGCCGAAACGAGTCGACAGTTGCTGGGGACGCAGGATAACCTGACGGGAAAGTAGAGTCATTTCGTGATCTTTCACTACTACAGTATGCCAAGTGCCGAAAAGGATGACTGACTCCTCCAGGCGCGAAGATGGTCACCGACTTGAGCGTGGCCGGAGATGGGTTGTTGTTGGCGTGGAGTGAGAGCGCGTTGAACTCGTGCACTATCGCATTCGGAGTACCGAAGTCGTAGCTGAATTAGACAATGATAATAAATGATAGGGAGAGAAGAGAAAGCAAGCACCGATCACGCTCGTCGCCTCGTGTGAACTCTGAGGAGAGAGTCACCTTCGTACGGGCCTGGAAATGTTGACGTTAGCAACTTTCATGCAAACAAGTACAGACAGTAAGTAGTATGCTTACATAAGCATGTACATACATATATGTAAGCATGCGAAGAGCGGATACTTACATGGAATTCGAATTAGTTTTTTTTATAATTATGTTTAATGTGCTGACGTTGATGAGAAGGACACAGTTGGCATTATCAGCATCAGCCGAGGGCCGAGTGATGTACACTCCTGGCGGCAGTTTACTACAATATACAGTCGGTTATATCGCTTCTACAGTTCATTTGATATTTGCTAAAGTAAGCGCTGATTTGCTTACTTGAAAATCACTTCTGCGGAGCGGCTTGTGTAGGCGAGGCGGTCCGGTTGATAGACAACGCCTGCATATAATCCTTATTTATTAACTGGCAGGATTTATCCACCATTCTCGATTTTTCCACTTCACCTTGAGCATCGGTGACAACGACCTTCGGGTTGACATCCTTGTCAGCCTGGATGAAGATCTCGACGTAGCTGAGTGAGTCATCGATGATTGTTGTGTGGATTCGGTTGCAGGCGCCCATGGGAGCTACGTCAATCGGATACGTTGCCTATAGCAGTCGCTCATTTAATTCTCGGGCAGAACATCCAATCGTGAAGAAGTTCATTATAGTCGCTTTTTAAATAAAGATACAAACGAACATCATCGATTTCAAATTGGCGAGGGTTGACGAAGGGATTCGTCTCTTGGCAGATAGCTTAAAAATGTTTTCTTTCTTTCCAAGCATAGTGCATATGACAAGACTCCAGAATATTGTGATGATGTCATTAGTACTTACGGAATTCGCAGAACTGCCCCGTGTAGCCAGGCATTTCGCATGTCTTCGCGATGGGCAGAGACTCGGCGATTTCCTTAAATCTTTTTTTAAAGTGTTTCAGTCTTGTATTTTTTTACACCCAGGAGGGGGCTAAGCCAGGAAGTGCAAGAGTTCTGCCCTCCCCACGCACCACTCGGTCGGTGTTCCTCTTCCGTCTGACGTGCTCGCTCTCCATCTTCTCCGGTGTCTCTCGCTCTGCATGCTCGTCGAAGTGGTGCACGTACTTCACGGCCGAAGAATGGTCCCAGGTCTTGAAGACTGAAGAAGGAACCTCTTCCAACTACCATTGGATCTGAGAATGAGCTCACCCTCGAGGATGTCATCATTTTTAATCTGCGCCCGAGCCACTGCGATGAACGCAACAGCGAGAAGCGCCACTCCGGGGACGCCCACGCCGCGCATTCTCACCGTCTCGACCCTGTTCAGTTGACAGTTTTTAGGTCCAACAATCAACGAATCAACTCACTTCAACCCCGTTCATCTTCTTACATCGAGAATATGACAACATATTCAAATCAATTCAGAATAGTGAGAAGGGGGGGGGGGGTTTGAGGGGGGGGGGGGGGGTGAACCTCTGGTGCATACCAGAGACTCACCTCCTGGGACGTGATAGAGAGCGTGTGAGCGTCTTCCCGAGTGATGAGCCAGGCCAAAACAGCACATGAGGTAGCACAACATATGAGGCTGGCGCAACCAAAAGGAACTGAGGTGAGCGGGGCAGAAAAAGGGAGATTACTCTATGCGTACATATATGAAAAGAAAGGTAAGCTATCTTGCTTAAGGAAGAGGAAATCCATTGTCATGATCCATTCATACAGTATCTAAAAGTGGTAGATACAGTATCCTGGGCCAAACACATCTCTCGAAAAGACTTTTCTGTACATCGGAGCCATCTCCTCGAAGACGGCTGCCGCATTCGGCTGACAATAAGAAATGGCGTGTTTGGAGAAAACAGCGCTTCTTGTCTTTGATCTTATCTGCACAGAACATGTCGAGACTGGGAAAGTTTCTCTGTCGCAGCATGCCTTATCCATTCAGCTGCACTCTAGTGCACACTCACTGAATTTACAACCGCTTCCCCATCACTCCTGGGACATTAACTACACTGCTTTGTCACCAAATTATTACCAAGCACGACTCCTCTGGAGCCGCTGCTTGCACATTAACAAGACAGGTAGAGCAATTAAACGGCGCTTCAGAATATAACTCGCTATCAAGTAGAAGCTATTTACAGCAGATGATGGCAGTGAGCTACTGAAGAAAGGAATCCGTAATGTTCAAGAGTTCCATCTAAAGTACCTGGGTTCAAAAGAACACAATCCCATTGCATTTTCGAAAGCCTTTACAAGGTTTTCAAGAATTCCGAACAGATCATGGCTTTGTTTAATGAGAGCAGATTCACTGATTCACTTGCTTATCCTTCTATGTACATACATTCGAGTCATAGAATATTCATATGGGAAAGATAAAATTTACTTAAAAATGTTTCTTCCCGTTGTCGCTTAACTTTTTTCTACCCGCCGCAGTTATTTTATTTTTTTTATTAAACTTTTTTCCACATCCATAAATCGGTTGCCTACCATAATCTTAGTAATCGAGCTATTGCATTCTTTTTTTCCTGCTGCTCTACATCGATCAAAATTTTCTATCTGCTAGCTCGACAGTTAGTTTTATATCCACTAGGAATGTAAAATTACCTCTCAATATCTGAGTATGGAAATTGTGAGATCTTCACACTATTGAACGATGTAAATTAGTGTAATTGTATTTTGTTATTGCAAGCAAATGACATGTCTTTCCAGGAGCGGAATCTCTTATCATCGCCAATGGCTGATGACTTTCTACCAGATTACGGATGAGTATGGGAGCCGCCTTTTTACGACGTTTGCTTCTTTTTTACGATTGGTATAAGCCCGCGACATTTATCGGCTGTCACTGTTTACAACTCTGAAATGACGCCAATTATTGGCTCCACCCTTAAATTTTCCTCTCAATGACATCTTTAATTGTTTCTATTCTTTATTATTGCCCTCCAATTCCTCGTTGAAGCAATCTTATTATTTTAAAAATTGTTGTTTTCTAGTACAGTAAGATGGCGTACGCAATGTGCATAAATTACAAAGAAAACAATTTAAGTTCACTAAACTGTTTTTTTTTAAATATAACGATATCAGATAGCAGTTTGCTTTTTCACCGTGTTTACATTTATGTTATGACGAGGTCAGAATATAAACCATTTCCTTTATAACTCGATCTTCATAAAACATTCGACAACTTTATATACTCTGTTTTGGCTTGTTTTATGGCGATGGAAAGCACTTCCGGAAGAAAAGGAAAATTGCATTTGTATATGAAGTTCAAATGGTCTTGAAGACAAGGGTACGAAGTTCACTGTTGAGTCGTATGGGAACACGACGAAAGGCAGAGGAAGACTCATCCACAACATCACTCAGAGAGGAAGCATCTCCCACGCAGTCCAAGAGCACCAAGTGATTGCCTGAGGCACGAGAGAGAAAGAGAAAGAAAGAAAGAGAGAGAAAGAGAGAGAGAGAGACAAATAAGTGAGAGGGAGAGAGTTTCTAACCAATCTCGGCCGGGCAGTCCTGACGGAGAAGCTCTCCAATCATTTCATCGATCACGGCCTCAGTCACTTCGGCGAACTGAAGAAATAATGAAAGTTGTGCATGGCCGTCAAAGTACTAACAGACGAGGCTAGCTGGTTTTATTTCTCGAAGGATCAGAAGCTGCATGGAAGAGCTAACCTTGATGTCCTTCTGCTCGGCCTTCTTGGCGGCTGCGTATGCTTGACGATAAAAGTCGCTGTAGTTCTCGCCTGCCTTCTGCACAGCCAAGAGAAGCGAACGCTAAATAGAGAGGATCCCAGTCTCTCCTTCTCTCTTCATCATTCTTCTCTTCTTTGTACCGGAGCGCGGTTGTCCACGGGTTGTCTTTGAACGAGCACAGAGTCTGCGAATGTAATCGAGACTCCAGCCACTCTCTTCAACTCGCGCATGCTCGCCATGTCCTGAACAGAACAACAAAAGCGATAGTCAAAGTAGAGACCGAATACAACGTCAGAAAAGAGAAGAGTGTACCAGTCGAAGTTCGTCATGGTTGATGTCGTAGTGGCACGGCGTGCCAACTTCTGCCGGGGTGTAGTCATGGATGGTGAGGCGACCGGAGGGAAAGGCACTCAGGCCGGCAGTCAGCAGATGCGCTCAATTTCATTTTTTCGTTCTCTCTCTCTCTCTCTACGTATCTTGTCTCTCTCTTTTTCCCAGTCTCTCTGTCCTCTTTCTTTCTCTCCCTCTCTCTCTCTCTGTATCGTCTCTCTATTTCTCCCATTCTCTCTGTCTACCATGCAGTCTTTCGTAGTGGAGATGCAGAGGATGGAAGTGAATGGCGTGGCTGCTCTCGATGATCGGCTGAGTCTGGCAGTGAATCGCTACTTCCACATCGCGACAGTCACGCATTCGGAATTGCTGGCCGGCATAGAACACACGACACGACGTGCAGCCACGCACGAAGAGACTAAGAGAGAGAGAGAGAGAGAGAGAGAGAGAAGGAGGGAGTGAAAGGGGAGGGAGAGAATGAGAGAGAGAGAGAAGAGGCCTAGTAACCTTCCGGTGCATGGTCCCACGATGAGAGTGCAATCCGTGCACTCATCGACCATGACACTCCCAGACACGTCGAGGATTGCGATGACAGATCGCTGTAGAAGGAGAGAGCATGAACATGTTGAGAGTACAAAGAGGAACCTTGCAGCTGTCCACGGTGACTTGCTGGCCGGCGATATCATTCCGGATAACAAAGTCTCCGTCGATGCCGGCCACGCGGTACTTCGACATGTCCATCTGCTCTGCTCGGCGGATGTCCCTGAGGAAGAACTTGCTTATTTATGTCAATTCAGTTGAAACAACGGGGGTTTGACAAGGCACTTCATTAAGACTTGAATTCTCATGAAGATGAAGCGAGAGAGATTGACCAAGTGTACTGTTTGAGATTGCCTCCATTGGCCGTGTCGTAGGGGGCGGCAGAGACTGCATGGCTGGTCTTTGCTTCCTCTTCCTGCTCCACTCGGTACACATCCGATCGACTCGTCTTCGCCACGCAGCAACAGTCAAATGGAAACGGCATCTCAGGCTCAAGGGAACTCTATTTAACTTCCAGAATTCATAGAACATTGTCATGTGACTGCGTATTTATCCTTGAATGCGGTAGCAGATGAGATGACAGCAGGGATTATAGAAGTAATCATATTTCACAATCAGTATGTACATTGCTCATGGAAGACCAAAGAAACCAGACATATTTTGTGCCTAAATATTGCAGGAGGTGGACTCAGGCGAGTATTTGTGAATCGCATGCGTGCCTAGAACGAAAAAGAGAGATTAAAAAGGGTTCGGAGGATAAGAGGAATAAAAGGTCCTCAAGAGATTATTTGGAGATATTGCCCATGGCTTTGCATCCTTCCACCTGTCACGCGATGCCGTAAGTTAAGCATACATTCAAGTGTGATAGAAATATATAAAACGCTTCGTCTGTTTTCTTCACCTTTTCACTTTGATGCGAAAAATTCAAGTAAAATATCTTATTTGATAATAACTATATGAAAATGGAAGTGAGCACCAGATAAGGCGGATAAAAATGAATGAAAGAGTGTAAACGCTGAAGATCGACTGAACTCGACGTCCCCACGGCAATGGAATCAAGCCTTTGTCGTTATGGCAACACATGGGCGAGGGAGAGAGTCTCTCTCGTTCTCTCTCTCTCTCTCTCTGTCTCTTTCTTTCTGTGTCTCTTTCTCATCTCCTCTTTCCGTTTACTCGTTAGCTGTCCCAACTTTTATTCGGGTTGTCTTGCTCTCATTTTCATGTCTCCCTATTTGCATTGCCTCGTTAATCTCCTCCTTCCAAATCTCAGTCTGTAACAGAGTGACCAGTCTGCTGGGATTCTCTTTCTATCCGATATTCGTTGATTCATCACTCAAATGAAATCCGAGCAGCTTACGCTATAGGATTAGTAACAGACATCCACGATGCCTTATTGGATCAGCAAGATACAAGGAAATATAGCAGATACAGTGGAGACACAGATAAATGGATAGATAGATAGATAAGAGAGATAGAGAGAGAGAGAGAGAGAGGGTGTGAGAGAGAGTGTGTGTGTGCGTGTGTGTGTGTGAGAGAGAGAGTGAGAGAGATTGAGAGAGAGTGTGTGAGAGAGGAAGGAAGGAAGTGCGAGAAGCAAGGTCTTACAAATTGAAAGATAAAATGAGAGAAAAGTGTTTTTATTGGTGCAGTCGTCGATTGACAGTTGAAATGACCGAAGCAGTAGAGAACGAAATAATAGACGGTACATATTGAATGGGCCATGGCCGGCTATATGCATTGCAATGATTGCTACAAGTCTGTGAATGTTGATCCGCAGGAGTTGATCTCCCAAAAAGGACATTAAAAACCATTAAAGAAGCCAGATCCTCTCTATAATTGTTTGATGAAAACTTCATATAGATCGTGTACGCGCCTTATGAATTAACATTATTGAGTCCGATGAAAATTACATTTCCGACGTTTAGGGTAAATATTTTGTTTGTATAATTGGGCGGGAAATAAACGCCATCTTGCCATCGGCAATCGCATCAGTTCTTATGCTTTTGCAAAGTTTCTTTTTATTAAATACCAACTACTAGCTACTATGCAAATGTATTACTTCTTTTGGAGTAATTTCGGGGTTATCCTACTTGGGAGGGGAGGGGCATAATTTTTTTCCAAGTTTCTTACAATAAGTTACTTTTTGTCCTGACTCTCAAAAGATGTCTATGAGTTCTTATTTGTTAAGCGGAACGCGTATTCGATGTCTGTTACGACAGTTAAGCTTCTTTTGAACACACTTTTCACTGCTGTAGAAATTATCGCGTAGTTTTACCTTTCATGGGCAAGATTTCGCTGTAGATAACCATTTCAATTCGAATTTGAGACATTTCACTGCAGCTTTGAATTCCGTGTGCAAATTGACCCCAGTACGCTTTGTTTTAGGCTCGTTGGTAACAAAGAAAATTACTACGAAAAACTTGGAAAAAGTTATGCCCCTCCCAACGTAATTTCCATTATGAAGAGACGAGGTTTTCTTTTTTTTTTGTTATTCGTCATGATGAACCAGAATCTGTCCAGCATCGTAGGGAAAACTAGCACTTTTTCTCGTGATATAGGCGTTTACATGCAGTAGGGAGATGCCTAGACGTCGAGAATCGGCGACTGGATTAGTTGCCACTGCGAATTGCAGATCTCCTCTCAGATCGGTCAGCTTTACTCTGCTCTTCTTCCAGTACTGTCGCATTCCTTTTTTTCTTATCATTGTTCATCTAGTACGCAATGCTTTTGGGGGTGAACCAAGAGCGTAATTATCGCAGTTCAGGTTGGCCAATTCTCTCCAGGCGTTCGCAAGAAACCGTCGCCTTCGAGCCTGCTGAAGGGCCAGAAAACGCTTGGTTAGTCATCCTAGTCCACCGAAATACATGAGCATCTAAAAAGAAGACACGTGGAAATGCCGGTGTCATATTCAAGTTGGGAAACTAGGTACTGTTGAAACAGCTTCAGCTGAAATCTTACAACCTTTATTAGTACAAGTTGTATTACTTATTGGACATTTTAGATTCATTCTTCAAAAGGTGTCCCTCGACTACGAAGACCCAAGAGGATGAGGAAGTAGCTAAGGCTAGCAAAGGTGGATCAATATATTAGGAAACTGTTTTATGCTTAAGAAATATTAGTCGAGAAAATTTACCTTGACTTGTTTCTCAATCACGTTTGTTTGTCCTCCTTGGGTACCTCTCTGGTTTCATTACATGATATGGAATCACTTTTTTCAGGTGAAAAGTGCTCTGCTTCAAATGGCCAAACTCCGGCTATTCATTGGAGAGCCGGAGGGCGACGGAGATCTCTCAATGTTGGGTCAGCTCTCTTCCTTTTTATTGATGTGAATGCCAACAATGCATTTAACAATAGTCTTTTGTGCAGGAAAATTTTTTTTTCTTTTGAAAACAACAGAATTGGATTGTAATTATCTGAAAGTGATTCGTAAACCTTCGAATATTTACCATTTGAAGTGTGACGGGTTCGAAGAACCATGCGGGGAAGAAAGAAGAGTCGGAGGAAGAATCGAGAAAGAAGTGGCTGCCAAGGGCTGCCTCCATTCCATTGCCATGGATTAGACGGTCGTTCTCTTTGCTTCATTATTTTTTTTATTTATTTATACATATTCAAACTTATGGGTTTCTCTGGTGAATCGATCGTAATGTGTGATAACAGTGGTATTTTTTGGTCACAGTTGGAGATCAACAACAACGGTATTTTCATCTTAGATGAAGCGAAATAGGTCCTGCCTAAACTTTGATTGATGACCCCAGGGTGATAAAAAATTAAATGGCGCCAAGATGAAGACCAGTAGAGAGAAAAAAGATAAAATTGTGGATATTTGGCTCTACTTATTCTTGCACGGTATTGGGGATGATATTACAGGGAGAGTAGTTTGATGACGGATGATGTGATGGGCGAAGAGGAATCAGAGGACGAGTCTATCGAAGTGAGGAACAAGCGATTGCAAAGAGCCGATTCACCGCCGGCCAGTTGCAGGTTGGAGTTGAATCTTCTGAATTGTATCAGTGGAGAACGACTGAAGTGTACTGTTGCAGCTCAAGGAACAGTTCTTCCCGAGAGAACACATTCAATGTGCGCTGCGGCCGGAGAAAGTCGGAGGTCTGTGAAGTATTCTTTAGGCTGCCTTCTTAGTTATGGAAAGCTTTTGTTTTCTTGGTGAATTTTTCATTCTTTTCAGAACATCAGTGTGGAACAGGAATCAAAGAGACGCAAGCCAATGGTTCATCTGAAGTTTTCGATTAGAATTCTTTTATTTTTACAATTTAGGCCTTGTGTAATTTTTTTTTGTTGAATTGTGTGAATGTTGTTACCGAGTTACTTTCAACGCCGCAGGGCGAAGCCAACTCTCCGCACGAAGAAGGAAAAGCGAACAAGGGAATCAAAGGTGATAGGAAATCTCTTATGCCGTGATGTGTTGTCTATTCACTTGATTTTAGATGAGAAGAAGTGGAATGCTCCTTCTGAGCGCGGCAGCGAGCCTCCTCCAGTCACTTCCTCGAATGGAACTGATCGGGCTGTCCAACGGTGGAATTCGCATTCTAATAGGCCAGCAATCAACATTCTCTTTTAATGCTTTGTGCATCAACAATGCATTTTTATTATAGTTTGTACGACAAATGGATGTCGAAGATTAGCGATTAGTTGTATTATGCAAATATTTACAGTTCGACGAAGGAAGAGGAACTTGGAGGCGAGTCCATCGCAGAGAGAAGGAAGAGACTGCAGAGGGCTGCTTCTCTTGCCCCTTCCACTGGCAATCAACGGCCAGTTCACTCTTTCATTGCGACTCATCATGTTGTTATCATAGTCCATTATTACATTCTCATGAAAGAGAATAAAACTAAACAACCACTAGACTTTCTACAGAACGAGGGAGAAGAGCTCATCGCGGGAGAAGTCAGTCAACCGACGGAATTCAGAGGTATGCTCAATACTTTTTATACACAAATGAAAAACAGTATTTGTTTTTATGACTCTTTCTTTTTAGGGCACTAACAAAGAGCAGCGGATGAAGAGAGGCAAGCGAAAGGTTGGCGTTCATTCCCTCTTCGGCAGTTGGTATTCTCCTTGCAGGAATACGAATACAATACATGGCATCAGCGGCCAGTTCTGGACAAGGACTTGCTTGGAGAGGAGTTCTGCGATGTCAGTGGGGGGGGGGGGGAACAATGCTCCATCTTGGCTTAACAACTCTTTTGTAGGGAAGTCCCATCTTTAAGACGAATCAGGGAGGTGTCCCTGAATATGTAATCGACTTCATTATGCTAAAGGACAAGAATGTTGGTTTCTATAGTTAATGTTCTGTATGCTTGCTGTTCACACAACTGAACGTACTGTAGATGAATTGTGTATGGAGTGTGCTCAACGAAAGAGAGTGCAAGAATGGTCATTTTCTTTCCTGTTCCAGGCCTGCCTTATCAAGTGGTGCGGATACGACAATCCAACTGTTGAACCTTGGACATTCATTGGGAAGGGATCCGCGGTGCGTTCAGCTCCGTGTTATTTCATCGATCACTTTTGATTGGAGGCATTTTAGAAGGAATTCTTCGAGGAGGGGGAGAAAGCAGCCGCCCTCATCTTGCCGTGCTTGAAAAGAGAGTGCCTCAAAAGAGGAACCGACTTCGCAACTGGTGAGAATGCAGTACATGTGAAGGCTGTGATGGAATTGAACACTCTCGATGCTCTGTGGGGGGAGTGTTCACTTCCACTGTTAGATCTTTCCCAGTACCCCCCTCCGGCAGCCTGCATTCGTGCACTGGGCCTTGTTCAGTATCTTCTCGCAAATAAGATGCTTACAGAGTACCCGCACGCGGAGATGAGAATGCCGAAGGTGGAGATGGGGTCCTACGTCAAAGGCGATCAGGTATCTCATATTTACTAATTATATAAGACGATTAGCACTTTTAAGTATTATTTCTTTAATTCAGTTTTGACATGTATAAAATAGATTTGAGCGCGAGCGATTTAAATATCTGTTACTGTAATCGTTTGATTGCATGTGCAGCGAGTAGAATACCTGGTGAAGCTGGGTCAGTGGGAGGCTTGGCTGAACAGAGAAAGCCGCGGCCGCGGACTGCCCGCCATCCGTGTCTTTGACTGGACTGCTGATGGTCACACGCACGAATTGCCGGTCTACTCTTTTCTTCTTTTATTCTTATTAGCGTTTGCTGTTCGAACATTTCTATTTTGGTGCAATTTTTTTCTCTCTAGAAATTCGAGTTCACGGCGGACGTTTATCCCGTCACGGAAGAAGCTCGGAATCTGTTGGAGAAGACAGTGACAATGGAGATGTTAGTATGAAATCTACCGCCTTTACGTAACCAATTTCCATTATCATAGGTTATAACTGTCCATAGTGGTTTGATGTAAAGATATTTCTTCTTTTTATTGCAAGTAGTCCTAATCTCAAATTAGAAGAGGTTGTTGATTGCAGCGCGAATGGAATCGAAGGCTGTGGCTGCTCTGGAAAGCAAGACTGCTCCAACAAGACGGGATGTGGTTGTCATCGACAGGTAACTTCAATCTTACCTTTTCAAGTGTTTCAAGGTGATATCTGATGAGATGATAACAGCTGCTGTCATTTAGAGATTACGATACAAGAAGATGGACAGCTGTCTGGAGCTTGGAAAAGTTCGGACAAAATTCACTTTCTTCTCGCTATATTTCCATTTTGTTAAACCTTGGGAGATGTTTGCAATAATCTTTAAGTGTGATTTCTTTGGGAGAATATAATTTTAAGTTGTTTCTTAATTCTTGACTGTTTGCAGACTGAGAAGGAGAAGTTCCCCGTGGACATCTGGGAGTGCGGAGACGACTGTTCCTGTGCTATGGACTGCGTGCACCGAGTGGTCCAGGTACATTTTATAGACAATCGGTTCTCTGTGGAGTTGTATTAAACATATTCCTCACTTTATTTGTCTAATGTGAGTGTTGACCATCAGTTCCATTGTAGCGCGGTCGCAAAGTGATTCTCGCACTGGTTCGAGATCCACGAAAGGGCTGGACTCTTCGCACCTGCCAGAAGCTTCTTCATGGCCAATTCATCTCTGTTTACGGTGGAGAGGTCGCAAATTTTGTTTCCTTGAGGTAATGCTTTTTTTAAGCAATCACAACACTAAAATTCTTGCAGGTGAAGGTGTTGTCTGGCGACGATGACATCACCTACCAGATGGATATCGATTCGTACGTCTTCTGCTCGCCTAGTTCTATAGATTAAAATTATATACTTCGTGGAAAATTCCCTTGTGGCTTTGTTATTGAAAATAGTTAGAATCTACATTGTGCAGTGAGATCGAAATGCAGGAATGCCTTGGAGTCGGGCCGTGATTTGGTGCTGGATGCGAAGGAAGTCGGCTGCGAGGCCCGCTTCATGTCTCACTCTTGCAGCGCCAACACTTTTGGTCTCCAGGTCTGCTTGATTCTCGTACTTCTTTGACCACTTGTTTATTTTTAATGATTTTTTGGCATTGATAAATGCATATTTCAGGTTCACTTCAAGCGCAAAGGCTTCAGTCCCTTGCATGTCGCCATATTTGCCAATCGGGAAATCACTGCAGGTCTGCACTTTATTAACGTTCCTGCAGGTTTTTTTTTCGTAACATGCTTGTGACAATTTGTTATCCGTGTGCGTTGTGACTGCTCAATAATTTTAAAAGGGATCAAATGGCTTCATAGATATAGTCGGTTCCTGGTCGTTTTCTTTGATATATATTTTTTATATTATAAGACGATTGGTTCGGGACTGAGAGGTATGAAGCTAGGGTCAATTTTTTGCAGGTCAAGAATTGACTTGCAACTACCACTACCATGATGGCATCGAAATTCCCTACGACTGCTGGTTAGCGAGAGAGAGAAGAAGTGAGAGGGAGGGAGAGAGAGGCATCTATTTATTAGAAACGAGACTTGACGGAATAACAAAGTGACTGTAGTAGCCACCATAATGACATAAAGGTGCGGCCACCGTTGCTGCCGTCGACCAGCCCAAGAACTGGTGAAGACGTGGAAGGAAGAAGACAAAAAGAAGAAGAGCACCTCACCAGATGAGAAGGAGAACTATGGGGGGAGAGCGGGCAAGATAAGGAAGTCCCGCCACGGCCAGGTTTCCGTCGTGGCAGACGAGGAGGACGATGTTTGAGTCAGAACACGTCCCAGTGCTCATGCCTTAGCTAACTTGAAAGATTGCATTCCCATCATTTCGTAGTTACACAATTTAGCTAGTATTTGTAATTTCTCAGGGTTATTGCTGATTCTAAGATTTGGCGTGCTTGCTATGTGTGTTATTTTAGGCATCGAGTTTTTTTAACGAAGTAACGAATAATTTTTTGAAACCTAAATGCTGACTACTCGTCTACATATATGTCAATTTCTGCCGTTCCTTTAAGGGCATTTTCTAACCTCGTTTACATTCTATCTTTTAGCGTGCGACATTGACCAAAGGAAGGTTATGCTTCTTTCTTCCTTATTGGAAGGGTTTTAAGTATATTCTTGCATCTCATTCTGCTCCTGTTTCATGCGTGCATTGGTTATCCGGATTCTGTTCTCTGTCTTCTCTCTCCCTTTCTTTCCCTCCTTTCTCTCTCTCTCTCTCTCTTTCCCTCCTCTCTCAGTCCCTCCTCTCTCTCTCTCTCTCTCTCTTTCTCTCTCTCTCTCTCACTCTCTCTCTTTCTCCTTATTTTATATTTATGCATCTGGCTGGTTGCTATGGTCCATGGGAGTCAATATCAGTTATGTCTTCAAGAAGCCCAGGTTCCGTTTATAGAGATCTCAACTTCAGATCTTATTTAGGCCTAAACGTTGTGTTCAATTCTAATTCTTAGTTCTTGCAACTAATTATGGAGGTTTTCAGTTGCATTGTAAGAACGATAAAAGTTGAAGTGGGAAGATGGAGCACTTGAACTTTTTTGAAATATGGCTGGCTAAATAGTGACCATTCTATTGTTTTTGCAGGTATGTCTAAATCTGCGGTGTTTTTGCCAGTCTAAGCACTCCTCGCAAAACATGACCTGGTTGGACCTTGTGGGGTATCAGGAGGATTTTATTGTTGGTTCTGATTTTGGCTTCTTTTGGTAACTCGCATAATATCTGGGGTCAGCTCGGCAACAACGACTGGAAACATGGCAGTGGGGCTAAGATGCCAACTATCCACCTTTTTCACTACCATTCTCTTTCCGGACGAAGATTTATAGCCATAATGTATTGCATCACTTTAGACAGTGTGTCGATGTTGTTTTTGTGAAGTTTGGAACGGGCGTACCCCAGCTTGGCAATTGGAGTCGCCTGATGGAACGAGAAAGAGAGAGAGATCGAGAAAGAGAGAGAGAGATCGAGGTTGTCGCCCACGCTTTTGGTGCTTCTTTCCCAAGCATCGGGTCGAGATGTTTCTCTCTTGCCATTCGCACTCCTTCTCTTTCTAGTTGTCGTCTGATGGCTTGCCGCATCATGTAGTTCTATCCTTGCGCTTTCTTCTCCTTTTCACCTTCTCTTTTAATCTTCTCCCTTTCAGTCTATCGTTTCTTCTTTCTCACCTTTATTCACAAACACTTCTTTCTCAAGGGCAAGCAAATGACTCGAATAGCCAACGCGCTCTTTCTCATTCGTCCCTGTCCCTCTTCTTACCTTTCCATCGTTACTATCTCTCTCTCTCTCTCTCTCTCTCTCTCTCTCTCTCTTTTCTCTCTCTCTCTCTCTCTCTCTCTCTCCTCTCACTTTGTGACTCCTCTGCATTAGCTGCCAACATCTACCTATCAAAACGAGAGTGCAAAGGATGACGAGATCGGAAGATGCGGGAAAGAGAGAGAGAGAGAGAGAGAGAGAGAGAGTGAGAGCAAGGGAGTGAAATGCCATGGTGGGAAAGAAATGAGGTATGAGAATGGGTAGGCGGACGTGTTGTACACCTTACTGCTTTCAACCAAACTGACCGGCCCGACCCGAACGCCCACGCCGTTTGGTCTGCTCCCTGCAATGAAATCTTGACCTTTTTGTAGTTCTCAACTGAGTTCTTAAATTCTTGCTGTCTACAGGGCAAGATACACAGATCACACTGTATACGAACACTTCATTAGACTTTTTTAAATCTCTACCCCTGTCGGTCTGTCTCTCTTCTCTTTCTCCCTTTTTCTCTGTCTCTCTTGCTGTACAGAAGCACTTAATTAGATTGTTTTTTTTAAATTTCTTCATCTATATAGGATATATCGGTTTGGTCTGTCTTCTCTTTCTCTCTTTCTGTCTGTCTCACTTGCTCTCTCTCCTCTCTCTCTCTCTCTCTCTATCTCTCTCTCTATCTCTCTATCTCTACCTCTCTCCCGCTCCCTCATTAAAGTTGTGGATCTCATGGCTAGAAGAGAAATGAGACTCCTCTGTTAATTACATCCCGTACGCCGTCTGTTTTTTTAAGTGATGGCGAAAAGTTTGATACATATGGATATAAAAAACTTAAGTGTTCAGGCAAAGCTTTGCGCTTTGTAAGGGTTAAATAATTTTGTATACAGAAAAATGAACGCATATTTCAAGTTCTTTATCCTACCGGTTGGTGCCTATTTTGGCGATGGAAGCAAACATTGAATTAGAAGCCAGCGATAGTTGTTCGGGAATTGTATTGTCTAAGGAGAGCGTTCGATACATTACGGAAAGATGACTAGCAAGGAGAACGATCTGACCCCTTAACTGTTTAGGGTGGACCTCAAATGTCACATCTGCAAGATGTCAGCAATGACTCCGAGACAGGCTCTCGACTTGAACGAGGGGAACGCTAATCTGCTCAGGCAGGCCAGCGTTCGAATGCGGTCGAGACATTCACTCAGGAGAAAGAGTGTGTAGTCTGAGAGGGACAGAGACCAGCCCCTCTAGGCCTAAAGCATGAAGAACGTCTAAATGCATTGGAGACAACCTGTCCTGATCTGAAGAAGCCTCTCTTGAGGTCAGAAGGAGAGCTCTTTACAAGGGGTTCGTTCACCCCCCCCCCCCTCCCCGTCAACATCCAGGACAGTCACCCTTCTTATTTAGCCCAGTTTTGCGGTTTTTTGGCAGTACTTGCTTCCATCCAGGAGTGTTATTCTTCCCTGGGAATACCTCTATCGCCATTGGCAAACTGTTGATCTAAGCAAGAAGGATATTGAATAGAGGTTGCATCGTTTGCGCTGTCGATTTCGGTGTCAGCTCCTCACTTTCCTTCAGCTCTTCTCCAAAAGCTTGACGAAGTGAAGAGCTCGTTTCACTGATTTTCCGCAGGTAAAATATCAGCATCATAGTCATCATCGTTCTATAACATTCCAAGTAAGAACTGCAGAGCCGAAAGTGCAGCAGAAAAAAGCGAGTGAATAGCGACTCTTGACAACATAACGATGTTTCAGTTCACTAGCTGCCACCTTCTCTCTCGTTCATCACTCGGTGCTCTCCTTCTCTGTCGTTCACCTATCTACGCTCTCATTCTCTGTCTTTCACTTCTCTGTGCTTTCCTTCTCTGCGGGTGCTCCCTCAATCCTCTTGTCTATCATCTCCCAACCTTTGCCCAGGCTACTTGCACTTCTCCTTTTTGGCAGGCGAGAAGAAGCAAGAAGAGTGTGGGAAGCTGATGAAATGAATGTGGCTAGGCATCATGCTTTCGAGAAAAATCTAAATTGGAGAATGCTAAAAAAAATTCTTCATCTTGAAACCTTCCAAAAAATTTTCTGCTAAATATGGAATTCGAATGTCAATACATAATCCATGGCTGTCAAAATACTTCTGATGAATTTTTATACATCTGTAAATATAACATAAATTTAAAATTGGAGGTTGTAAATTACTGCTGTCTGATGTTGACTAAACTGTTTAAGAAATGGACATTAGACACAATTCATTGAAATTTCCTATAAAACACCCACGGTTGACCCACGGTGTGGGTGTTAAAGAGAAGAGAGAATCGAAAATGTTAGCTATGTTCTACAAGTTCTAAGAGTTGCTGCTTGATTAAGTATATCAGAGAGCGAGAGAGTATGCATCGCCTTTTAGAGACTACTCAATGATGTGGTCAACACCATGAGTCCCTTGCTCTTCCACCCACTTGCTATGTGTCTCGTAGCTGTAGTCTGTGTCTCGCTCCCTCTTCATTCCTTTCTCGTATCTTTTGCTTGATCTTCTCCTCTAGATCATTCTCTCTTTCTTGCTGTCCATCTCTATTCTGTCTGATCTAGCTTGCCGATTCGTTAGCGACGAATGGCAAAAGTGCGGAGGAGGAGATGGTTCTGAACTGCGCAATTGATATGACTTTTTTCTCGTTTGCTGACTGAACTGCGAATAGCCAAAGCTAAAGCAGATCGCTCAGCGATCAAGATTAGCGAACGTCAATGCATATGATTGATGCACTTTGCGGCACAATGGCAAGCTGCTGTATATTGTGTGTGAGAGATAATACCGTAACCTGCCAACGGAAATACTGCATCTTGGATGTGAATTCGAAAATCTGACATAACATCATGCAAATATAATACTTACATCAAACAAATGTAACATTACTCACTTATTCGTCAAAATAGTTCCACAGCACGCCTCAGGTTAGATGAAAGAAAAAAATGTCTGACTACTTGCAAGGAAATCTTACACATTGCAATATTTGGATTCCTCTGAGAAAAATTCTTTGACAATAAGAGGATACTCTAACAGTAACTATTTGAAGAAATTTAGAAGAAAGTTTGTTGAGTGTATCCGCTCGTCAAAGAAACGGCTAACAGCTTCCGTTTTATCACAGTGCCTGCACCGACGAGATTGCATTGCTTGGAGAGAAGGAGATGCCTCTAGAGAAGTGGAGCCTGCTGTGACCTTTTGATGGCTAAGAGGAATCACTCCACAGAAGAGACAGAGGAGATAGAACCGGATTTTTACTAGGCTCAAGGGCAGGGCCGCTGTGAACACCCAACGTTTGTCGAGAATGGGTTAACAAGACCCTTTTTGAAAGCCAATTCAAATTGTAGTTTTGAAAAGGATGAAAGAGATGCTGGGAACAATTGTTGTGCCGACTTAGCAGAACAATTGCTACGCATTGCAGTTACCCATGATACATTACCAAAAAACCCTCGTTATATTGGGAAAAAGGATTAGGCTATCAGGGTTAATATGAACTTGTAAGCAAGTATAAGAAAGAAGACAAGCTAGATTGTTGACCCCCTATTCTTAGCCTTTAGACATTTCCTTGTTCTTTATTGGATGGTGGCGTGAGGTGGAAGGCTGTAGATGCAGGCATTGATGCGAGACGCTTGATCGCCTGCAACAAAGAGAGACACTTTCACTGCAACCACCAATTCGCTTTCAGTAGTACCAACGAAGCTGCTGCGGCCGAAAAAAAGACTTCACGCACGAAGAGAAAGTACTGATTGCGAGAATGCCATGTTTCATGCTTGCTACAGTAGTTACATATGCAACATTGCTTAACAATATTACAAGCTTTTCAAATTACTCGAGAAAACGGTTAGAATGTGTGTTTGCTATTGTTCAAGGATGTTGCTATTTAGTTTCATGCTATCGAAATGAGTTCTTCGATGTGTATTACATACTGAACGGGCAGAAGATGTTCTTGAAATCCCCTAATCGCTTGTTATCCGTTTGTTCTTGTGAAAGGGGATCTGTATTTCATGAGGCATAGATGTGAAAAGCCAAGTTTGGGAGATTACTCGAAAGCAAGTGCGGCTCCGCCTACTGGTACAGGTTTGACTTTCGAGTAAGAGAGTAAGAGAGAAGTGGAAATGGAGCGAGAGAGAAAGCGAACTCTGATGGAGCAGGAGGATGCACGAAAAAGAGATTGAGGGAGAAAAAGAGCAAGAGAGTCCCGGCAACGTCATCAACGACAGGCAAGTAGCGTCGCCTTCATCGTGGTACGGTCTCTCATGGCACTCGGCATATAAAAGGCAAGGCTCGCAGAGCAGAAAACCATCCGTTCACTCGGCGGAGCAAAGAGAAGGATACAAATCGGCAATGAAGATCTTCTTCACCCTTCTCGCTATCGCGGCGTTCGCCTCTGCGCACCCCCGTTAGTGTTCTTCTTATCGGTTGGACAATGATCGTTCAGTTTTATTGTTTCATCCCTCAATCAGCCAACTGGCTCGATTACGCCATTTTCGATTTTAATATCGCTTGCAAATTCTGTCTTTGAATATCACTCTCTGTATTCGTCGAAAATCAAATTCATTTTTAGAATAGTTATTCGCTTGAATGGCACAACCGCACAATTAGCTGCTTTACGACCACTTTAAATTGCATAAACCTTTTGTACTATTACATCCGCTTTCGATAAATTCACTTCTTTCGATAAATCTAATCTATTTAGTCCAAAAGCGCGACAACTCGTACGGAGATGAGCCGGTCGCTCCAGCGGCGCCTTCCGCCTCCGAAGCCGCTCCTGCCGAAGCTGCTGCCCCTGCCGCTGAGTACTCTGAGGCTGCCCCCGCTGAGGAGGCTGCCCCCGTCGAGGAAGCCGCCCCTGCCCCTGCCCCCGAGGTCGAGCAGTCCGGATACCGCATGAAGCGCGACAACAGCTACGGAGACGAGCCTGTTGCCCCTGAGGCTGCCCCCGAGGCTGAGGCTGCCCCCGCGGCTGAGGCTGCTGGCTCCGCCGGTAGTGACTCTGGATCCTACTCTGAGGCTGCCCCTGCTGAGGAGGCTGCCCCCGTCGAGGAAGCCGCCCCTGCCCCTGCCCCCGAGGTCGAGCAGTCCGGATACCGCATGAAGCGCGACAACAGCTACGGAGACGAGCCTATTGCCCCTGAGGCTGCCCCTGCTGCCGAGGCTGCCCCCGAGGCTGAGGCTGCCCCCGCGGCTGAGGCTGCTGGCTCCGCCGGTGGTGACTCTGGATCCTACTCTGAGGCTGCCCCTGCTGAGGAGGCTGCCCCCGTCGAGGATGCCGCCCCTGCCCCTGCCCCCGAGGTCGAGCAGTCCGGATACCGCATAAAGCGCGACAACAGCTACGGAGACGAGCCTATTGCCCCTGAGGCTGCCCCTGCTGCCGAGGCTGCCCCAGAGGCTGAGGCTGCCCCCGCGGCTGAGGCTGCTGGTTCCGCCGGTGGTGACTCTGGATCCTACTCTGAGGCTGCCCCCGCTGAGGAGGCTGCCCCCGTCGAGGAAGCCGCCCCTGCCCCTGCCCCCGAGGTCGAGCAGTCCGGATACCGCATGAAGCGCGACAACAGCTACGGCGATGAGCCTATTGCCCCTGAGGCTGCCTCTGCTGCCGAGGCTGCCCCCGAGGCTGAGGCTGCCCCCGCGGCTGAGGCTGCTGGCTCCGCCGGTGGTGACTCTGGATCCTACTCTGAGGCTGCCCCTGCTGAGGAGGCTGCCCCCGTCGAGGAAGCCGCCCCTGCCCCTGCACCCGAGGTCGAGCAGTCCGGATACCGCATGAAGCGCGACAACAGCTACGGAGACGAGCCTGTTGCCCCTGAGGCTGCCCCCGAGGCTGAGGCTGCCAGCTCCGCCGGTGGTGACTCTGGATCCTACTCTGAGGCTGCCCCTGCTGAGGAGGCTGCCCCCGTCGAGGAAGCCGCCCCTGCCCCTGCACCCGAGGTCGAGCAGTCCGGATACCGCATGAAGCGCGACAACAGCTACGGAGACGAGCCTATTGCCCCTGAGGCTGCCCCTGCTGCCGAGGCTGCCCCCGAGGCTGAGGCTGCCCCCGCGGCTGAGGCTGCTGGCTCCGCCGGTGGTGACTCTGGATCCTACTCTGAGGCTGCCCCCGCTGAGGAGGCTGCCCCCGTCGAGGAAGCCGCCCCTGCCCCTGCCCCTGAGGTCGAGCAGTCCGGATACCGCATGAAGCGCGACAACAGCTACGGAGACGAGCCTATTGCCCCTGAGGCTGCCCCTGCTGCCGAGGCTGCCCCCGAGGCTGAGGCTGCCCCCGCGGCTGAGGCTGCTGGCTCCGCCGGTGGTGACTCTGGATCCTACTCTGAGGCGGCTCCCGCTGAGGAGGCTGCCCCCGTCGAGGAAGCAGCCCCTGCCCCGGCCCCCGAGGTCGAGCAGTCCGGATACCGACTTTAGATATCGAATCTCATCTTTTATCACTGCCAAATGATCTACGGTCCGTACAAGCTGAAAGCTTTCAAATACATGAAATCAATAAAAATTAAGAAAATTTGTGGCACTTCTTAAACATCGCATCTCCACATTCTATGGACCATGATTGAACTAAGCATTACCCAGCGAGCTGTATATTTGAAGTAGAGGCGATTTCACAGTGTGCAAGGCGTGAAGATACCGTCCCTATCCTAAACTATGCTTAGCTCTAAGGGCACCATTAAAGGATGGAATGCACAGCTCATTTCCTAGCTCGTTCACGTTCATCACTGCGGTTTTCTTATTCGATGAAGTTGCTATTGCAAGGAATTTCCGCTTAATTATGATATCGCCTTTGAATATCTTCTTCTTAAGATTAATACATGTGATACAACTCAATGAAATACAGCGTTTTTTTTTTTAAATACATTATTGAAATGGAGTTTCTGCTGATACACATTAGAGAGCTCTCGCTTTATGGCTAGCACGCTAACGCATTGGCATGGTTACTTATTTGCTGCATCTGCATAAAACTGCTAAATGTGAGAATAAATTTAATCGAATAACGAATTACAAATGTGTGGTATTCGAGAGAAGGAATTAAAAAGGATTGTTCCTTTAAACTGCTCTACATCCAATTCAACTCGCGTAAGAAAACAGAAGTTGAGAACCATGCAGATCATCATGGAATGAAAAAGTGAGAGCATGAGAACACATCGAAATTGAAAGTAGAAAATGAGAAAGAAGGACATACATCCTTAAGGGATGCGCACAGTGAACCATTCAGGCTGATGTGCAGCTGACCTAAATTGCCAGTCTTTCTTGAAGAGGAAGAAATTCAGCGCGCCTTTGTTAGGAATCATCTATTCTCCTGTTCCTACCGCCTTGTATGATTCATCTCAAGCAATCTGTGCACCTAGTAGCATTATTTTCTAATACAGTTCATGTTCACAACTTCGCAGTAGTTCGTGAGGCTTTGTGTGAGAAATGTTGCTAAAGAATTCAGCGCTCAGTCTCAGTGATGCTTATTTTCTCTTTCTAATCCGCAGTCTATCTCTGACATGCGCTCTCTGCCTCCTCCTCGGATGGGTGGTTTTTTTCTGTCTCATGCTCACTCTCACACGCGGCTCTTGGACCCGCCCCGGCTTGTCCGGTTCCAGACGGATTCGTCACAATGTGGTACGCTTCAGGCCACTCCTGTTGTCGAGAGGCGTATAAAAGGCTCGGAGGTTTGCCTGGTTCAGTGTGAGACAGCACCCGATTAGAGTGTGGCCAAGTATGCTTGCCGCGAAGTCCGTCCTCGTTGCCGCTCTCACGACTCTGGCGTTCGCCCGATCGTGTAAGATATTCTTCGTTTAAATGAACCTAAGCCCGTTATTTTTTGTAGAAAGCTGGTTCTGAATTCTTTATAGGTATGATGTGAACGTCGTGTACTTTAAAAGTGTCTTGCTGATTTTATTTACCAAGTCAAGGCACTTGGCCTTGCTAATATTAATACAATTATTTTATTATCATATCAACAGTAATTTATCAGTTCATACAGTCTTTTGCGACAGAACTGCTATTTTCAGTGGACAAACGTCAGAACAACTATGGTGACGAGCCTGTGAAGCCAACGCCCTTGAACTCTTCTGAATCACAAGCAGAAGTCGGAGCTCCCGAGTACTCTCCGGCACTGATCGCGCAGGCAGATAGCTCTTCCCATGACAAGGCGAAAGTAGCTGCGTCCGGATATCGCGTGAAACGTAGCAATGCTTACGGCGATGAGCAGGTTATTCCGGCCGGAGCAGCGGCAGACACTGCGGCCGAGATTCCCTCCGCATCGGAGTATGCGCCGGCAACGGTTGAGCAAGCGGCGGCTGTCCCCGCTGTTGCCGCATCGGGTTATCGAGTTAAGCGTGACAATGCATATGGGGACGAAATAATCGCACCCGAGACTTTGGAATCAACTTATGGCGCTGCGTCAGCAGCTGAATACGCACCGGAGGCACTCATGCAGGACGTGGCTGAGGAGAACCCTTCCATTGCTGCGTCCGGCTACCGCGCCAAGCGCGAGAGCAACGCTTACGGAGATGAGCCCGTGCTGCCCTCTGCGTCAGAATACGCGCCGATCGAAGCGGCTGCCGCTGACCCGGGCACTGAATACGCACCCGTGGCCGTTGCACAGGAAGCAGCACCGGAGGCACCTGCGGTTGCTGCCTCAGGCTACCGTGTCAAGCGGGACAACGCGTACGGGGACGAGCCCGTGATGCCTGCCGAGTACGCGCCAGCGTCGCCAGCCGACGCATCAGAATATTCGCCAGCTGCGATTGCTCCGCCCGAAGAGTCGCCGTACGCGCCATCAGTTGAACAGTCTGGCTATCGAATGTGAATGTTGCATTTCTTATTATAATGAATTTTAAATAAATATTAAGATTTTGCAGTATTTGAAGAATTTATGTGGATAAAGCAATTTCGTTTCCACTTCCCCAGTGTTCGGAAATTCAGAAGGAATAAACATGGACAGATAATTGATTAAATTCCTTTGATGCAGTCGATGCTCAAAGACCGAAAATGCAGAAAACTGGAGAACTATGTATGCTATGACAGTGTGGTAACAGGAACAAAAACTGTGGGCTAGGCCGGCCCTCCGGGCATGAAATGTCGGCTCGGCCCGGCCCGTACATTCCGGAATTATGGGCCTTGGCAAGTCCGATCAAATGTTCAAAATTAAGATATTTCGTAACTTTTTTTAACGAAAACTATATTTTGAATCAGAAATGTCAACTATCTGTTATAAGAGATTATGGATATTAATTAGATTTCTACCATTAAATTCGGTATCCTATCCTCCAAGCACCACGTGTTTTTTTCTTTGAATTTAATCTAGGTTCATAGGGGTATAAGAGTCGATCGAACTTTTTCGGGACTGCTCTGCCCGTGTACGCATGGAGGGCTTTTTTTTAAAATTTACTTCCCTAGGTTTATCTAATGCTACAATAAGTTTTAATTTTAAACGTATTGCTGTAACAAACGACGATTAAGCATTATGGTAGATATCGAAAATTAACAACCTTTTGTCGTCGTTTAAACATTTTGACATTGTTCAGCTGTGAAGATAAGCTGTTATGTTGAGCGTGGCGCGCAATCTGTAGTTGAAATCAGTTTTGCATCGCTTGAGCTTCTCGAACTATCCCCCTCTCCGGTCCCCTCAACCGCGTCTCGCCTTTCAGCAATGCCACGCATAACAGGGTTTACTTCCTTTCCTTCTCTCTCTTTTTCTCGCTCTTCCCACCTGTTTCACCTAATACAACCTCTCTCTCTCTCTCCGATCGCTGTCTGCCATCACTTATACGCAGGTGCTAAATGTGACAGACAGAGAGTGCCAGAGGGAGAGAGGCAGACAATGAGGGAGAGAAAGAGAGAGTGGAGGAGGAGCACCCCAGGTCATATAAAAGGGAGTGGCGTGAAGCTGCGAACATCATCCAATACAGCTTCTCTGAGGAAAATGAAGACAGCAGTCATTCTGCTCTCGATCTTCGCTCTCGCTGGAGCACGATCGAGTTAGCTTTTAAAGATATTTCCTGCCTTTATTTTTCACTTATTCTAATTGAAATGCAGCTTCTATCATCCTTATTCTCCTGCTATCCCTTCTTTTCACTTTCTGCAAAGAAACATTACAGTTCTAGGTGGTTCTGTAAACCTTTTCACTATTTTTTCATAGTTTATTCTTACTCGGTACAATATAATCCATTCTTCCAGTTGTCAAGCGCGACAATTCCTATGGTGATGAGCCAGTCGTCCCTGCGGCACCAGCCGAATCCGCCCCGGCGGCACCAGCCCCTGCGGAGGCCCCTGCAGCCGTGTCGTCTTCCACTGCTTCTCCCCCTGGCCCTGAGTATGCCCCAGTCAGAGTTGCCCAAGCTGCTGCCCCTGAGGCTCCGGCTGTCGAACAATCTGGCTACCGCCTGAAGCGCGACAACTCCTACGGAGACGAGCCGGTCGTTCCCGAGGTCGCCGCGCCCGTTGCGGAGGCTGCGCCGGCCGCTGCTGCCGACTCCGCGCCGGAGGCACCTGCTGCCCCCGCCGAGGCCGCGTCGGGCTATCCCGCCGCTGCGGCCGCATCCACTGCTTCTCCCCCCGGCCCTGAGTACGCCCCAGTCCCAGTTGCCCAAACTGCTGCCCCTGAGGCTCCTGCCGTTGAGCAGTCCGGCTACCGTATGAAGCGCGACAATTCCTACGGAGATGAGCCTGTCGTTCCTGAGGCCGCTGCATCTGCTGCGGAAGCCGCCCCTGCAGCCGCCGCTGAGGCTGGCCCCGCGGCACCGGCTCCCGCGGAGGCAGCTTCTGGCTATCCGGCTGCGGAAGCCTCGTCCACCGCGTCTCCCCCCGGCCCTGAGTACGCCCCAGTCCCAGTTGCCCAAGAAGCCGCCCCAGAAGCCCCTGCCGTGGAGCAGTCCGGCTATCGCATGAAGCGTGACAACTCCTACGGAGACGAGCCGGTCGTTCCGGAATCTGCTGCCCCTGCTGAGGAGGCTGCTCCTGAGACCGCCGCTGCCCCTGAGGCCGCTGCTGCCCCTGCCGCCCCTGCCGAGGCTTCCTCTAGCTACCCCGCCGAGGCCGCATCCTCTGCTGCCCCTGCAGCTGAGGAGTACGCACCCTCTGAGGTTGCACAGCCTGCTGCCTCTGAGGCCCCAACCGTCGAGCAGTCTGGCTACCGCATGAAGCGCGACAACTCCTACGGCGACGAGCCGGTCGTTCCCGAATCTGCTGCTCCTGCTGAGGAAGCGGCGGCCCCTGCTGAGGAGGCTGCTCCTGAGGCCGCCGCTGCCCCTGAGGCCGCTGCTGCCCCTGCCGAGGCTGCCTCTGGCTACCCCGCCGAGGCTGCTTCCTCTACTGCCCCGGCAGCTGAGGAGTACGCACCCGCCGAGGTTGCTCAGCCCGCCGTCTCCGAGGCTCCTGCAGTCGAGCAATCCGGATACCGCCTTTAAGTGAATCGTATATGTCGTTTTTATCTTTTGCATATGCTCATCATTCGCATACGGGCTCTTTGACATTTCCGCGTGAGACCTGTCAAGGAATAAATGTCTTTCCTACTTTATCAAGTATTTGTACACTTTGGAAGAATGCTATGACGAGAAGTTGAAAGGCGATGATTATAGAGACAAACAATGATGGAAGATGACCACCAGTGTACACATTGGATTGTCTGGTATTTACATTGTTTTGGAGGGGAGTGATGACTTCCACTGAGCAGTCCCGGGAGAATTCTTGTCCTCTGTTTCTCGATGCTTCTGAGCCGGTACAGACACGAACCGAATGCTCGCATTCTTCCTCACGTGTGGAGAGATAAGGTGATGGAAAGAAGAGTTAGACAGAGGGAGATGGTCTTGGATGACATAATCCAGAACAGATGACTCCGCTGACCAGTTGAAAAGAGCCCGAGAGACTCCTTCATCACTCATTCTGATTCTTCCACGTATTTGGTATCCGTATACCAAGCGGTGGCTGTCCTTTCACAATGGCCCTTTCTCTGCTTCTCCTCGACCGTGACCGTGGAATGGTGTTGCTGATCTGTCTCGTCATTGCATGCTCTTGCATCATCACAGGTTCGCCTACGGCCATTTTCATTCGTTGGTTTCTCCTTACTCTTCTTTCTGCCATTCTTAGAACGCGTTATCGTTACACACCATCTCGCGTGGGCCGCCGCTCTGGCCTTGCCAGGAAAGCGGCACACTCGCAGCATAAAATGACCCCATGAAAGCCATCTTACGGAACATCTTTCAGGGGCCACTGCGGATGCGCCTGTGGGACTTCCTGACTTTAACAAACGTTAGCAATCTATCGCAATTGAAAGTCTTAAGCAAATTCGATGTTAGCGGAGTAACTGTTCGAATTCCTTCGCACTCGATAAGAATATATGTTATGTTCCACGTCATTTTGCATGGACTGAACATGCGAAGCGAATTTACGGCGAAGATTTTAACTACAGCCGGAATAAACCGGCTTCTCTTTTGCGAAAAAATTGGATCATAATTAAGGAAACCCTTCTCAGGAAGTGCATTAGCAGTGCGTGTATAAATGTAGTTTATAGAGCATATAGGTAAACTGTGGAAGTGTAGACTACGCATTTTGCATTGATCTGCTTAATCAAATACCTTTTTTGTTCCAGCAAAAGGTGATTTTCAAAAAGGCAACATTGTAGAGGAAGTAATCGGCAACTGCGTGAACGGGAAGTGCCCGGAGAGCTACACGTGCACCGTTGGCATTTGCCACCGGGAACTGCGTCAGTTGACAACTCTCTCTCTCTCTCTCTCTCTCTCTCTCTCTCTCTCTCTATCTCCCTCTCGCTCTATCTTTCTCTCTCGTTCTCTCTCTCGCTCTCTCTCTCTCCCTCTCGCTCTCTCTCTCTCTCAAGTTGTTACACGTGTGTCTTTCCTTGAACTCTAACCCAAGTTACTTTTTGTTAGGAAAATATACTTCTATAGTCATTGTTCAACTAGACCAATCATGCATATGTAGATAGAGGCAGTGGAACGGGTACTGCTAGGAAGCCTTCCTAAATAGCATGGAATTTTGGAAAAGAGATCTGTTATGCTTTGCCTTCACTCAAGAAAACTCGGCTAAACACGCATCGTTTGTTTACTCCATTGGAGTGGCATGGAAAGACCGGTCTTGAGAATACGACAAAGAATGATAGAGCGAGCCACCTTTATAGTTCGGTATTTATTAATGTAATCTTGTTGTTTATTTCTTGACATAAATAGTAATAATAAATTTCGTTTCAGGCAATAGACGAGCTAATGGCCCTTCCATTGGCCCCTGCGTGAATCTACAGTGCCCTGACAAGCATATTTGTGATATCCCAGCGAATCTCTGCTTTCCGCTCGAGACCACGACCTCTACTACTCAAGCCCAATAGTAGTGCTTAGTTGCTGTCAAAAAATATTTATTCGCCGTATTTAATAAGATATGAATAAACAGACAATAGATTATGTTAATAGTCTTAATGATATAGCTGACTGCAACAACTTGTCAAGGAGATGAAGGTGAGGAAAGCAAATTGGCTGTAGGGCAGAGAATGACGAAGAGCAGGCCCACATCTGCGTCGGCTTCGTCTTAAAGCTGTGGCATCCTGACTCTGGCTTGCGTTATTGGCTGAGACGACCACGGTGAGCACGCGCAGCTCGTGTCCGGTAGCCGCTGTCCACCACCATGGGCAGAGCCGCGTAGCGTCCCTGCTCGATTGCAATCGCTTCCGCCTCAAGAGAAAGAATGAGAGGGGAGGAGAAAGGAAGGGACGAGTCATTTGAAGGGAAAGACAAATGACAAAGAAAGAACGCAATAAGGATTGTAATAACCGCGAGGGTGAAAAACGAAGGGAAATTTATGAACTGTTTTGACTATCGTTCTTCTGCTGGAATGCACAGTGAGAGTAGGAAGGGAGCTAAGAATGGAACGATGGGCATACACTGTGTAGCAAAAGAAAGAACGATGGATAAAGGAACATTCTCAATTCAGCACTTGCCTTTAAAACAACTCCATCATCGCTCAATTCAGTTGCTAACTTGAGTTGAAAGGCTAACGAACAATAGTGAAAGTCGCGTGATTTACTACTGCGACAGTGAAATGCGCGTGAGCGAGAGAAAGAAACACTTACCTCGGCAAAGTGATATGGAAGCACGATTTGTTGCGGCACGATGCCAGCCGCTGCAGGGAGAATCAACTCGTCACCGTAGATGTTTCTCTTCACGCGGTAGCCAGATTGCTCAACCTGAAGAGTAAGCTAGGAAATGTAAACGCGAGGGAGAGAAACAAGCTTGGTTATGCGGACGGAGTTAATTGAAACTCAAAATAAATAGATATTATTTGCCTTATAATTGTTAATTAGCGCCATTGGATTGCAAAGAGCAAAGAGATGACTGACAGCTGCATCGACGGGCTCGGCCGGTGCTTCTACCTCAGGAGCCTGCAGCTCAGGCAGCGCCTGCTCCTCGTGAGTGTCCTTCTCAGCAAAGAGTGCCTCTTGAGGGATGACCAGCTCATCTCCGTATGCATTGAGCGCCTCCCGCTTGAAACGGTAGCCAGACTGGACAACGGGCAGTGGTTGTTGGTAGTCGATCATGGGAACGGGGGCGGGGGCGGCGATGACTGCCGGCGCCGTCTCCTCGTACTCCGGCACTGCTGCGATCGGACTCTCTTCCACCACCACGTCAGGCACCTGGGTGGCATTGTTCCATGTCTACATCATCAGCACTGCACTCACCACGAGCTCGTCCCCGTAAGCATTGCGTTTATTGCGATAGCCAGAGTGCTCGACGGGCATGGCGGCGACGACGTCGGCGACTTGGACTGCCGGGACGGGGCCGTAGCCGGCCGAATCGGCCACCACCACGGGGCCGTAGCCAGCCGAGTCGGCCACTACCACCGGCGCCTCTTCCGCGTACGTCGCCGGCTGCTCCTCCACCACGATCGTGTCGCCTGCGGGGACAATCAACTCGTCTCCGTATGCGTTCCGCTTGTGCACTGAAAGAGAGGAACAACTAGTAGTTGCATAGCAATTTAAAATAGTAGGATTTACTTGCACAGATACCAACCATTCTTAGCCAAAGCGACTCCCGCCAGCAGAAGCAGGACAACAGCGGTTCTCATCATCTAAAAATTGCACTATTAGCTATGAATGCTAGTTTTTGTCTTATTCATGCTATGCTATCATTGATGCAATCATATTTCGTTAGAGAAACAGTAAATATTCCTTAGTAACTACATGATGAAAGAGAAAACTTGTAACAAATGTCGTGAGAAATGGAAGAGAACGATAGAACAGTTCATGAGTGTACGTCTCAGTTTGCCATGAAGTGTCCCTTTATAGCGAAGATGCAACTTGGCAGCCACTTTGAAGTTTCTTTCCTCATCCCACATCCTGGACTTATTTCTGTATCCATTCTTCTACCTTGTCTTTCCCCCTTATCTCTCCCTCTCTATGTTCTAACTATCTCTCCACTGTCTCTTTCTCTGGCCTTCTCATCTACTCTTGGGGCATCTTCACGATTGCGGGAAAGCGTAGCTCCTTACCTTTTTCTTCAAGCATCACTCTCAGCTTCGCGTTCTCCTTCAGTCTCTTATGCTCTCTCCGCATGTCTCTTCTACTTGTCCGTCCTCTTATTGTGAGGCCAAATTGGGGTGTGAATGCGAATGGTGAACCGGTTAGCCCCTCTTGTTCCTCAGGCATCGCCGGCCTTCCTCTCTCCTAGACTGTTCCAGCGATGTCGCTTCACTTCATGTCCTTTTTCTCCAGCCTTTTTACACTCTCCCTCTCCTTCACGCCTTGTTCTCTCGCGTCTTTTTCAGTAGTACACCCCCCCCCCCATCCATCTCCTTTTCAACTCCCTCCCTATCTCTCGCTCTCTCTCTCTCTCTCACTCTCTTCTCCCTTTATCTCTATCGCCCTCTCACTCCTCCTCGCTCTCCTGCTCACTCATTCGCAACATCGTCCTCATTGTATCACTTTCCATGTATCTGCATACTTTTCGCTGGATTAAACACTGAGAGGACACGAGCACAGAAAGAAGAGTGAGGGGGACCGAACACACTAATGGCATATGTACAAGCGAAGGAAAAGAAAATTCTCAACGACTTGCAACCCTTCTCAAACGAGGTCTTTTGCGGTTTGAGTTTATTCAAATGGAACTCAAATCAGACATGGATGGGAGGCAGATCATTCCATTAGTGGAAGTCTTTCAATTCTTTGTCTAACCCTACACACAACACATGCTATGTGTGATGGCGCAATGGGATTCATATAAACGACGCTCTTATCGTCCTTCTCTTCCTTTATCACTCCATCTGATAAAAGCATCCTATCGATGAATGCAATGCAAAGCGTGCAGAGAGCATGTCTTCGCCATTTGCCTAGCACTTTTCTTTCTTGAGCCATAGGAGTTGTGAATTCTTCAATTTACTTCTAGATGATCCGTCGAAATCCGCAATGCCAACTGGAGTTACAACAGCTGAAGCCACTCGGATATTCCAGCCTCTACCAAAGGAGAATGCATGAAGGGTTATTATTTTTCTATGCTCTAACCCATTCTTGGTTTCGTTCTTGTATATTTACTGGTCGCTCTCTCATTCTCACTCTCGTTCTCACTTTCTATAATTGCTAGAAGCAACTTGGGAGAGAAGCTTCGCTGCAAACGTTGCGGAGTGTCTTTTGATGACGGCGAGCAGCACATCCAAGTGGAGGGTTCTCGCTGGCATCAACACTGCTTCAGGTCATCATTTTTTTTTTGCTTTCTTTTCTTCTTCTTTTTCTCCATCTTACAGTTTAAATACTACTGTGATCATAATTAATAGTTCGAATAAATTAGGAATAAATACTAATATGATAAGAAGTAGTCTATTCTTGCCAGATGTGCGCAGTGCTTCTGTTCCCTCGAGTCGGAGACATTCTTCAAAGACGGCGATCGTTTCTTCTGTGAACACGACTTCCTCGTAAATCTGGCACCAATCTGCTTTTCCTGCCGTGAGCAGCTTTGGCCTTCTTTCCCTTTCAACCCATGTAAGTAAATGGTAGGTTGAGATAAGTTTGTAATTGGGAACGTCGTTCGATCGGTCGGCAGGAGCTACCATGCAAATTGCTTCGTCTGCGAGGAATGCGAGGGATCACTCGAGGAAGGCTGCTGGATTATAGACGCCAGGCAAGGCACTCCACTATTTCACTATTTATTATCTTTGTTTTCTTTGTTTAGATCATTATGTCGACACCATTATGAATTTAGAAATGTCTAACTATTGTTATCTGATTAACAAGCAAAGAAACTTGAATATGATTGCAGGAACTTGTGTTATGCCTGCAAAGAAAACATGCCAAAGGAGCCCCGTTTCATTTGCAAGAAATGTCCGTTAAATTTTCTGTCCTGTAACCAATTCATCTCGAGTCTTATCATGAACTCACGCTTTGTGATTTGCAGGCAACCAATCCATCGAACCATTCGAGCTCCTCCGCGTTGACTTAGACCACTTTCACGCCTACCATTTTGACTGCAAGGGCTGCAAGTTAGTGAACATGTTCGAGAATATTTTTTACCCGTATAAAATTTTAAAATTGCAGCATAACTCTGGATGCAAAAGCTCGAGTGTTGAAGAAGGAACTCTTCTGCTGCCGCTGCTACGATCTTCGGTGCGATGTTAGCATTCTTTTCTCGTCTGTGGACTGCTGCGTTCTTGAAATGAGAGGGTATTTTGAAAATAAAAATAGTAGAAAATCCACAATTGTTTTGTAATTATCCAATGAAGCCAAACACAAATATTGAGATTTGCCCTGACTGCAAGCGGCCGATTGATAAGGAAGTAGAGCGATCTGTCTATGCGCTGAAGAGACATTGGCATGTTGATGTTAGTTCCATATGTTAGTTCCATACCTCTTTTTCCTCTTTCTTTCTTGATCTGCATTCTTTATCCTCCCCGTTCTCTTATTAAGTATTTGCCGTACTATTTATATCTCCCAATTTTTTTGCTTTCAAAATATATTTTCTTACAGCCTTTAATTTAAAATACCTTGTTTATGTAATAACAAAAAAGTTCGTTGAGCATTTTAAATGCGCTCATTGTGGTCGGGCCTTCTTGGGATCCAAGCACTACGAGCGATCCGGAAAAGCGTACTGCGAAGCAGATTACGTTAGGGTACGCGCTTTCGTCCTTTAATCACTTCTGCTATCGGTTCGGTATTTAGTTATTCCGTGATTATTGCTTCATTTGTGGAGCGGGCCAGCACGGAGAGACAATCGAGATCTTCGGAAAGTTGTGGTGCCCCGAGTGCTACACTTGCATTGCATGCAACCGCCGACTCCGCTTCAAGTTGTCGTTTCTTTATTAGTTAACCTGATATAATTAATATTCAGCTAAGAAATAACCCACTTTTTCCAGGGACAAGGTGTTAGAACAAGATATGCGGCCAATGTGTAAGGATTGTTATTCGACTAAGAAATTCAAGAAGGTCTTGGAACAGAAACTCAAGGAACGGAATTAGTGTCGATTGATCTCCCTTTCTATTGTTTTTATTACATTGCCCGACTTGTCTCGCTCTAATTTTAAGCTCAAGACAATAAAAGAATGTATCTACATAAGCAGTTACACCCAGCGTGAATGAAAAGACATTGCCTGCCCGAATTCTCCATCGGATTGTGAATTGCCTATTTCGGGATGTTGAAAGAGAATTCTAAAGGCGCATAATTTTCTACCTCGGTGATGCCTGGCTGGGAAGGGTCATTCACAGCACAAAGTGGCCTCCCCCTTGAACATGCAAGTGAGTGACATGACCCTGAGATGGGCCGCTTCTTTTGCATTCTGCCGAGTTCACCTTCCTCGATCTTCAGATCGCACCTCCTTTCGTCACTTCGAATCGTCTTATTTAGTTTATAACACTCCACAATGATCTTCTTTTTTCCAAACAGCAAGTGAAAGATGATTTCATGTGTAAATACATACATAGGCTAGTCTGATGTATGTAGATATGTACAAATATTTCGATACATATTACACTGGTAAAAAGTCCAAGACTACTTGGAGTGAATTCCAAAGATCCACCTGTTCTTCTGGCATGTGTAAGTTCTGCCCTCCTGCTCGTGCTGTTGTCATTCTGGCCGACCGACTATTAATCTTCCTTCCACGGCCTGGCCGGCCTCAATGTCTCTGCCCTGGCGTCTGCATCCTTGTCACACACACTGCTACTTGCCCTCCCCCTCTCTCTTTCTCTCTCTCTCTCTCTCTATGTCTCTCTCCTTCTCTCCCATCCTCCTTCTGTAGTGCTTTCTCTCTCTCTCTTTCATACTCCCTTTTTTTCTGTCTCGGAACCTCATCCCCCAGTTGCCTGATCTGGCTGGACTGATGCAAAATGGCATTGCTTACTTCATCTCCTTCACTCGTTTATTGTTTAAACCCGTTCTTCCTCTTGTTTTTCTGTGCTTCTTTCATTGATGTTGCGTTCACCTCTTCCCCACCATTATCTTTTTTCACAACTTTTTCTTTGCGCTTCAACTAATGAATCATCTTCTTAGTTTTCCTTCAGATGCCATTCTTAACTTACAACTAGGCGAGAAAATGGAGCGACGGCTTAGTAAAGCACGCGAGTATCTGAGCCTTCCCCGAAAATGGGTTTGTTTTTTTATTCCTTATTAAAAAAATAAATGTTACATTTAATGGACTTCTGAATGTTATTTGTTCTGAACATGTTGATATGATGATATGCTGGCGGTGCATGTATATAATTGGTTATCTATAATGTGCATGTTACGTGTCCTCAAAGATATTGTTGGGTCCTGATTATCAGAACAGCCTTGAAGAGGGGAGATAGAATGGTCACTTGTTCCAACTCTGACGTAAGCGCCTTTGCCTATGCAACCCGTCCATTATCCGTGTTCCATCAATCTTTTCGCTTCTTCCTTCTGTTGACCTTGGCCAAGTGACGCGCTTCTTGATACAACAAATATACATATGTAATTTAACCAACTTAATGAACATCTCCCATTTTAGACCGCTGAAAATTTTATTTTTTTTCGGGTTGCACTAGGTTTATACAAATACACAGATTCCCTCCCCCCTCCCCTTCGTGTATGTATGTATGTACCATATGTACATACAGTGTACAAATGGTTTTTTTTTTACCTTTTCCATTTTCAGCCATATTTTTCTTCAAAGTAGAAAAATAGCTTATGAAATTTTCAGGGTTGCTTCTTTATACTGGCAAGCTTTTAGTAGCTGATTTTTCATTGATCCACTAATTTGCGAGAAAAAAATCAATAACTCAAATCACCCGGGTTGCACATTTAGGCGCTCTGGACAAAATTCTTGTTTTTTCTTTGATCTTCGGGTAACATTGTAAGTGTTATTTCCTAATAGTAGTTATCTCACAGGTACTCAAAATTGTAAATGAGCATTTTAATGACACTCATCACCCACTTTTCTGTAGAAATGCGTATTATTATGAGAGAAGCCAGCAGTGGCCTTGGCTGTGAAGGGAGTCACACAATAGATGCTCCCCTCACCTCGAGAGGGTCATTGCCTCCTTTCCAGTCATCCTGTCTCATATAGGAATCGCTTGCTTCATGGAATACATACAATTTCAAGTTCCTTTTCATTTATATTGGTATATACGGTTTTATAGTAGCAGAATCTTTGTTCCTTATTATTTTCTCTGAACTCTCATCATTTCAATCCTTTCGCATCCTCTCTTTCTCTCCAGTTGTATACTCTTCTATTTCTTTGATTGTTAAGAAGTGTTTACAAATGGGCGAAAGTTGAAGCCTATCACAACTGATATTTTCTCTTCTCACATAAGAATGCATGCAGAGCTTGTTTACACAATGAATGGTCGCTACTTTTGAACGTTTCTCCTTGCTGGTCTGCCGGGGTCAAGCACTTGGTTGCCATTCCATTCTTTTCCTTCTTCCCTCCTCTCTGATGTACTCTCTCCCCACTCCTCTCAATCTGATGCCTAATTATCGCACACTCTCTCGCTACCAAATCTGCATATGTTCCGCCTTAGTCCTCAGTCGTTTGGTTTTGGCCCCTCTCTCTTCTCGCCTTTTCTTTCCCGTCTTGATTCAAATAAAGGGATATTCTACTCTAAACGAAACTTATCATTCGATCGCGAGGGATCAGAATCATATCGCATGTGCATGTTCAAAAATTGTCCATTTGCCTTGTGCGCTATTATTAATTATTTTTAAGTAAATGCAAGTCATCATAACAGTTGTGAAACCGTTGTATAAATATTTAATATCTACTGGCTTCCACATGGGCAGACCATTCCCTTATAAGGAAGGCCCCTTCCTCTCTAGACTAATCTCTCGCAGTCATTCACCCTTATTGGAAAGTGTACATTCATACATACATATTTATTGCTTCGCGGCTTTTGCTCGACTTCCTGACAATGCGATCTTTCTGTTTTCTTCTTCGACATTTCAATGGAAGATTGCAACGCGTCTGTGCACTCTTAACTCTTCTTTTCTTTGTGTGCTTCTTTAGCGCTTCTTCTGGTTCTCACTCTCGCGCTCTCCTCCTCTCCTTCTCTTTCCATTCTCTCGCCCTCCTCCTCTCCTTCTCTTCCGCACTCTCTCACTCTCCTCCTTTCCTCTTCCACTCTCTCTCTCACTCTTCTCCTCTCCTTCTCCTTCATACTCTCTCGCCACATTCTCTCCTGATCTCTCTTCATATCCCGTTGTACCAACTCTTCGGAGGGCGCGGAAGCTGCGAATGCGCGCTCTTGAATCCAGTCATCCGCTGTCTTCCTTGTCGCCCATGAAGTGTCTGTCTTATTCTCCTCTCATTTGACTCCTTCCCTCCTTTACTCTCTTTCTCTCTCTCACTCTCCCTCTTTGCTTTTCTCTCTCCATTTGTGCTATTCCTCCCTCTCTGCATTAGAATTGGCTGCAATTCAGTGTTCCCTAATGATGCAAGCTTTCAGATTGTCTTGTCTCCCTGTCGATGCGCATCTTTCACAGATCTCCTGTCTTTTCATCTCTATAATAACTTCAGCTTGAGAAATATATATATATATGTATATATATATATATATATATATATATATATATCTTTAATATCGCCTTGCCCAGCATGTATGTAGTTAATGTGCGTGACATATGTATATTCGTAGGATTGATCTATGAGTACAATTTATTTGTTTCCCACTTATTCCTCCCTTTCTTTCTCTCTCATTTCTTCTCTCATGTTCGTTTTCTAATGCTTCTTCTGTATCGAACAATACCTGTTCCCTTCAGCTGTTTGACACTTCGGATGATTTATGGTGCTTGCTTCCCTGGGCAGTACTGTCTACAGAAGTAGAAGACACACAATTGACAGATGGAATGAAAGAAAGTAGAGAGGGAGAGAGAGAGAGCTTTTTCATCTACCCTTTCACTCTTCGTCTTTATATTGCTTCATCACGCACTTCCACTTGCTCTCTGTTATTCACCTCTCACTCACTCTCTCTCTCTCTCTCTCTCTTTGTCTCTCTTCCTCTTTGTCTCTTCCTCTCGGTCCCTCTCTCCATCTTTCTTTCCTTCTCTGACTTTCCCAGTCACTCTTCCTATACACATCTACACACCTTCCTCCAGGTAACACAATCTTCCTTCTCTCTTTATCAAGTCTGCATATACCGCATGTTCCTTTGCTTTAGTGCTTCTATTCTCTGCTTCTCTTCTCCGCTTGCATTGTCTCTTCCGAAATTTCGGAGACTCTAGGAATAAACTTCTCTCTTTCTTTATTCTTTCTTTGATTTGTCTCGCGCTTGAGCTTATATTATTCACAAAAATTGTATGCAAATTTCAACTTAGGATTCATTTGCATCATTACCTGGAGAAGAAAGGAATTTGGGACAGTAGTGGTACTAATTAAAATACCACACATGAAGGTGCAAATCAAGGATAGCAAGCTGACCATGACGCTGGAGGAATGGAAACGTGAAGATGAGAGCTAGGGAGGTTAATCGAGTAATGAAAGCGGCAACTGGAGTAGAACTGGCCTACGCATTGATCTGCCGCTGCTCATAACACGCGGATCCCCAAGTCTCTGGTGAATGTTTGCTCAGCCTCTAGCCAGGCAGAGCTCTGCGATAGTTCTTCCAGCACTGGAGTCTCCGATTCGCACTCCCTTTTTGTGCTGCGCAAGGGACAGGAAGATGAGCCCCTCGAGGGATTCCAATGCCCTTCCCCCTTTTCATCAACTCATCATGTATTCTCCGTGAGACCCGTGAGAACTGTACAAATTACAACATTGTGTCATTTTCATTTTGTTGTTGTCGCACGATATTACTCGACTTTCATAGACTATATATGTATGTATATACACATTAATTATTTCTTTCTAGTTGTCCCTTTCAATTCGCAGCTCGTCCACTACCATTCCCAAGGAAAGCCCATTCTCCCTCTCACTTCCTCCCCTCTGAGTCCTTCGCACACTTTACTCCCACCCCATCCCCCTTCCTGCTCTAACCCCCAATCCTTTGTTATTTCACGCCACAGCGCATCGCTCACTCTATAGGTCTGTTCTTGTCTCAACCCTGGGGAAGGGGTTGCCATTTCAATGCGGTAACCCTGAGCTATGCAAGCAATACAAGCAAAGTACCTGAAGCTGTCATGGCTTTGGACTGCCAATTCATTACGACGTTGGATTTATAATTACCGATCAGCTTTTCATGCTATTTCATTGAATAGTTAAAGCAGTGAAAGTTATTCGTTCCACTGATTCTCTGTTCACCCTGTCCCTCTCTGCTTCATCTTCATGACCTCAATCTTTACCGAGCCTCAGGCGCCTTTCCACAGCACTTTTCCAGCAGTCCATCACTGGCTGGCTGCTCTAATGTGTTTGTTCGCACTGTCATCGCCTGGACGGTCTAACGTCTTTCTCTCCCTTTATATTTCTTTCTCTCCCTTTATATTTCTCTCTCTCTCTCTCTCTCTCTTTCTCTGTCTCTCACAATCGACCCAGGCCAAAAGGCGGCTTACAATGGTGAATGGCTCTTGGTTCTTAGCAATGTTTAATCAGTTTTTGCTGGCATATAAATTATATGCTACAAACAATAATCGAGTTCCCTTCCCAACAACATCGTGCACTGATGCTTCCACTTCTGACTGCAATTATCTAAATCAATCAAGCCTTTTTATTGTCCTCTTCTTTTCTAATCTTGATGTTTCTTATCCCCTCTTACTCCGTCTCTCTTCATTCTCTGCACTTTTTGTTCTTTTCCTCCATCGCTCCCACGTTCTTCACTTACTTGGCCACTGGGCATCATCATAGTCTTGATGTATGCATAGAGAGCGGAAGAATAAAGAGAGGGCGAGAGAGAGAGAGTGAGAGTGAGAGAGGGAGGGCGAGAGAGAGAGAGAATGAGAGAGGGAGTGAGAGAGAGGGAACTAGAAGGAAGACAAGAGCTGCTTGACTGCGCAGTCTTGAAGTAGCTCCCCATTCCTTTCTTGTCTACCATTCAGCCCTTCTCGCGCCCATCTAAGATTGAAGAAGAGTCTTCGCATGGACTGGAAGGTGCAGCAGGTCTCAGCTGCTTCTTTCCTTTCATTTCTGAGCCTCCATCCAAGTTCGGAGACGTGAAGATCGCATAAATCATGCCATGACTTCTGCAGAAATCAATGTGCCTCGAAGAGATTCAATGTGTACATTCCATAAAATATTACGGCCTCTTCACATACATACTTTGGGATCTCTCTCTCCTCCCTTTCCTCTCAGTTACCTTCTCTCCTCACTCACTCTTTCCCTCTCACTCTCTCCACTCTCTCTCTCTCTCTCTCTCTCTGTCTCTCTCTCTCTCAATAGGTGCAATTCATGCGAAGGAGAGCCATCATTCCTGCCAATAGTCATGACGATTCATAGATTCATCTTATAATTCAACGAGGCGAAATGAGAGGGAGAAAGAGAATAGAGAAGACGAAACGCCAGATTAACACTGAACTGGATGTGATTCTCTTCAAGCCTGAAACGAAAAGGCAGGACATGAGCAGTAGCACAGTTTTTATTTGTAGATGATCCGTGTTTGAAGAAGCGCAATTGTCCTCCATAACGTTGGCTAAAAAAGAGGAGAGAAAGCGCTGCATAGCTCTATCCATTTACCTGTTCTTTTAGCACCTTTTTCTGTGTTTTCCTCGATCTCCGTCTAGTGTTTTTCTCGTTCGTCATCATCTCTGAAATTCAAATAAGGCTCCACAAGTTGCCATGGCCTATTCCTCCCCCTTCCCTCCACTTCTCTCCCTCTATACAGTGGATGAATGAATTTTATCGCTTCTATTTTTCCAAATATTTTTCAACACGAAAGATTTTTTTCCAACTTATGACCTGTACAATCTCGCTTATTCAATCATTCATTCTCACTGCATAGCATAAGCGATTCGCTTCTGTGGAAGAGCTAACCATCCGAGGAAGCCTCATTTATTACCATTTTCCCTGCTGCTGCTCATATTCTCTCTTTCCCTCTCACGTTCTCTAATTGTCTCTCTCCCTGCTTCTCCATTGCTCTGTCCCTCCCGCTCTCTCTCTCTCTCTCTCTCTCTCTCTCTCGCTCTCTCTCTCGCTCTCTCTCTCTCTCTCTCTTTCCTTTTCTCACTTCCATAGCTGCCTCTGGAAGTCTGGTCTGATGATGAGATTGTGTGAGAGACATCTGCCCTGTGCGGATTGTGCTCGTGCGTGTGTGATAAATGAATCCTGGATCCCTTGGTGACTGGGGTCAGCTTCATCCAGCTCGATCACGTTCTTTTAAGAGAGAGAGAGAGAGAGAGAGAGAGAGAGAGAGAAGGTGATTCAAAGAGCAGATGTCGAGAGCGATGTGCGTTGGAGAGAGTGGAAGAGCGCAAGACGGTTAGACAAAAAGAACGCATTGGACTTTACAGATTACATTCTGTAGAATAATATGAATATTGAGTAAATAAAGAGATGCAGTGAAGCGAATCCTGAAGAGAAGAAAAGGAAAAGAACAGCCCTCCACTTGGCATCTCTCGCTCCTCAGCCTCCCCCGCTTCCCACGGTCTTGCAATTTTTGTGCGCGTCCAGATTGTTGCTCTGCAGCGAGCTTCTATGCAAGTTGTCGCCGACGGGCAGTGTTCCATGCCCGCTACATCCTATTCTTCTCGTTGCTATCTCCCCTTCCCTCGCTGTCTCTCTCATTTCCCCTTTATCTCTCACTCTCTCTCTCTCTCTTTCTGCCTGTCTATTTTTCTCTCTCTATACGTTTTCCTCTCTCTTCCTAATTCCCACTCTCTATCTCTCTCCATCTCACTCTATCTCTCTCTCTCTCTCTCTCTCTCTCTCATTGTTTCCGCTCTTTTCTATAACCCTTATTCTCTCCTCCATCTTATCCCATATCTATTTCTGTTCTTTTCTTCTCTTTCACTCGTAGGAGGCATAGCGACCCCAACACGGCTGACTTGTTCCATTGCCATGTTTGCACTGTTCCTCCCGTATTTCATTCACGATCTCTCTCTCTCTCTCCCGCTCTCTTTCTCTCTCTCTAGCTCTCTCTCTCTCTCTTTCTCTCTCTCTCTCTTTCTCTCTCTCTCTCTTTCTCTCTGTCTCTGTCTCTATATTTCTCTCTCTAACTTTCTCTCTTTCTTTATCCCACTGTCGTCCCTAGTTTCTCCCACCATTTCCTTTCACTCCTTCTTCTTCCTCGTGATCTTCCCAGCACCTTGCCTTTTCCAGAGAAGCTGGATACACAATTCCTTTGACGCTTACCCATCTCATCCTACAGCTCTTTCATTTCTTATTCTACCTCTCTTTCCCTGCATTCCCATTCACCATTTTACTCACTCTCTCACTCTCTCTCTCTCTCCCTCTCTCTCTCTCTCTCTCTCGCTTTCTCATTCTCCCTCTCTCTTGCTTTCTCTTCTCTATCTCTCTCTCGCTCTCTCTATCTCGCTCTCTCTTTCTCTCTCTCCCATGTTCTACTTTGTTTGGTAACACCCTTCTTTTACTTTCACATTCTTTTCTCATAATTCTCCTTGATCCGGGAATTAATTTCAGCGTATATCCTTCTTCACACCTTTCTGCTGTTTAGTCGAGAACTTGAACTATTAAGCCTGGTCTTATTACACTGCCAGCATTGATGTGGTCGCTACCTCTGCTTATATTCCTCCATTCTTTCAATTGCTGTCTTTTTATCCTTTTCCTCTGCTCCATGAGGCAGAGACGTGGGAGGGAGTAGAGGAAGCACCAATATTTTTCAGAGCCGACTTCTTTTATTACCAACCGAAATTATGACCCGCCAACGTCACATCGCTTTCCTTTCAATGTAGATGTGTATTCACTTGATAGGTGACAGTGATTGATTAGAGAGAGAGAGAGAGAGAGAGAGAGAGAGAGAGAGAGATAGGGAGAGAGAGATAGAGAGAGGGAAAGCGAGAGAGGGGAGAGAGCTAGAGAGAGAGAGAGAAAGAGAGAAAGAGAGAGAGAGAGAGAGAGAGAGAGAGAGAGATAGGGAGAGAGAGATAGAGAGAGGGGAAAGCGAGAGAGGTGAGAGAGCTAGAGAGAGAGAGAGAGTGAGAGTGAGAGAGAGAGAGTGAGAGAGAGAGATATTGAGAGTAATAAAGCAATCATAGTTCGTGATGAAAAGCAGAATGTCATTTTCATTGTCTCTTTCCATTACATAATGCAAAGGTGCAACCTTAACAACTTTTTTTTTGAAAGGAAAACATGCACAACCTTTACATCATCTTTGCGACTTCGAATGTTTGTGCATATTAGTCTACTGGCAAATAAAATCGGCAATCTAATACAAGGAGAGAAGAATTAGCTTTCCATTCCTTCCGCTTTCTTTTTTCTTCCAGCTTGACACTTTATGCTCTTTCCTTTGTGCAACCGCCCACTCTTTCTTCTCTCTCCAGCCTCGGCAGATGATAACAAAAAGATTACACATTCATAAAGCAAATACGAGAGATGGCAAGAGACGAATGGAATGGAATGACTTTCGCAACCACTCGCAACTTGGTAAACGAGGTGTTCTCTTCAGGGGTGCTTGGATATGCAGCACAGTTGTCTTATTAACTGGTTGCTAAGGCGATAGATCTCACTATCATTTCATGTCTTTAGAGCACATTAATGCGCACTTTGCCGCGCCCACCTTGCAAAATTCCAGTAGATCGCTATGTTGTCCGTTCAATCGCGATATTAAAATTGTGTAATTTAAGCATTTGATACTAAACCTCGACCGATTATGAATTTGTATAGCACATGGCACACTAAATTTAAGATGCGATAAGTATTACTAGTAGTGGTACTATTTCGGTTTGACTACCCAAAACCCCCAAATTTTTTCTAACATTTTTTTTGCTGAAACTTACCCTCGGGGGTCACTTCATGCGAGGAAACTGAATATGAGGTTAGTTTTGTTTGATTTCGACATCCCAAGAAGTTAGCTGATTCCAAAGGTTGAAAAGACCACGCCGGTGCTTTCGAACTGTTTGAGCCAGAGGAACTCAACCAGGTAATCATCATCTCTGATTCTTCAAGCTATACACCAACCATAACTTCTTGAGATGTCGCAATCAAACAAAACCAACCTCATGCTCACGATCAGCTTCCTCTCATCAAATAACCGCAACGTAGAGATTTTTTTAAAGGCAATTTGGAGCAAATTAGTCATTTACCGTAAACGTGCCGTAACATTCGAAAACGGCGAAACTGATCAAAATGAACTTCATATTCGGTTTCCTTGCCTCAAATAACCCCCTTGGGCAAGTTTTAGGAAAAAAGATTTTTTTGGAAAAAAAATTTGAGGTTTTGGGTAGTCAAACCGAAATAGTACCCTAGTAGTTAATTATTTTGCAGTAAACATAAAGGTAATTTGTAATTGAACGCTTTCAGTTATTCACTGTTAATAGAACCTTCAATTCTATGACCATTTGTCTCCGAACAATCGCAGGCTTAATGACCCTGTAAATGGAAAGTGATTGAGATATTGTGGAGGTTTCTCATGAGTGGGATCTTTTCCGTCTTTCTGCCTTCCCGCTCATTCGCAATTCCTCTCGTTGCCTTATGCACGATCCTTTGTCGCTTCCCCCGCTCGGAACTCATGCTCAATTTCACATCGAAAGGTGCTGGAGCGGAAAGTCTAATAAGGACAGGACGATTGCCCTAGGCTACCTCCTATCTTCTTATACTTGCTTATTTTACTCTCGAATGTTTGCCATTCTTCGTAGTTCCAGTGGTTGGCGTCAGTGCGAGCGTAGCGCGCAACTGATGCTTTTGGGTTTCACTTCCATACTATCTGTTTCTTATGTCACTTCAGCTGAATATGCAGTGTGTATCTTACCTGCGAAGTATTGCAAGCGTGATCATTCAAGAATGTGTCTGATTGAGGTAGATAGACTATCAAATGAGAGCAAAGAGCCTGAAAGAATGCATTGCCGCTTGTTGTCACCATGCATGGAGCAAGTAATCCCCGAACATAATAGCCCAGGCGACCTCTATTATTCGGGATAATCCTCCCTTTGCCATTCACTTACTACCGGTGTAACTTGTAACTGAGAGGTATGGTTGGAGAGTTCTTTGTGCCTTTGCAGTTTTACGTTCATCTCGCCTGCTTCCACGAGCTGTTTATAATAACTCTTATAATATCTCCCTTTTATCTAACAAAGTTTTTTTCATGTTGGTAAGTAATCGAAACGTCGTGCTGTTCCATCGTTCAGCTGTCGTGAAAGCCTTTTGACTTTTGTAACAAGAAGACTTACAGTGCATGAACGAGTGTCGCCATGCAACTATTCGGCTGCTGGACGGCGAGATTCTGGAGATTACGGTACTGCCCCGGATTACTGTGAGTGAACTTCTGTCGGTGATCGCGTGCCACTACGGGCTGCAGAAGCCAGATCGACATCTCTTCGGCCTTGCCTACGTTGATGAACAGTGAGCAGTGGATGTTACCTTGCTATGTAGAAGTCTCTAATAACGAAAAATTCACCTGCTAAATTATTTAATATTCTGGTACTCTTCGACTATCACTACCCCAGAGGTTCCCCAAAAATGTTGATTGTTTTTTCGCTGAAACTTGGTAAAAAAAAAACTTACCAAAAAATTTTTTTCTTTGCAATTTCAGTAATCAGTATCACTGGTTATCGCCTGATAAACGCTTGGTGGATTCCGAGCTGCCGCCTTCGGGGAAAGGACCACGTCTTCGTCTTTCCCACAATGTCAAGTTCGTCGCTTTTTTTTATTACTCCTATTTTAATTGACACTCAACTCTGGTATAATTTAAATGTTAAATGTGTCATTATCTTTGCTATGAAGCATGCGACGGGTGCCTTTCAAGCTCTATGTGCAGATATTTCGTCGATTCGATAACCGAGCTGATGGACGTGACAACTGTGCAACTCTACTTTCTCGATGCCCAGCAACAACTGGCGAGGGCACGTTGAACAGCCTATTTTGGGAAGCTTTCACTTAGTTTGATTCTATTCTGATGCTGTTTTCCACCTTGGTATTAGGTGTTAGCATGTTATTCATGCCTGATAGGTGATAACTGGGTTATCGCTGCTCGAGTGGGGGGGGGGGGGTTGGGGTTCTTCCTCCACTGCTCTCGGCTAAACGCTTCCCCGCTTACCTGTGAAAGTGGTAATTAATTTCTGTCAGATTACACTTGACAATGTCTCCGCTTGTCACGGCTATCAAGGGTGGTGAGTGAGGGCTGCTCTTATCTACCATTAGGTCTCTCCCCCCTCTCTCTCTGCGTCTCGTTTTCCCGCCCTCTCTCTCTCCTCTCCTACCAGCTTTCCCTCGTTCCTTCCATCTTCCGTCTTCTTCTACAGCCTTCTCACTTTCATCAGGAAAGACTCTCATTATGTTGTCGCTCGGATGAATAAATTCGTTACCTCCAGCTATTTAAACTTGTGGTTGCTGATTTATCAAGCGCTACTTCGGGGGGAATATTAATTCATTTTCTCCGTTGCTTGTCGACTAATTAATTTTCCAAGGAATAGTTTGTTATGATGTTAGAATTGTATATAAAAAGTAAAAAAGGCGGATTGTTCACTTTAATATCATTCATTCCTTTGTGTTTGCGGGGTCTTGGTACTTCTTGGAAAGGCTTCATATAATATTAACAGTTTTCGTTTCCCTTGCGTTACACAAAGAAAGTTGAAATTAATTCTCAGGAGCTGTTGGACTTTGACCAGGAGAAATACGTGCAAGCCGCGGCGCTTCTTCTCCACATCTTCAACGGGGACTTCGTTGAGTTAGTTTCTTATACTTTTAATAGACTCGAAGAATTGCTCATCTAACTCTCCGGTATTTGGAGATTGAGATTTCAGCCGACTGCTCCTCCCTTGGCTTTGTTTCAGTGAGTCAGCCCTGTCTCCCCTGCGAGTGCATGAAACTGCTCTATTGGCCTCGTTATCTTTTTTCGCGCTTCCAATTAATTGCTATTTCCCAGCGAGTGCTGGAATAATCTCTTATTTCTTCTGATTGTAAAGCACGGGGATGGCGGATGTGTTTTCCGCTCTTGATCCCCGTATTCATCCCTCTCCTGTCACATAAATGACTTGTGACCCTATTTGGTTGAGTACTGGCCTTGTTCTTCGGCAGCAAATAGCTACAGTTCTTTGCGGAATGGGCTGTGCCCCTTCCCCGGTTGGCAGCAACTCATAATGTGTTCTCCGCAATGAGACAGCAGACCTTGCTCCCCCCGGCCTCTACTCTACCTGAGTTGCTCTGCTTACTCCTCTTGCCATGTGCATTCAACCTTGGCTGTATCGGAATTACTCCCTTTATCGTATGCTCAGGGCAGGGAATAATCGGATAGTTGTTTTTGAGGAACGTTTGCACACAACCCCAACTTATTCTTTTAATTCCAAATTTGAGAAATTAGCTAAAAGTTTGACTTTTTTTGAATATTTTTTGATGCCGAAAATTTTTGAAGATAATTTTCCACCTTCTTCAGAGATTTGGGATACTTACTACCCCAACTTTGATGTTTATCGAGTGTCGTCATCGATCCTTTTGCCCTGTGAATCGAGATCAGAATTGCTTACTCCAGAGTTCCTTGCGGCTCTTTTTATTTAATTATAGCATTTAACCCTTCAGTTCTAGCTATATTTTCCACTCGTCTCTCTCCCTCCCTCCCTCCCTCCCTCCCTCCCTCCCTCCCTCCCTCCCTCCCTCCCTCCCTCCCTCTCTCTCTCCCTCCCTCCCTCCCTCCCTCTCTCTCTCTCTCTCTCTCTCTCTCTCTCTCTCTCTCTCCTGGGCTTCCCTGTGTTACTTCGTGGATTTTTTTGTCCTGCTTTATTCTCTCATTTATTCGTGACATTTCTTTGATGTTTTTGTTGAGAAGTAAGCAAAAAGCGGTTGGTCCACCTGGGAAGGTGACTAGGCCGAGGTCATTCCAAGCACCGTTCCATGAAGCCACCATTCACTTCAATTTGCTTTCTTTGATGAAAATGGCGGGAGAATTGGAGGCAGAGGAGAGTGAGAGAGAGAAAGAGAGAGAGAGAGGGAGGGAGATCAAGAGAGAATAGAAGATGATCGATGTTGCAAGGAAGGATGTTACCTCAGAGAGGACCTAGTATGAGGGATGAGGCCAGAGATGGCCTGCTGAGCCTGCCGTGCTATCTAGTGATGCCATCTTTGAACTTACGACTTAAACCGGTCGTGTTCTTGGCTGCCCCATCGATCTCCTTTCGTCTTAACCAGAAATGGGATCACCTTTGGGTGGATCTCAAGTCAACATTTTTTATTATAATGAATTCACATGTGTATATGAGTCTCTTTCCTCTCGCTTCATTTTTTCGTTGCATGGTCAGGTTTCCTGTGTATATCCTCGCCCTTTGAAGTACTCTTCAGTTCTTTCAATCTGCACAATTCACCTCTTGATCGTGATCGTCATCATCTCTCTTTCTTTCTTCGCTGTTCTATTCTTCCCGTTATATTTTCCTAGCCTTCACTATCTCGTATCTCACAAGTTTGCTGTCCTCACGCAGTTAGAAGTTTTTTCATGTCAATCTCCTTTCCTTACGATACGATTATTCCCTGTCTAACCAATAAGGATCAGATTGTCCAAATACCAAACTCGTCTTAAATAAAAATGCCGACTTTGTACACACTGAATTACTTGAATTCAAATAAACAATTTCGATTGCAGCTGCCAGTCCTGCCTCGACCTGCTGCGAGCTGTCTTCCCTCTGCCGCGTCGTTTGCTCTCCTCTTCCGCATCTCCCCTGGAGTCCTCCGCCGCGTGGGAAGCGGCTGTGATCGCTGCGTATGAGAAGCTCGCTGGCCAGCCGCGTGGAACTGCCATCGTACGGTACGCTTCAGTTTTCTTGAAAATGTGTTCCTAACTATGATTTCTCTTTCCTGCCTACACTTTTATTTAAAAAAATTTCCTTTCTCATTATTAAAATTTTGATGGGTAGAAGTACTCTTCTTAATAAAAGTTCCTTTGAATGAATTATATCGTGTGTGTTTTTTTTATATGTCTTCCCATGACTTTTACGATATTTTCTCTTCATTGCGCTTCCGTTTCCATGACATTTTGAGAATGATTTTTTTTTTTCGTTTTTCTCTTTTCGTTGCAAGGGCTGCTCACTTCACTGTCTTATATTGTTAACTTATTTCCTTCTCTTCGCCTTTATATCCTCTTCTTACTCCCTACTCTCTGCTTACTCCAACTGCTCAAGGATGAAAATGGAGTAGCTTGCTGTGATGTATGAGGCCGGCTTCTTCCTTTCTCAGCCCATTAGCCGTTTTCTCTTCTCCGAATACCATCAGGCACTTGTCTCTTTCTGAGACATAAAGCACTCTTTCTTCTTTAGTACTTTTCTTGCGAACCAACTTTGCCCCTAAAGCCATTCTTCATGTGCTCTTCCTCTTTGCCATATTTTCTTCTTCTTTTTTTTAAGTCGCATTATCCCCTATCTGATTGTTTTAGTCACTTTTTTCCTAATGTTATTCACGTGATATTCGGGTAGAAACGATTGGGAAGCGAGTGGTGGAATCTAAATGACAGACAGGAAGAGAGAGATAACTTGACCCAAATACCTACAGTTAGATGATCATTGCAGTGCTCGTTTATTTAACCAACTCTTCTTTTAAGTGGACCAGGTCTTTGTAGACTCCTTACGCGTTAAAACTGTTTACGATGGGTTATTGTTGAGAGAAAGAAAGTAATGTTTAAGCTTCATGGAGATGAGTGAGCGGTCTGCCACGTACGGCAGTCGCTTCTACCGAGCACGCGAGAGGGCGGAGCAGCCATCCACTCTCCTCGCTCTCAGCAGCCACGGACTGTTGCAGTACGATGCAGCGGATCTAGCTAGACCTCTCAGGGTTCGAACACGCCAGTTCCCTTTTCAAATACATTTGTTTTGCACTCTTTCTGTCGATATATAACTCCAGCTAATGATCTGGGAATAAAGTCGCAATCGAGAAGCCAATAAAAAATGTGGGGGTAAGGAAAATATGGCACGGTGATCAGTTAGGAGTAGACTGAACACGGGGTTTCTGCTAGTAAACAAGGAGGACAGGCTATGGTGAGGCCGAAAATCCAGGCGGTTTGATTTGACATTATTTCCCTTTTCCCCTGCAAATGATAATACCCATGATATTACAGGTTTTCAACTGGCGCTACATTGATAACATCTATTATCAAGAGTGTCATTTTTCGATAGAAGTCAGAGACGCCAGAAAGTTCGTGTTTCCTTCGTCTTAATACAATTGAGCAATGGGACATGGATGTCATTGCAGAGTAATACAGCACCAGCGAGCGGGGCCGAATCATCTCTTTACTCATGAACTTCGCCATTCTTCCGCTCAGAATTCAGCTGAAATTGATGATCAGCTTTTTCGTGCCGTTCACGAACCAACCACTCAGTCAGTTTCTCCTCTATCTCTCTCTCTCTCTCTCTCTCTCTCTCTCTCATCTCACTCTCTCTCTTTCGCTCTCGCTCACGCTCTCTCTCTCTCTCACTATTTCTGCTTACTTCCTTTCCGTATAATTAAGCAAGGACTTTGGAACAGTTAGCAAGAACTGCATAAGTGCGATAATTGCTCCTTTGTGAAACTACCGCTGTTCTTGTTCGAACTATTATCCCATTCGCCGAATATTGCGGTTTTGCAGGAAGAATTCAGAGATAAAAGCGGTACTCCATTTCTCTTACTTATTTGTCTTTTGTGTCACTTTCTTTTCGAAAATGCCATATTCCGGCGGATTAAATTTTTCGTATCACGAAGGAATGGTTGGAGAATCTGACCGTTTGCTCACTCTAATTAGTGGCATCCTCGATCGATGAATAAGCGATGGGCAAAATCTTCTAGCGCAATCTATTTTAGTCGACTTGATTGATACATCATGGCTCGCCATTTTATTTCATTACTTTATATTGCATTAATTTGTCCAACTCATAAAACATTGTGCCGCCTGTATAACTGCGAGTAGCGCATGATTTAACTATGCGAGTACATGACTTCATTCGCTAGCTCTCCTAGTTGTAATGGTCTTGCTTGTTCGATACATCAGTCTTTGTTAGTCGGTCTTTAGCGGATCCAGGTAGACATGAGTTACATTGTTCTTCAGCCTATGTTGTTTATTGACCTACCGAAATGCTCTAATCCTTTCCAAACCACAGATCGGCTGATACAGGAACCCTACTTTACATATTCAATTGAAGTAGAGAGAGAGAAGGAGAGAGAGAGAGAGAAAAATCGAAAGCGAGTGAGGCAGATGTAGTTGAGAAAGGCGAGAGGAGTTGGAACCACATGTTAATTCCATGTTTCCGTGCTACTTGCTGCCACGACATTGGGAATGAATGGATGACCTTGTCCCTTTCTCCTTGCACTCGCCGATCTCGTCACCACTCAAGCATTCTGCAACCCTTTCCTCACTTCCATTTCACAGCACAATTCATGGTTTAATTCAGTATTCCGTAATGGCGAAGTGTAGTATTATGAGAAGCGAACTATTCTCAAAATTACGAAATTTTGTTAGGTTTATTGTTTAAAAAAAGCTTTCATTATTGACATTGCAGAATTTTCTGAACGAAAAGATGTAATACTTTGAATCAATTTCAGGGTTTCGCTGAGTCGGAGAAGCGTTGGTGTTGCTGCCTCTGAGGTAGCACGCGCCGTGCCAACAGTCCACATCTTCACTTTCATCTGTGATTCTCCCACGACTTGCAAGGTCTCGTTTTCTAGTCTCAGCTCTGTAATCTCTTTTCTGGTAATGATCACAGTGCTTGCAACTGCCATAGACCAAAGCATGAAAAGCGGAATTGCTTTCTTTCTGCGGTCTCTAACAAAGTCTTGATAGTAACAAAGTATGTCTGTGCAGGCTCTGTGGTCGGCTGCCATTGCTCAGCATCAATTCCATCTCGAGCAGCGCACCGTTGCCAGGGTGAGATCTTGCAGCACAAAATGTTACTTAGGGTTGAAAAGTAGACAGATGTAAGTCTGTAGTTTATATTCTTTTTTTTAAATTAATAATATTTCAGAGACATTACGTAGGTTTAATCTAAGAAAGGCTAGAAATGCAGTGCAAGAAGGGACATTGACATGCTTTGAGGAAAAGAAAGGAGATAAAAGCGAGGTTCAACAGTGGCGGTGATTTAGAATGCCATTTCATTTGCATTCTCTTTCTCTAGCAAACTGCCCACTCTCCCGCAATTGTCATTGTTCGTCTTCGGTAAAGATGGGAAAAACTTGCGAGTGTTTGGTTTCGTGGTATTGAGATGACAATCTTTCTAACCATGTATACGTATACGAAATACGCTCACCATCTACTGTTATGGTCCTTCTTCTGCGCTTTGCTCGGTTCCTCTTCTTCATTGCTATCTTTTCTTCTATTTCTTTATTCCTTTCTCCTTGCCAAGACTCTTCTTCTGCCCATTTTCCGGTTGACTTGAGTGATTTGCACGCCATGTTCTGAATTATAAGAGATTGGAAGGAGAGTCCTGTTTGCGATGGTACTTTTGACAGCAGAGTTCACTTCTCGTGCTGTTGTGTATGCTCTAAGAGTCGCTTTCCTCTCCTTTCTTTCTCTCGTTCCTCTCTCTTTCTCAACTCCCTGCATATCCGTGTTGTGCTTCTTCTTATCCCACAATCTCTCCGAAAGTAAAAGAGGCACAGAATATTCTCAATTCTCCCCTTTCTCTAACCACGGGAATCTTTAATTATTCGATCCCTCTCCTGGTTAACAGAGCGGCGCAATGTCCTCATCGTGAAATTGGTGGGACTCTGCAATTGGGATGGGAAAGTAGAAGGAAGAGTGTTTAGGAAGGAGAGAAGAGAAGAATGATGAGGAAAACTTGTTCAGTCTAGTAAGGGATGAGCAGTAGAAAGTTACGCAATCAGTTTGAATAGAGTGGGAACCTCCTCGTAATGGAGAAGATTGGCGGCTACTTTCAAGTGGCTTCCAGTCGGATTATTCCTTTTTCAGGACTTGCCTATTCTGACATTGCGCGGGTAGCTCAGGTTCCCACGATAAACAAAAGTCTTCTGCAGGCTAGATTTCTAGTCGATCTTAACCATATTTTCCTCTCTGTAATTGAATGCGCTTCCCACCCAGCGGCCTACCGCGTGCTACAAACTATTCAAATGTAGATTCGGGATCGGTTAGCCCTGCTCAATTCCTCTCTCTCTCTCTCTCTCTCTCTCTCTCTCTCTCGCTCATGTCACAGCTCACCTCTCTATGTTCCGTCTCTTCTCCCTTTCTTTGCTACTGTCAATGCATAATTTATGCACTTATGTATTCATGTACATCTCTCCTTTCTTTCACGTCCTGCCTTTTGCCCCACGTACATGCATCTGTTTCTCCAAATGACTGGCTCTCACTGTCTCTTCTTTTTTCTCCCCCTCTCTCCCTATCCCCTTTCTCTCTCTCTTTCTCTTTCTCTGTCTCAGCTATCGCAATGACAGTCATTCGAATTTTGTGCTTCCACTGCCGTTTAATCGGGCCAAGCGGGTGAGCAGTGTAGAAGAAGAGGAGCGAACGAGAGAGAGACAGACAGAGAGAGAGAGAGAGAAAGAGAGAGGGAGGGAAAGAGAGAGGAGAGAGAGATTAGGTGCTTCAAGATGCGTCATGGGCAGAGGCAGTCCTTTGTTTGACCCGGCGGATGGGCGGCTGCCAAGGAGCAGGCTCCCCGACCGCAGTCCGATCAGTTTCCTCTCCCTCTCCCCATTCATCTGCCTAACTCTTCCCAGTGCTTGTTTCATCATTGTTCTGTATCCGTCTTCCTCTATTTGCTGACAGTGGATTGAAGGAGAGCCAAAGAGCCAGGCAGATAGAGAGAGAGAGAGAGAAATATAAGAGATTGGATAAATTGACGGGAGAAATGTGTACATTGGTTACAACGGCTTGTTTTTCACCCCTGCACACAGCTCGGAAATGTTTCAACTTTTAACAAATGATCTCCTGGGAAGTGGGGATTTGATCATTTCTCTTTTAATTACTATTAATATTATTTGCATTAGGTTTTGAACCTGAATTATCAGGAGCGGTGTTAGCCGAACGCAGTAATTCTAATTTATGTCTTAAACATAATTATCATTTTTTTTATCAGTGTCTGTCTCCGAATCTCCGAAATAATTTGTGCTTTGTGACGAGATGTTCCTTCTGTCACTTATTCCCTCCGCTGACTTTACTTACTGGCGTTTCTTTCTCTTTTGTCCTTTCTTCACTCGCCCAGGGTGCACTCGACTTTAAGTAAGATACTACGCGAATCTTTCGTTTATCAGTCGTTCTCTTCTCTGTCTGTCTTGACTCTACGCATCCTGTGATGACCCCGAAGGTCTTCCGAATGAGATAGGCAGGGAAAGGGAGAGACAAGGAGGCTATGGAGTGAAAGAGAGAAAGAGATCAACAGCGAAAATACTACGAGAGAATTAACGAGACTGGATGGAACATTCCAGGAGAGGAGTAGAAAGATTAAGATACGCGAAAGTTACCAAGAGCCGATTCTTTCTTTATCTCTTTCTCTCTCTCTCTCTCTCTCTCTCTCTCTCTCTCTTCCTCTCTGATTCCCCTTTCATTCCTCTGTATTTACTTTCTTTGCTCTCTCTCTCTCTCTCTCTCCTCTCTCTCTCTCTCTCAATGTACTTCATCATCCGAGGCACTTAGAGAGAGAGAGAAGGTCCGTAGTGAGGAGGGAGGGTAGCACACTACGGAGAGACACTGTCGACCCACTCAGCCCCTGGCTGTACTGCTTGCTCTCTTCGAAGATTTCAGTCGCTAAATAATGGCTAATCCCGTCACATACCGCATGTATATCAAAAAGGTGAGAGCTGCTCTATTTCTTAGTGAATGATGTATTTAAACATTTTCTTTCCACGTATTCTACACTTATCTTTTTATTCTTAAAGGGAATATTTAGTCTTGCGGTGGGAATGTCTCAGGGGCAATTGCTGACAGTTGTCAGCTTTTGGTGTACTAGTACTGGTGATAATCTTATGACGGGTACCAGTACGCTCCCTCAAGTCATCAGAGGGCTCTCTTTGCCGCTTCGCGGATATGCTCCCCGGAGGGTTGGGTTGCCATTTGAGGAGAGAAGATGGTGAAGGAAGGAGTCTAACCGAGTGGGTCGGAGCAGAAGAAGAGCTGAGAGACGATGAGAAGGAGAATGCAAGCTTATTTGCCGGCACTCTCCGCTCCCTCTCAACATCATGGCTTCTCAAAACTTTTCATGTCACTTTCGATGTGGAGATACCAACCAGTATCTGGATGTCTTTTAGTCCTCGCTTTGCTTTCGTTGCCTCTTCCTCTCCCTCCATTCTTGCCTTGTGGCCCTCCTTCTTCTCGGATAGTTGATGACTTGCTCCAGCATACCTTGCTGCATTTTTAAATGATCGCCTGGGTCATCGCATTACGTTGGTGTTTGTACTCAGATTCCGCATTCTATTTCTTGCTCTTATTCTTCTCTCGCTCTCCCTTGCAGTCTGTCTTTCTCTACTATCTCTCCAATTTTTTCGCTCTCTCTCTCTCTCTCTCTCTCTCTCTCTCTCTCTCCTTTTCTCTGCCCTTTCCTTCTGTCGCTCCTTACCTACCTTTCTTATTTCGTTCGACCATATACACTGGATGCTTACGCATGCACAGCTGCCATGAATTCGCCTGTAGCTGCTTTCGCAGTCATGCAAAATAGGAAAGATGGGAAGATTAAGCGAAGCGGTCAGAGAGAGAAAGAAGTGGGAAGAGCAGTGAGAGATAGAGAGAGAGAGAGAGAGAGAGAGAGAGTATGGAGAGAGAGTACAGAGGGGGCAAGCTATCGAGGAGGGAGTGAAGGAGGGAGGAACAGCGTCCTCACTCTTCCCAGAAAACCGCTCAGTCGCCATTTCGGCTGCACAGCCATCCAATTCATGAGGCGATTGCGCAGTGATGTGAGGGAAGAAAAGCATGGAAGAGAGATGAGTGGCTGGGAGCAGACCCCGTTCCTCTTCCCTTCACCCTCCCTCTATCCCGCGTCCGCTTATTTCTTACTTATCAGCTCAGTTCTTTCTCCGCGCGCTATCTGGTTCTTATAATCCCAATTTTTTCTCTACATTTATCCGAATAGCCGTTGGTTGTCTAGCCAGCGCCTTAAGATCCAATGGGAATTGTTGTCGACATCTCCTCCCTCTTACTTTTGGAGATAAATTTGTTTGCTCCCTTTGTGTTTGCCTTGGTGCTCTTCTGCTTCACCCTCTCCAGCGCAAGATTCGACTTGGAAGAGAATCACTTCTCAGAGAGTTCATCTGATGCCTCTGACCCGAAATTGGGCGTCCACTGTTCTTATCCTGTTCGGACACATTTCTTAATCATTCTGACATCTCATAGATGGGAATCTGAGAGGGTCTTCCTGTGTGTGGTGTACCGTCGTGAACTTCTCATTTTCTCAGACAAAATGAAAACGAATTTACGCTTCATTTTTTCTATTTCCGTGCTTGATGTTGTTATCGCCTTTATTGTCATAGCATGAAAGGAAACTTTGAGTTGGAGTGGATCTGCCAAGTGCTGCTACTGACTAGACTGTCACTTCTCTTTCAATCCCCATCCTCTTAACTCTCTTCTCTCTCTCTCTCTCTCTCTCTCTCTCTCTCTGTCTCCCTTACCCAGTGGTCATAATGTTGCCCAACCGCCGATAATAGTTCTATCACGCTTGCGTGAGCTCTTTTTTCTTTTTTTTCACCCAGTTAGCAGATATACCAACCCTAAAAGGGATCAGATCCCCCTCCCCCATCTCTCTCTCTCTCTCTCTCTCTCTCTCTCTCTCTCTCTCTCTCTATCTTTCTATCTCTCTCTGTCTCTCTTTCGCTCTCTCTCCTCTCTCTCTCTTATTGTCACTCTCTGTCCCTTCTCTGGCTCTATTTCTCTTCTCTGCAAGTAAATTCCCTCCACTACTTTTCTCTTCCCTACCGGAATGTCTATCGATCTGATGTCTTTTTGGTATTATAGGGAATGCAGAATGGCCCGGATTCTTTCCTTGTTCAATGGAAGTGATTGTGCGGTGAGTCAGCATGAGAAAAGGACCCAGAAAGTGACAGTGGATGGTTGGGTCTTTTTTTATGGTGTTTCGGGATTCCGCCTCCCTTCATCTCTTCTGTTTTGCTTCTTTTGCTTTTTAAAGGCATATTTTCTCGAATAGCCTATTGTTGTTTAGTCGCATTGTTTTGCATTTTGTCATCCTTTACTGCGGCCTCAAAGTGACATTACTGAACGTGTTTATAGTTTTTCTGACATTTGGCTTATGAATTACTTTTCAATGGTTTAGAACAATATTCCACAACTTTTCTTATTTCGCACAAAGCAGAAGCATCTAAATAGTGCCCATATTGTTTGGAGCGCTGCATAGGGCGATTGTCGCTCTCTGCCCCCCCCTCATCCTTTCTTTTGACCTTCAGTTGCTCGGCCATGTCCGATCAATGGAATCCTCAAGGTACAAAGTAGCCCTTGCTAGGTATCCCTGGTGGACTGGTGACTGTAGTTGATAAAAGTAGAAGAAAGATTATGTTGTTATTGTCAGCCAAGGATGATAACTCACTTTCCTTCCTTTTCTAATTTTATTCATCTTACAGTATCGCTGATCTCAACAAGAGTCTGCAACTATGTCTCTTTCACCATGCATGTGTTCTCACACGTGTTGTCCGTGCCTCCTTCGATGATTAAACTTTTCCTTGCTCATGCTCTTATAGATGTCTTAAACCGTGTTGGCCATTAACCCCATTCTGTGTTCCCTCCACTTTGTTTATTCCTTTGCCCTTTCGTCATGCCACTTTGCCCTCCCTCATTCTTTCCAATGTTCCACAAACCCGTCGTCGTCCTTCCTAGTTTATGTGATTCCAAGTGCAAAAAGGCGAAGAGCGCCGTCGGCCCGTGTTCTGTTCTTTTATTTGATGCTTTTTGTCGAAAAGGTAATCCAGTTTATTAGTTGTGCCCCAGTGTCTGCTCTACCTAAACTGCCAAGAGCATGTCTTTTTCATCTTCTCAATTCTTCTCTTCGCCTTCATGTCATTTCCAGGCTGGTGAGATGGAGAAAGGAAAGTGTTCATGAATGTTGTAATGTTTCATCTCTTCCATTCATTTCTCCTGGTTCTCCCCTTGTCTTTGCATGCTTCGATCTCCCCAACTCGCCCACTATTCTCTAGTGAGCTTCAGGCCAGATTTCGCTCTCGACATCTTAATTTCTCTCTCTACTATTTTGGTGGCTACTTTCCAGTCTGAGTGTGGCACGCCTGCCCAACTAACGGATTTATCATGGCTTTAGTTGGAGGCAACCAGAGCTTCGGGCCTGGTTGGACATTCGCTTCCGGATCTCTCTCTCTCTCTCTCTCTCTCTCTCTCTCTCTCTCTCTCTCTCTCTCTCTTTCTCTCTCTTTCACTATCTGGTTTTCGTACTCTCTCTCTCCTTCTCTGTTGCCAGCTGTATAGTAAGGCTGCCGAAAGCGCACGGTTGCCTTTACAGCTGCCGCGCCGTGCTCTGGTCCACTAAAGTCGATCTCTTTGCATCCTTGGAGTGAGGGGGTTCTCTCAAGAGTTTCCCCAGCCGTTTCTTTGTTGGATGCTTCTGTCATAAGCAACCACCTCATCCCACCCAGCCATTCTCCCCTTCTGTTCTTCTCCATTGTTCACAATCCCGCCAAAACAGCAGCTGTTATTTCCTAACACCCAATGTCTCGGATCGCGTGTCCGCTGCACTGGGATCACCTGTGGTGGATTCCCCTCCACATCCCTCTCTCGCTCTCTCCAATCCCCTCCACCTCTCTCTCTCTCTCTCTCTCTCTCTCTCTCTCTCGCTCTCGCTGCAGAGGCTTTCTGACCAGCCATGCTTGACAGGAGCCGGATTATATGATTGGTCAGGTCCTCTCGTTCTTCCTTTTCTCTGCTTTATCTCTACCTGTTCTCTTTTACTCATGTTATACATATGGTGCTCTTCTTGTTCAGGGATAATCACCGACTTTCGCGTAACAGATGGTTTTTATTGGAGTGAAAAGACATTCAATCTCTCCCATCCTTGCCCCCTCCCCTTCCTTTCTCCGGAAGAGTCATTTTGTGGATTGATAAGAAATGACGACCAAGATGAGAGATGATATTATCTGACAGGAGGAAAGGATTGAGATTAAGCTGTTTAAGCAGACAAGAAATGCTTGGTAGCGTTTGCCTTTTTGATCAGCACATGATGAAGAGGCTGCCGATATCTCTTGCAACCCCTCTCTTTGTATTTCCGAGAAAGACAGAGAGAGAGAGAGAGAGAGGGCGCGAGGAAGAGAGACAGATAGGGATAGTAAAAACGAGAAACAAGAAGATAAGCACAAAAATACGTTAGCTGTCAGTGCCACTTTCTCGTCGAGACCAATGTCATCGATAAGCGCTATCATCACTAACATCTACCTAGCCCTTCTTTCTCGCTTCTCTATCTCCCCCTCACCTCTCATCCCACATCACTGCGGGTTTTGTGATGTGTCATTCTCTGTCCTCAATATCATCCCTCTTCATTCTAGCTAGAACATTTTTCTTTGTCTCTCCACTTCGCTTACTCATTCCCGCGTTCTCATTCACTGCGGCCAGCCGCTGTTGTGTGTGGATACGGCTGATGCTGTGGTCCACTTGGCTCCGTGCCAGGTCGATGAATAGAAAAGCAGCTAGGACTGGGAGGGGCGAGAGGGTGGGCTGGAAGAGGACAGAAAGAGATTGAATAGGAGAGATGATAAGAGTGGAGAGAAAGGAAGAAGTGGCCCACGAGACGCAGCACACACAGACGAAGGAGAACGTGGAGGGAGGCCCAGCCTCCCTCTCATCCGCTCCAACCCATCTCGCGATACCTGTGCTTTCTTTCTCGCCTAGTTCAATTGCCCTTATCGTATGGCCGGTCAATATCTCGGCGACGTGGGAGAGAGAGAGAGAGAGAGAGAGAGAGAGAGAGAGAGAGGAAGAGAGGGATAAAGAGCCAGAGGGATTCAAAGATGGGGAAGAGTAAGAAAGAGAACCCCGTGCTTGCAGAGTCACCGATCGGACATCCTTTGATCCCCCGAGTGTGACTGTCTCGGGGTCTCTCTCCCTCTGTCTGCATCTCTTCCTCCACCTGTCACTCTCTCTCTCTTTCTGCTTCTCTCTTCTCTTTTGTCTGCTTGCTGATCTCGAAGTCCTGCAATCCGATCTCACCGACCTGTTGCAGCTTTGCCTAAGCTCGCCCCTCCTTCCACCGCTTCAAGGTGTGACGCGGCAGACATTCATCCTCACTTCATCTTTTTCGTGCTCTATTTTTGTGCCGCTCCTGAGCTTCTCTCTCTGTCTCCACCTCTTGCTCCCTCACACTTCCTCAATCTCTCTCTCGCTCTTCTTTCTGACCATTGTCTAATGCTTTTAGTTTTTACCTTTTCCCTAACCGTTTCTCCTTCCTCCAAAACCCCAAAATGCTCTTCCATTGGTTGCATCTGCGTGTATGTTTGAACAGCCGTGTCAGCATGTGCAGAGGTGCCCAGAAACGGCGCGTCTTCACTCGCCCCTCCCCCCCCCCCTTTAATCCTGTTACAAGCAGCTTGTCGCGCGTTGTCTTCTTTATTCTAGATTATCTTTTTTCATTCAACACCATAGGCTCCTTTTCTCAAATTTCCAGGGATATGATTCTATTTCTCGTTCCCCCATCCTGCGTCAACTTTTCTTTCCTATCAACATTCATTTCTCACATTTCTACCCTCATTGTCAGCTCGCCCTCGGCCAAATTTCTGTATGTGCAACGATTTTTCAAGCCCCACGTGAGTGTCATCGCTCTCTTCTTGTCGACTTCTAGCTTTTCTCTCTCTCTCTCTCTCTCTCTCTCTCTCTCTCTCTCTCTCTCTCTCTCTCTCTTTCTCTCTCTCTCTCTCCTCTGTCTGTCTATCTCGTTGTCTCTCTTTCCCATGCTCCTACCATTCCTCTCTTGATTCTTCTGAATACGAAGCAATTTGTACTCCCTCCCGTGTTCTGCTGTTTGCACTGTCAGAAAGAGGAATCCTTCCCTCCTTTTTGCCTCATTTACGCCAGTCTCCCCTGACGCGTCTCAAATGAATGCTTCCGGAAGCAGATCTCGAATGTTCTCTCCACGCCTCCTTTCCTTTCTGTCCAAGTTTCAGCTAAGGGGTTGGCATTTGCCTTCTCTGATACGTGGATACCGATTTTTATACCTTGAGCTGTTAGCAGCTGTTCGTTTCAAGTGCGCTAGAGGATGTGATATTAAATATTTTTAGAATTCCTTTTTAATACGTAAGAAAAAATGATATAATTGCTGCATAAAAAGATACTTGGAGAGACTAGAAGTGAGGTCTGAGTGAGAGATTAGAGCGCATTTCCTGATTTTGCGTTTGAAGTGTTCGGAGGAGGAGCAACGGTGGAGTCTTTTAACTCCCAGCTGCATTCCAATCGCCGCATCCGGTTGCATGCTAAGCACATCAGCGATCTGAGATGTCGTTTGTTATGAGCTCAGTCATATTTTTTCGTTCTCAACCATCCGCTTGTCATTCTGTTAAGTCAGACGTTGGTCTACATACTTGGAAGTCGTTCTCTCAAAGCCATATCATTATACTTTCATTCACTTTGTCTGTTCTTCTCTCTCTCTCTCTCTCTCTCTCTCTCTCTCTCTCCCTCTACCTCTACCTCTCTTCCTCTCATTCTCCGTGTTATATTTTTGTCTTAATCTAGTCACCTCTACCAGGCTCTCAGTCTGCGCTGATTGCCCATCCCCTTCGTTGCTTCATCTCAATCGCATCTTCATTCCCTCTTGAGTTCACTATCTATTTCTCTTTTGCAGCCATGTGGTCTCTCTCTCATTCTTTCTCTCTCTCATTCTCTTTCTCTTTATTCTCTTACTCCTTCCCGAGAGCAGCGGCTTAACAAGCTTTACTTCCTCCTTCCATCCCTTGTACCTTATTAAGGAGTTGATCGACTAGCCCCTATTCCACTTCCCTTGTTCTGATTTGCTGTCTTTCCGATTCTCCCCAATTTTATTCTTTTGTCTCGTGAACGGATGTATTATTCTGCTGAATTTTAGACAGACACTCGTTTTAGGACTTGCTAACCTACATCGAAAAGGTTCTATCGAAATATTTGGATATGGTATAAAGTAGAATACGTAGAAACCGATTGCAATTTTACCAACTCTTAACTCTCCGTTTCTCAGGTTTAAATGAGCCTGAGATGATGAGAGAGAGCGGACTTTTCGTTCCCTAAATCAGGAGCTCACGCTCGTGTCTCCCCACTTGCCATGAATTGGGAAGTGTTTTTATCGTCGCTTCCCAACCTCTCACCCATGCACAGAGTCTCTCTGCAGGATCAACCCCTGCACCCTTTCATTACTCACTGCTTTTCCTCCTTCGTCTCCTCAACGTAATCTGCTGCTTCGACGATTTCTTGATTGCTTATATCTTTTAATCGCTTCATACAAGCAGTAATTTCAGAATCTTTCCTTTCCATTTTTTTTTGTTTTGTTTGGCTTCTCTTATTTCTCTTCATTGAAAACGATATATTCGAGCTCACTCATCCAGGCGCTGTTTTGAAAAGAAGAGGAAAAGCGGAGATAATCTCGATTAGCCATTAATTTTGTTCTGGTTCAGTTGCCTTGTTGTCGCACTCTCTCTTTCTTTCTCTCTCTCGCTTCTCTCTCATCTCGTGTATTGCAGTGCTTCCTGCATGCCTGGATGCCGCTTCCAGTCCTCCTTCCGTTCCACTCTTCACGTGTCTTCTGCACTTTCCTGTCCTTTCACCCAAAGTGGAACGCATTGCACAGCTGTTCAGATGAACTTTTCGTTGTTTCACTTGTTTCTCTTTCTCTTTCTCTTTCTCTCTCTCTCTCTCTCTCTCTCTCTCTCTCTCTCTCTCCTCTCTCTCTCTCCTCTTACTGTTTCTGTCTCTTTCTATTTCTCCATCTATCTTTTATAGTCTCGTCCTATGTTTTTTCTTCTCCAAATTTAAATTTCTTAGCGTATCGCAGTGGCCTCTCTTCTCGTTTATACGATGGCTGACTGGCTTTAAATACTTGTTTGTTTGGTAAGAGCATTTGCTGGGTTCTTCTGTTGTGACACTGAGTGGTCCAGCTCCAATCTGGTACATTTATTGGGTGTTCTCTGGCAGTGGCTCCTCCCAGGAGCAACTGCTGCCAGTCCTTCTAGCCAGCAATAGAGACCTGCCTGTGATGGCTCATATCCGTTTGGCTTCTCGCGCTCACTTTCCCTCCCTCCCTCTCTCCCTCTCTCTCTCTCTCACACACTCCCTTTCTCTCTCTTTCTGTCCCTCTGTCTCTCCCTCCCTTCCCATTCTCTCCCTTTCCTTCCGTTCTCTTTCACCCTGCATCTCGTGGATACCCAGCTCTCTGGAAGCGTCTCATCTAATTAAGCGCTATTGAAGGAATGGAGAGTGGTTCGGCAGTGTTTCTTGGGAGTCCAACCGACTAGCTGTTTTTTTAACTCGTTCTTTACTTGAACCTTTCTCTGAGCATACTCTATTCAAAGTGAATATTTGCGCATTTCCCATATATTTCCTTCCTGATATAGTTTAGTTGGGTCAAGAGGTCGGCAGGGATTAGATGTTGATAGTAGATCTTATGGCTCAGTGGCCGCAGAGGGTTACATTCACTACGCCGGCTATCCACAACACCCGCCACTCGTCTTCTTTACCACACGACTTGCACCAGGCAATCCAAGGCGGCGTGCAAACATACTTTTGTATTCTCTCTTCTCTCTCTCTCTACACTGACCTCTCTCTCTCTGTCTCTGTCTCTGTCTCTCTCTCTCTTTCTCTATCTCTCCCTCTCTCCCTCTCTCTCTCTCTCTCTCTCGCTCTCTATCTCTCTCTGTCCACTTCCCCTTGGTGTACTTGCACATTTCGAGAGATGCCGTGTGTGCATCCGCAATCTGACTTGGCTGGCTTGCCCGGGGCATGAGAAGAGGGGATGAATTCCTCTTCCTTTGTTGTCATCTTCCCGTACTTGCAATCCTTCCTACTCGTGTATATTTTGACTCTTCTTCTCAACCAAAGGAGGCCTTCTATTGCTTCGATTATATTTCAAGGGGTGAATGTTTTTGAACCATTTCTGTGAATGAAAAATGGTAATTCATTAATCACGAATAAAGATAACCTTGTTGTTAATAAGAATAGTGGAATTAAAATGTATTTGTGATTGCAGAGAAGCAGCTCCCGCCTGGCCACTTCGGCTGGCGTCGTAGATCACAACGAACTCTGCGACAGACTCAACCGCCTCGTCAGCCGATCTTCCATCGGCTCCTCTCTGCCCTCTCTCAGGTATGACATCTCTCCTTTTACTCTGCCCTCTCGCAGTTCTGACATCTCTCTCCTTCTCGTTCTTTCGTTTTCACAGTGTTGATATGGCTCGCAACTTTCGTTTAGGAATTGGTTGCGTTTTTATACTTCCAATTTTAGTAAGAGAGTAGTCATTTTGTTCCAAGATACAGCCTTATTTTCGTCTCGGAATTCCAGCTTGATTTGCCATTCGCATTTATCAGCTAGCGATATTTATTATAACCCACAACACGCTATCCAATGAAGAAGCGGAGAGAGATGGAAGAGAGAGTGGATAAAAGAAAGAGAAGAGAGTGAGGGGAGCGGCGCATTCTTTATGTGTGGCACATGTACGGCCTTTCCTGCTTGTCTGATTCTGACAATTGTGATGCCTGTTTTTAATCTTCCATAGATTGACATCGCTATTCCTTCATTCTATCGTTATCGCTTTATCTCTTCTTCTCCCATCTCTTTCTCTCTCTCTGTCTCTCTCTCTCTCTCCCTCCCTCTCTGTCTCCCTCTAGCTCTCTCACTCTCATTCTCTCTTTCCTTTTTCTCTGCTTCTTTCACGCTGTTTCTGCTGCTTCCGCCCAAGCTCCTATCTCTGCCTTCCTCGCCCTGGACAGTGTGGTCGAGAGCTTAGAATGACTGACAACCACTTCTTCTCCCGCATTCTTTCCCGTCCTCTTGCTTACTTATGTTACCCTTCCTCTGACAAGCTCTCCCAGCACGAGACATTGATAGGGCTTCTATCAAGTTTTAAAAACAACAGTATTTTCGTCTGACTCTACTTAGCCTAATTGCTTCCTATTTTTCTGTTTACACAATCTATCTTCAGCAACGTAATCACCTCCAATTGTTATGCATTGTATTGCTTTTCACGTAAGAAAAAGGAACTATCTGTTTCGCAAAAAATGGCCACGATTCCGATTCATTCGGTCTATTTATCTATTCGGCATTCCTACATTATGCCATTCATTTTATTCGTACACTTTCTTTGCATTCTAATGTTATTCTCCCTCTTATTCTTTTTTGCAGGTTCGAGCCTCTTGCTCCTCAAACTTTGCCCCCAATGATTGTCACTTTATTCAGAAAAGAGACGCATCTTATTTTCAGTGTTTGTCAGTGGGTGTGAAAATGCACTCGTGTTTATGACTGCCGCTTTTGTTCTCCCCGTTCCCTCTTCGTGCTGTGCTCCTCTTCCTTTGTCGCTCCTCGTCCCTCTGCATGCCTGTTTTATCTGCGTCTCTCTCATTCCCTCCTCCCTCTCCCTGTCTCTCTTTCTCCTTCCTCGTCTTCTCCCCTCCTCCTCAATCCAACTCTCACGTCGTTGTGCCCTCCACACCAACAATTGCTGCCTTCTTATTCCGACCACCCCCATCCCCTTCACTTTATTTGTTCGTTCTCATCTCTTGAAGGCTAATTCCGACCGTCATTTCTTTTTCAGAGTAACATTGCTTCTTCTACCAAACCCTTTGTTTCCCCGTCGTTTCTTGCAAGTTTCTCCTACAATCTCTTGTCCTCATAGTGAACACTTATTCCGCATCTGATAAACTTGCTAGACTTTCAAAGCGATTCACGCAACGAGAGTGGAGAAGAAGCTTATAAAATAGATATGGAGAATATCTATTTTTTGAAATTGATATACACTCAATGGCAATGTGTGCATGGCGATGCAGACGATAAGAACATACATTAATCCTATTTCATTCTTTGTCGTTCTCTTTCAAACGATCTCTCACTACTTTTTAATGTTCGGTTCTTGAACTAATTTCATTATTATTGCTTGTTTTCATCAAGTGGAGTATTTTAGCGGTAACTGAAGTGATTGTCCGCGTCTTTCCCACTGCGTTCCCACTGCATGCGAATTCCCCAGCAGACACAGACTGTAGCCGGTTGCTTTGATGATGAAAGGTGGTAGAAGAGGCATGGCTCCAGTGACGAAAACCCCTCCCTTCCCTTCCCTCCCTCCCGCCATCCCTGACTCACTCTAAACTAAGCTTGTCACTCACTTTTCTGTCTCTCTCTCTCTTTCTCTCTTTCACTCTTTCTCTCTCTCTCTCTCTCTCTCTCTCTCTCTCTCTTTCGCTCTCTATCTCTCTTCTCTCTGCTTCTCATGATCGCGTGGACAAAACATTCAGTGTCCCATTATTCAAGTCTGTCAGATCCTGAAAGAAAAGAATTTACCACCATTAGATGTTGCTTTCCATATCTTCCCAAGTTGGTTATATTTTAATAAATAGTTGTATTTTGAGTTCGCTGCACTCGTCGGTGTCCGTGGGCGGAGCGATGCCCTCGGCCAAGGTAGTCGATGGATCGTCGCCCGCCCCCTCCACTCACACCGACAAGAATGACAAGGTCGGCTTTTCTCTCTATTATTTCAAAGTCAACGTTCTCGTATTTATAGCACTTTGATAACTGTGCATATTGATTAATGTTTGCATTGCAGCATGAACAGCCTGTTCCTCCCTCGAATCCGGCCCCGATTGAAGACGGCGCCGGCACTCCCAGCCCCGCCGAATACTCACGTCAGATTCTTTTACACTTCCTGCCGAAATCGGTTTCCTAAATGGAAGATGTTATTGAAGGAGAAGTAGTCATTCCAGATGAATAGTTGATGTTATTGAAGGAGAAGTAGTCATTCCAGATGAATAGTTATACATTGTTTGACAAATTAGGAAGAGACTGGCCATTTCAGAGAAAAGAGAAGCGGAGAAGGCGCGCGACTTGGTGTTGTATCAGAAAGCGCTGGAGAAGAAGGCTGCTCTGGAGAGACTTCTCGCTGTCAAGATGGCTGAGCTGCGTGAGATTTGCATCAAGGAAGGGGTCGGTTCAATTGTTTCCCTTTTCTTTCCTTTCAATTTGACATTTGACATTTCCTGATTAAAGGAGCTGACTGGCGAGATGCCGAGTGAGATGAAGCGAGTGCTGCGACCGGGAGAAGAGGCTCCCAAGCTGAAAAGGCGAATCGGAACCACCTTCCAACTCTCCGAGCACTTTCTGCCCTCCAACAAGGTGAGGCTTGCTTTTATTATGTCTGTTCAGTGTTTCCCCAGCTGCTTCTCCCGTTTTGTCTTGTATATGTGAATGAGTTGTGTGGCTGGCGTTTATTCTCGTGGATGCTCAATGGGAGGGATGGAAGTTGCTATGTACACTGAGAAGTGGATTGGTGAGGACTCGAAGACGAACTCCGCTCAGAAGATGACATGGGCCAGCTCGGCATCAATGTCGGTTGCAGAAATAGCCGCAGAGGCACCGCGGGGGTCGAAGCGGCCCCAGACCAGGAGGTCGAAGGCACTCGACCAGAGGACTATCGCCAGGCCAACGATCTGAGATGCGATGACGTCTGGCTTCTCTGAAAAAGAAGATTCCTGGAGAGACTGGAAGGGGGCTATCACTGACCACTCTTGAGCGAGACGATGAGTGACTGGAGATTGTAGAAGGCGCCAGCGACGGTGATGGAGAGCGAGAGGAGATAGCGGAAGGAGATGGCGTCCAGGGTCTCGGCCACCAACACGGCCACCACACTCGCCGTGCCCAGAGTCACGACAAGGAAGCGGCCCCGGTCTCGGCCCAGGGTGGGGCCTGTGCACTGCAGAGAGGCTCTTCAGCAAGAGAAGACTCTTGGGAGGGGCACCTGAATAGTGATGCCGACCACCACGGGCATGAAGTACGGCGGCGGCAGTCCTTCGGCGGGGACGAAGAAGGCCAGGAGATGGGCGGAGAACAGCCCGGTCAGGAAGGCAAAGGACATGAGCAGGACACGACGATCTGCCTCGCTCAGCAGTGTCTGAGAAGCAGGAAGTAGAAGAGAAGGAATGGCTAGGACTGGCCTCGTACTTGATTGGCCTTGCGGTGGAGGTGGTAGAGTTGCACCGGAAGAAGCACGTACGTCATCACTGCCAGGATCCCCGAATTGAAGATCGCCTAACAATAAGTAAGATTAAGATGCTCTATCCAATATGGAGTCGTTTGTTCCATGCCTTACACTGAGAAAGACGCGGACGAAAGCGAAGGAACCGATACGCTGGCCAAGCTTGAGGCAGACCATCATCAGAGTGCGCCAGTAGTACGATCTGAGAAGCGGCATCTCAAGTCAGCCAGGGCGGATCCTAGGAAAGGACAACAAAGACTCACGTCATCGAGTAGCTGTAGTCGAAATTGTCCGGCAGGGGTTCGCTGTCCAGCAGAACACGCAATTGCTTCGTCACGGCAGCACGCGCCATCGGTGGGAGGCGTCTGGGAGAGAGAGGGAGAGAGATAGAGAGAGAGAGGGAGAGAGAGAGGGAGAGAGAGAGAGAGAGAGGGAGGGAGAGAGAGAGGGAGAGAGGTAGGGGCTAGCCGTACTCCAGAGCTGTATTGACGTGAGGTTGCGCAATCTTCAGGCAACCAGGCAGATAGACACCTTCAGACTTCAGAAGCGGTGCCCTGAAGGAGAGCGGGAGAATGTAGAGAGGGACAAACAAAGACAGAGAGGGAAAGAAAGAGGTATTATCGTATCTTGGTCAGTGACCGCTGAAAAGGGACGCAACGGCAAGCAGTAACGGGTACTTACGAGACAGACATGAACTGGTCGAGATTCTCGTAGATATTATCGGCCGTCTCAGCGGAGGGAACCGCGTCGAGAGCGACTGGAGCAGCAGAGGGCGCGGCTGGGGTACTCATCTATCTTTTATTCCCAGCCCTGGAATCAGGAAGTAGAGTTTCTCTATTGAAGTAAGCCTGGGGCTGCGAAACAAACTTGCAGTTTTGCTTGGCGGGGAGACGAGCAGGAGTAAAGGCAACTGTCTTGCCTCGCCGTACGTAGTAGAAGTGAGCTGTGAGGCATTTCGTTTTGAAAAATCATTTCAACGGCTTACATTAACGCGAACAAGTGAAAGGGCAAGAGTCAATTAAATGCGCATAGTTTCGGTGGTATTATTTATATTTTTTCATTAAACTTAATTATTGTTATTTTTTGCTAATGTTAAGCCGCATTAAAAAAAAGTGCGTATTTTTTAACCTATTGTTAGGAAGATGAATATTCAGGCAGATAAAGTGCAGCAGCTGGAGGGAGAAGTCGAATTGCACAGGAAGATTGTGGCAGCGGCAGAGAGACTCGCCAAGGATAAAACCACCAACAAGTCTGTTCGGTTAGTCGTCCTTTCTTTCACGTTGTCTATTCCTTATTTGGCCTGTACAGGCAATGGATGTCTGTGTTCTGGTTGTAGTTAATCACTGCTCTCTTTCCAGGAAGAAACGTCAGAAGGACTTGGCAGCAGCAGCGAGTCGTCTTCGCATGCTTGAGCTCACCCTCCAGCAGATGCGTCTCTCCGCCTCCAAACCCGACGTCAGCCTCGACCGAAATCAGAGTCAGTTCCCATCCACATCACACCACTTTGTTTTTTTTCAGGTATCTCACACTCTCTCTCTCTCTCTGTGTCTATCTCCCTCTCTCTCCCTCTCTCTCTCTCCCTGTCTTTACAGACACCTGGTCAGCAGCCTCAAACGGCCTGAACGGCTCGGCTTCTGGTTCAGCCCCGATCTCTGGCCGCAGTCTGCTGACTACGAAGAGTGCCCCCACAACTCCCCGCGGCTCGATCCCCGATCTGGCGGGGCAGACTGACAACGAGGACGAGGACTGCGATGCCAGACCGCCAAGGTTTATCTTCAGTCTTCTCTTTCCATCATTTCTTATTTACACTGGATGAAGTGACTATTATACATTTTCGCAACTTTTTATAGTAAATTCTCTATAAGTATTATATAAAATAATGATATTTGTTTGCAGTTGTTCGTCAGTGGCCCGCTCCCTGCCGGCCCCCTCTGGCACTTCCTCCTCTTCCCTCACTTCCAACTCAACCACTTCCCTCCCTCCAATGAACAGGCAGCGTCAGACTCGGGTGCCTAAGTCACTGACTTCGGATGCCATCGATGAACTCGATGATGGAAGAAGAGCGCCTCCGCCACCGTTAGTCAGAGAGTGAGAGAGAAAGAGAGAGAGAGGGAGAGAGAGAGAGAGGAAAGAGAGAGAAAGAGAGTAGGGAAGATGAAAGCGAAAAGGGAATCAAGAGAGGGGAGAGAGAGTGAAAGAGTGAATAAATGAATCGTAAGAGAGAGAGAAAGGGATACAGACATAGAAGATCAAAATGGAAGTAGTGCTGTCAATATTCAGATATGAATCGGTCGGCTATCGTTCTTGTGCGTCCTACCAGAGCTCGTACCGCCAGGTTCACTACCCAACCCTTCATGTCAGATTGTTTATCATCGTATCCTATGAGAAACACGAAATATTCACATTTTCAAGTTGTCGAGTTGCTATCAAATGTGAGGATATTTAAAAGATTACTACTATATCTCGACAGAAATGTAGAACTCATGACAATTTTTTCATGTCGTTGTGTCGTCACATTCTTTAAAGACGTAGGTAATCAGTTATTTAAAAACACAACAACGATTGCGATTTCAGGAAACTCTGCGAAAAAGGACGCGTTCGGAGCAGGCTCTCGAGGGGGCAGCTGCTGGGGGAGAAGGGGAAGTGGAGGAGGAGACGGAGGGACGCTTCTCTGTCAGACATCTCAGCCACTGGCACGGAGACAAGGTCGATACTTTCTCTTCTCTTCCAGAATCACTTCTAATATCTTCTAGTTATATGAATGGTACCTGCTTGAGGAAGAGGAAGAAGATGACGACGAGACTCCAGTGGTGGAGCAGCGCCGCTTCTCCCCTCCGGCCGCGACCCCTTCGCATGGCCCCCGTCTACTGCCCACCAGCCAGTCCTGCCAGGCCGGCTTCGCCACCGTCAGCCTCGATCGCAGGGCACTGCGCAGGTTCGAACCGTCCAGACATTCTCAATTCTTTTAATCATTTGTATTTTATGATAATCTTGCGTTCAGAATTTTTTTATTCCTATTTCCCTCTCATCTCTCTCATCTGCCTATCTCCCTCTCTCTGTCTCTTTCTCTTTCTATCTCTCTCTCAGCTTTCCCCCTTTCACTATGACCGAATGTTGCAGACAGTCTCCGACCTCCTCTCCCTCTGCGTCTTTGTCCTCAGCTGACTCTGGTGGTGTCTCTTCCACGTCTTCTTCCTCGATGACTTCCTCCTCTCGCCGTGACTCTCTTCCCCAGCCAGGAGTGCCTGGTAGCCGTGACAATTCCCCCGCCGCCCACAGAATTACTACCTTCCCAGTCAACCCTGCCAACTGCAGCCATCTCTATCGGGCCAGGTTCATATCCTATTTTTCTTATTCTCTCTCTCTCTCTCTCTCTCTCTCTCTCTCTCTCTCTCGTTCTCTCTCTCATTATCTCGCTCGCTCGCTCGCTCTCTCTCTCTCTCATTCACTTTCCTATCTTACGTTCTCTCTCTCTCGATGAATTCCCCTTAGTTTCAGCAAGCCACCCCCACTGGAGTCGCGAGTGCAGCAGTCGTCAGCCTCTCGCCTGCCGTCCCTCCCTCCCCGTGGCCAGGCCTATGCCCTGAACCAGTTCGGCGCCCCTGTCTACACAGCGTCTTCGAATGGTCTGCGCGTGCTGCCAGCTTCATCCGGCCATTCTCGTGTTGCTTCTATCTCTGCCTCTCGCCTCCCCTCCGCTTCCCATCCGGACGCGCACATGGAGGCACTCATCGAGTTCTACCGCGAGCGTCACCGCACCGGCGGCGGCAGCTCCTCCCCCGCCGCTCCTCCCAAGACGGCCACCATTGTCTAGCCCCAGTTTCTTGCTTTCTCCTCCATTGACGGATTATTACATGAATCTGCCAGCATAGTGACACTTCTCATTGATGAGCTCATCCTTCTGTTCAATAACTGCTTCCCTCTGTATACAACCATTTCCTCTTGATATGAAATGCGCGGGATTCCGTCTGTGATGGCTTGTGGAAAGCGTTGATGTTGTGTATAGAAGATGCTCATTCGCAATCGGTGACACGTCTCTTCCTGCTCCCATAATGAACGCGCTTCTTCCTTGAAGTTAGGAGCTCTATCTTCTCGGTGCCTTGAGTGCTGCTCTCCCTTCCTTCTTCTGTCCCTCATTATCGTTATTTCTCCTCAGCTTCCCTTTCGCTAGCAAATCAGTGAACCCCTCAAAGCAAAGGTGAGTGAGTGGTATAAGTCTAACACACTCCTACAACTGCTCATCTGTTTCCTCAATATAATTTTGATATGAATTTGCCCCTCTCTGAGAGAAGCGTTGTGGTAGGCGGGTTGTTGTGGCCTGCATTTAATGTGGCGCTCTCGTCTGAATTCTCTCTCCCTTCACTTCTCCAGTACTCTTTCTCTTCCCCTCTCTCTCATTCAAAATGCTGTTCATTATCACTTAGTCTTTTCTTCCTTACTTCTATCGGTTTCTGAAACGGGATTCCTCATTGGCAGCGCTTTTCCTTGATTAGTTGAACACAATAATGATGACACCAATTGGACATTCTTGATTATTATAGGCCTTATGATTGAGAAATCTTTCGAGCATAATTGAATAATATTAGTCATTGGATTACTCTATTCAATAATTTGAATTTTATATAGGCTTATTGCCTTGACTGAATCCTTGAATTATTGTTTGTATTTGAATTGGCGGAGAGCCAAAGGCAGTCTTGCATTCTTTGCGTGATCTACTCACTTTTTTCTGATGCAAGAACTTTACACGCCGTGTTTAGCATTATTGCTGCATATAATATAGACATGAACTTGTATATCATTATGTCTGATTGTGGGCCGCTAAGCGCTCTCAGAATCACCAGAGTAGAGAGTAATAAATTTGTATCTCATATGTGAGCCGTAAATAGTCGTATAATTGAAGACCGTACAACTAAACCAAGGCGTTATTCTGAAGATCGGCAAGATAGTCGGGCAGTTCCACGTCAAACTCGTCCCCTCCCCCTAATCTAAAACTAGCAAGTTAATTTTCTAGTTATTGAAATAGCCAATGCCTGGTCTGTACATGTTCAAGCCCTGACAAGCGCGGTTTCTTTATCCGTGCATAAAAACTAAATGTTCAAAATAGTTAACATAAGGAAGTTTTAAAGTAGAAAGGCATAAAATATCGATGTATGCAAGATACACTCTCGAATCACGTCTGCGTCGTCCCAACCTATGGAATGCATGCTACAATACTTAGTATAGTTCTTTAGTGGAAAGATGGGGACCATCGGGCAATTAGTACGATGGCGACTTCTTGAAAGGGAAAGGGGAATTGTTCTCGGGATGTGTCCGTGTTCCTTGGAGTGTGAAGCGGTTTAGTCGAAAGAGATGAGCGCAGCCTCCTCAACCACTGGCGGGGGAGGGGCGGCAGGAGCGGGAGCAGTGTAGGCAGTCTGAGGCACGGGCACCGCGTAGTGACCCGTCGGCACCGAGTACTGGGGCTGCTGCTGGTACGTCGAGGGCATCTCAACAAGGACATCTCTCATATTGAACTGTTTATGGAGATAGTCAGGGCAGCCTCTCCTACTTGATACTGATGCTGCTGGGGAGGGATGGCTTGCTGAGGGTGGTGATAGTGATGAGCAGCCGAGACTGCCGGATCTGCTGCCAGTGGAGGTTGCGGAGTGGGCGTGGCATAGGTCGCAGTGGTTGCCAGAGGCGGAGGAGCATAACCAGTGGAGTGTGGCTGCGCGTACTGCTGCTGCGCATATGGCACTGCAAGCAAGGCAACATTTGTTTCAATCGCATACAAATAATACGACTAGATTATGACATTTTGCGAAACGAAAGTGAATACCTTGTCCGGCATGAAGACCCGAGCCGTTCTGCTGCGGGCCGTCAGGAGGGCCCTGCTGGGTGGGCGGGTAGTGCGGAGGCTGCTGGTGGGGTTGCTGCATATAGGCAGACTGCTGCTGCTGCAGTTGCATGGCTGCGAACTGCTGCGACATGTCGGCAGCCTGTCCCGGCCCATAGCCAGGAACCATTCCGGGGGCTCCTCCTGAGAAGCCTCCCGCACGTCTGGCAGCTGCCTCCTGCTCTTGTTGCTGGAAGCGGAGAAGGGCCTGGTGGCGTTGCTGCAGAAGCATCTCCTGCAACGAAAAGAAGATATCTCTGTGCCCATCCCGAATCCTCTTCTAGTGCCCTTCAAATACGTGACCGCTCTCTCTTTTCTCCTCTATCTCTATCACTCTCTCTGCTCTATCCTTGCTGCACTGACATGCTTCTTCTGCCTCATGATCTCTAGTTTGTGATGCATCTGTGCCTGTCTGGCCCTCTGCTCTGCCTCTGCTCTCTCCCTCTCCCTCCTCGTGTGCTCCTCTCTCAGTGCTGTCACAGCATCTCGGGCCTCTTTGATGTGTGCCAAGTGATCCTGCATGTTTTCCAGTGACGCTGCAAAGATAATATTAAAAATTAATTTGAAGATATGCAATAATTTGAATACACAACAAAAGAAGAATAAATGTAATAAAAACCTCGCTCCTCGTCCAGCTTCGCCATCCGATGGAGAACTTCAGCGTGGCAGTTCGTGAGCCGCATGAAGAGAGCCTGGATGGCCGAGTCATTCACAATCGAGCGGCCGCGAGCCACCGACGACCGGATTCTGTTGTCCATTATCGTAATCTGCAAGGAAGACATATTTATCCTCCCTTTTTTTGATGTGCAGAATTCTAACTTCTCTGAGAGCTGGCTCTTCTTTTGTTCAAGAGAGCCTCTCTGTAAGGATCAAGCAGCGCTCCATGGGGGCCTGCCCCGGGGTAAAAATTTTTGATTTGGCTATCCAAAATTTAATCAGGGGTACCTATGCGCACTATGAAGAAAATTAGAAGGTCAATTTCGTTATAAAAATTTTTTTCCTTATCTGGGCATTCAAAAGTAAGGGAAATGTATTAGTCCCCATAACTTTCTTTAACATCAATATTTTTCAATTTTCTTTTTTTATTGGCATCGCCGTTGGATTCTAAAAAAAACCGCAAAGATGTTTCTGTCAACTAAAAATTTTTTACTCTTATTAATAGAGAGGACATTCTTTATCAGTCACTATTATCTATTCGGCTGGAGTACCGAAAAAGTGCCCTGGAGTCCATTGAAAAGTCAATTTTTGGGGGGACATTTCCGCGGCTGTGGTTGCTCGCGGATTGAACTTATCCCCACATGTTATATGCCATTCTATAGCTTTCTCTCAGACGAACAACTTTACCATACATCACGTTATGATGTATAGATTGTTTGATCTACTTTTTAGGGTTCGAATATTTTGGCCACTTATTTGACCTTGCCGCCAATTTACACTTTTTGGCGGATATATTTATTTCGATAGAGGGCAAAAATAGCTATCGGTTGATAGGTCAACCTTTTAGATTGGTTTTAACATTTTCCAGAAATGAATTTTATAATGCATTTTAGAAAATAGGTTGCGCACGTCGAATGTCATGGGTCGCAGGTTCGAAGCCGCGCGCGTGCAAACCCTTTTGCGGGCTTTTACCACGGGAAATCTGCAAAACAAACATCGGTTCTGACCTTACTGTGCTTCGTGGAGCAGAATGATGTATTGGATGAGTAATAAACATTACGATTGCACGAAAAGTTGGAAAATGCGGAACTGTCAGTTTTGACGCGACCGCCATAGGATAATCCATACTGTTATTGTTAGGGACGCCCTATCCAGATGTAAATATTTTTATATTGTAGAGAATTTTGTCGCGTGCTGAATAGTACTATCCGCATTCTGTTCTCATCGAAAATATTGAAAATATAGCGATTCGAATAGTTTTAGGTTATTTTCTGACAATGGCAGAAAAATCGAAAAATGTGTTATTTTCATGGAAGATCATATTTTCATGAAATTTTTATAGGGAGCTTTTATGAAAAGGAACAAGCTGAATCGAATGAAGCGGTTCATTTTATGTTACAAAAAGAATTTAACTTCTTTTTTCACGCATTCCTTGAATCCCACATATCCGAGGTACGCCTATTCGAGCCTCTGTTTTACCCCCTTAGGGACATCCAGACTAAACGAAAAGGATATATCTTATACAGTTTTTAATGCTCTACATTTTGAGATATAACATCCACACACAAATGAGTATACGGTGCTTAACTGTCAAATTAAAATATTAAAAGTAATTTTTCGATGTGAAAATGAAAGTTGACTGAAACATATCTTTGCAGTTTTGTTTAGAATCCAACGGCGATGCCAATAAAAAAAAGAAAATTGAAAAATATTGAGAAATGCCTGAACTTTTTCCAGTAGTCCTACTTATTTGTTCGAGTTGAATCAGCATTTCAAAAGACGAGGGAACCCATCTCTCATTGAACGCTGAAACGGTTCACTCGAGCGTTCTAATGGGTTTTAAATACGGACTACCCCGACGAGAAATGGCCTCTTTTTGATGTGAAAGCAATATACGAGTTGATGACACACCCAGCACACTAGAACTGTGGGCGGGCAGAGGCAGCATCTAATACCAAGTGGAAATGAAAAAGAGAAGGGGAGTCGGAGAGGAACGGAGCAGCGACGAGCTGTCGATCATCAAAACATAGCAGCCAATGGACTTTTTTTTTAGCACTTGTATTTGCAGAAGTCTCTCCCGCGGTCACACCTCATGGATTTGTGATCCCAGAAAACACGGAACTTTGTTATCCCATAATAAGATTGGGAAGGAAATACAACAAACATCCAAGCCTGGATGAATCGAAATGTTCTCCCTGACAAAATTTGGAAGTCTTCCTTCCACTTCTATTTTCTAAATCATCCAATTTTCTTCCCACATATTGTCGCTTTAACAGCATAGGGTTATTGTTAAGACAACGCCGTGGTCAAGACCGGAAACTCCACTTCAGTTCTCATGCAATGAAAGCGAAGTAGAATTGACTTAATCTCATCTCTGCCATTAGGAATGCGAGATCTCCCTTCATTTCTCCCAGAACGAAAGGCATATCAGATCAGATAAAACATCGAGAATGGAACGAATTCCTATCTTCAAGGACGCGTGCTGTTCCATCTCAAAGTTTGCACTCTTTTTTTTCTCGATGTCTCTTTCTTTTCCCTCAGACTCTCCCTTTCTTTGCTACTCAAAAGGACAGCCGGTAACAGCAACTGAGACAGTAGAACTGCTTAATGAAAAAGAGGAAGCAGCTATCAAAGAGAAGACAGCGAGCCAAGCGAAGAGAGTTCACTTTCAGTTTTCTCCCAATGATTTCGGTATGCCATGGTGACCGGGCAAGGCACGGCTAGAGAAGATATAGAGAGATAGAGAGAGAGAGAGAGAGAGAGAGAGAGAGAGAGAGAGATAAAGAGAGACGGAGAGAGCAAGAAGATGCGGGGGGGGGGGAGGAAAGAACCAGAAGACGAGAGGGGACGAAAAGAACCAGAAGACGAGAAACAAGCTAAGACGAGAGGACATGAGAAAGAATATGTGGAAAGGTAAAGCGGCAGTTCAAGAACTAAGCTTTCAGAGTACAGAAAGAGTAAGGGAATCAAGGAGAGCACTTCTATGCCAAGATACTGCGTACACTAGCAGCCCAAGTATTTAAGCTCCCGACTCTGCAGAAGACATCGCCTTCCAGCCTCGTCCTTTAGCATGGAGAACGAGATCAAGATCCGTGCGTACCGCTTCGTCGGCTACGCAGCCGTGACCTTCTCTGCCGTGGCAGTCCTCTCGGTCTGCATCACCCTCCCCATGCTCTACCAGTACCTCGACAATGTCTCCCGCCAGATGCACAACGAGCTCTCCCTCTGCAAGGTTAGGCAGAAATTCGGTTTACATGCATTTCTTTTTTCATTCGCTTGATTTCCATCTCGGAAAAACAAAAGAGCTTCTAATAGCGACTGAATTCCAGGGAATGGCCAAGGGAGTGTGGACGGACGCTTACCGCGTCAAGGCCATCATGCCCTCTGCCAACCGCACGGCTCGCCAGGCCTACGACGGCTACGGAAGCGCCGCCAGCACCAGCTACGGAGCTGCCAGCAACAATGGCGGCCAGTGCGAGGGCTGCTGCCTCTCTGGACCCGCTGGACCCGCTGGTGCCCCCGGCAAGTCCGGACGCCCCGGAAAGCCCGGAGCTGATGGGGCCCCCGGAAACCCCGGTCGCCCCAACGGACACCCGTGCGAACCTGTCACCCCTCCACCTTGCCAACCCTGCCCTGCAGGCCGCCCTGGCCCTCCCGGACCTCCCGGCCCCGCTGGACACCCCGGAGCTCCCGGAGGCCCTGGCAGCAAGGGACCTGACGGCGGAAACGGCGAGCCTGGCAACCGCGGACCCAACGGCCGCCCCGGACCTGCTGGACACCCTGGAGCCCCCGGACCCCAGGGCAAGACCCCCGAAGCCGGCCGCCCCATCCCAGGCCCTCCTGGCCAGCCCGGCAAGCCCGGTCCTCAGGGACCTCAGGGTCGCCCTGGTGCCCCCGGCTCTCCTGGAAAGTCTGGATCCCCTGGCGAGCGTGGTGCTCCCGGATCTCCTGGAAACCCTGGACCCGACGGACACCCCGGAAATCCCGGCCGCCCCGGAAAGTCCGGAGGACAAGGAGAGAAGGGTATCTGCCCCAAGTACTGCGCCCTCGACGGAGGAGTCTTCTTCGAGGACGGAGTCCGCCGCTAAGCACTTCAATCAGCTTCATTTTGAGTCCCAAATGCTCCTCTCGTTCATTTCGCTAGCTGTTTTGACCTCTTATGATACTAGAGTTTTGAGCTCAGGGAATAAAGTAAATTGAATGAGCAGAACATGCAGGCACAGTGAGAAATTAAAGAAAAATACTCTAAATCACACTAAAATAGAGGAAAAGAGACGAATGCAACCTTCATCACAAGTAAAAAAATATTTCCAATGATACAGACGAAGAATTCGTTACATCCGCACGATGTGTTGCTGCCATTGAATTTTTCAAATAGGCTTTTTTGGCGCAAAAAATTGGACTCCCAAGGGGATATGCCTTCGTGTTATTTTTTTGGCTTTTGTAGCTAATTGGCAATTTGCCAAGTTCTCCAGACAGAGCTGGGCGGAAAAAAAATGTGCTAAACTTCGTTCCGGGATGTTATTGTTGCTGTTTGCCATGGTTTCTTATAAAGTTTTACTACTTCGTTGCATGCAAAAAAAATGTCGTAACCTATGTTTAGAATGCTGTATGCGTCATGCTAGCCAAAATTTAATATAATTCCGACATGAAATTTTTTTCTGATCGCAACGAAAGTCTAGTACTTTATTTCATTCATGTGACGTTTTTGGTAAACTGTGTAAAGTTATGCCTCTTAACGAGCATAGCGAAATGTTAATAAATGTTAATTTAGTGTTGACTTGACTTTTTTTGTTGTTGTTGCAGACAAGCCCAAGCTTCTCCTCGGAAGATCTTCTGTGCGACGGCGACAACGTCACTCATCATCAGCCACCCCCGTGCTTGCAGCGATTAACAAAAGAAACGACAGTTAGTAAATCGCTCGTTTTTTCTGTGTTAACTGTGCGATTGGACGTCTTTTGAAGTTGCTTGGCAGTTTTGACAACTTTTGTATCACTTTGACCCAGCGTACATCAGTTGACCCCTTGGAACGGTATACTATAGTTTGAATGTAAAATTACGTGAAAAGTAATATGCTGAGTAAGTTTGAAGTCTTTTAGAGTAATATGACCCATCGGACGTTAGTTGACCGGTATACTGTAGTTTTTATGCAAATTTAAATGAAAGGAAGCATGCTGGTCAAGTTTAGAGACATTTGGAGCACTTTGACCCAGCAGACCCCCGTTGACCTCTTTGACCGGTATACTGTAGTTGTACTCCTTGGTAATCCTTGCTCAAAGTCCTTGCTTCAATTAAACCGGCCTCTCAAGCTCCTTGTTGTTGTTGCAGGCAGATTTAAATAGGAATGCTCGCACTTCTTCCACAAAGATTAAGAACCTAGAAGCCACTGTGCAGAGCCTTAGAAATAGTGTTCACGAGAGAGATGAGATTTTGAAGCAGATGAGAAAGAATCCTCCACCTCCGCCTCCACATTCCGTGCGTGTGACGCAGTTTAGAAAGCCAGCCAGCGCCCTCACGGCGTACCATCTTGCAAGCCGTATCAAAGAAGTGTCTCGGCACGTTGCATCCGCCATAACCGCGCAGATTAGCGTTTCGCCCACCCCTGCCGCTGCAGCTGATTTCCTTGGGCGCGTCTCTCAAGAACTCGGAGTCCTTCCCGGAAGTTCTAGCGCGCCATGCGTTGTTTGGTCGCATGCAGAGCAGTTGCATTTCCTTAAGCAAAATTTTCTTACGTGGAGGGAACTTTCCGCTGTCTGTGAGTTGCTGCGCTCAAAAGGTGTTCTAGTCTCATCGATGAATGGATTGCGCGCGTCAGAGAACAAGTTGGTAGCTGAAATAGGTAAGCTGTACTCTGTTGAGATGATGGAACTAGAAATTAGTAAGCTGAAGCAGACAGTTCCAGTTTGTCTTGCCCGGGATATTCCTGCTCTACTAGAAAGGATTTCGCGCACTCTTGGAAAGATTCTCTCAAGCAGCTGCCAAAAGAGTTTGAAGGAGAAGCCTGGTATGGTCTAAGTTTGGATACTGGCGCCGGTATCTGCAAACTCACGATCACCCGCATAGATGCACTTCTCGCCAATTCTCCATATTCACACTTTGCTCTCGGCTATTTCTGTGCAGATGAGAACTATCAGAACGTTCACAAGGCTTTCCGTTCTCTCTTTCTCGCGTGCTCGGCCATCACAGCCCGACAAGAATTTGGCATAACAAAGAGACTTAGATGGTTCTTGGCTGCTGATGTTAAGGGAATGCGACTCTTGTGCGGACTGGCAGGGTGCAGCAGCAAGTCATTCTGCTACATGTGTGGGGCTAGGTGGGAAACGAATGGGGGTATTATCCGGGGTGAGTTGCGCACTTTAGAACGTTTGAAGCTCTACGCAGAAGGCCACGGCCACGTGTTAAGCCAGATTAAGGGAACCCCTTCGAAAAAGGATTTGGCTGAGCTCTCCCAACTGTCCAGCGCATCCTTCGGTGAGCCGGTGCACGATCTTGAACTAGACCACTTGGCGATTCCCTTCTTGCACATCACACTTGGGCTAGGAGGTCATTTGCTCGAATTTACCGAGTCCTGTTGGCTTTCGTGGTTACTGTGGGAAGCTGGGCACACCGACCAAGATGATGTCACTCATGTCAATGATTGGCCGAAGTTGTTGACATCTTTGGAGAAAAGACTTACAAGCGCGAAAAATGATCGTGAGCAGTATGAGAGAGATAAGAAGTACCTTGAAGCTTTGTCTCGCGTCCGTTCTCTGCACATTGATGGTGAATGTAACTGTTCCGCTCCGGCAAAGAGCGAAAAGCGAAGACGCGTTATTTCTGACTGTAAGGCAATTTGGTGCCTGCTGAAGTGTTGTTCATTCGATGAATGTGCGTCTGAAATGGTGTCTTGCATGCTCTGCGGCCGTTCCTTCCACATTTCTTGTGCAATGGCTAACATTCAGAATGCATCATCGTGGAAACATTGCGATAACTGCTCTAATTCCCCGCCATTCCATTCTCAGATTGACGCATACAGAAGTGAAAGCGAGCGAAACCTGTCATCTGCCATATCGAAAGTTGAGAGAGCCGAAAAGTTGTCAAATTCTGCCCGCGAAATTTGGTCTGATAGATTCAAAAACGAGTTCAGGGAAAAAATGCATACCAGTGGAGTTCCAAAGTGTGGCATTCTGAAGAAACTGACAGGAAACCAATGCCGAGGAGCGCTTTCTGCTATTTCTCCATTGTTCGATGTTCTTGATACTAATCTGATTCCCTCATTCTTGTCAGAAAGGGTAGAGAAAGTGACTGAGGCGTGCGGGAGACTTCATAAGTTGGGTCGTTTCTACAAGAGCGAAATGCTCTCTGAAGATGACATCACTGCGTACGAGGAGGAAGTTCGCTGCTTTGTCGCCCTCTTCTTCGCCATCGACCAGAAAAACGCACATAGGAAGGCTAAGCTTCATGTTCTCGCGGAGCATAGTGTTGATTTCGCGCGCAGATTCAAAAACCTTGGCTTCTTTGCCGAACACGGTATCGAGCATGTTCATGCAGACGATAATCGTCTACATGAGCGGTACCGTAGACACTACAAAGTTGATGAGGGGGCTTTGCTGGTCAGGATGATATCTGAAAGGGGCGCCAGAAACATTCTACTCAGTCAGAAAATATGGTAAATTTTGCATATATTTCTTCTATTTTTTATACATGTTTAATTTAATTTTTTTTCAGAAGAAGCCCTCAGCATCCCGTCCAGTCCGTCTCCTCCACCTCCGCAACTCTCTCGCTCATCGGAGCCCCCCCTTCCTCATCCTCTTCTCATCGTGGCGCAGTCTCTTCCGCACGGCCTCCACGCCCTCGCTCTGCTCCAATTTCTTCCCGTCCTTCTCACCCGATTCAAAGGTTTCATTTGCTGAATCCGTTGTCTGTATCATCGTCTATTTTTCAATGCTATAATTTCAGAATCACTCGCACCGTCCCAAGAGGGGTCGCCAGGCCTCGCGGGATCGCCTCTCGGGATGCACGCGGAGGCCGCGGCACTCACCAGCACACACGGCATCTCCAGTCCACTCCTCCGCCGCCTCCTGTACATGTCATGAACTTGTAAGTCCATTTTGTTGTACACATTTTGGTCTCTTTCTGTAGTGCTGCTCATCTTGCAATGTTCCCACATTGTCACTAATTGCAGTCCGACTCATCAGCCTCGCCCACTCTTCCCTCATGAGATCAACACTCGCCAGATGTTAGTGTTTTAATTTTATAAAGCAAAAAAATGGTTTGGTACGTTAAACAAAGGAATACCATGAAATATGTTATAGGACGCCGTCTCAGATGGAGCAGCTCGCGAATGAGCATCGCCATGCGGCGCGCTTGCTCGACAGGGAGGCTCTGCTCGCACGTGAGCGAGTTAGTTATTTGTAGTATCAATATGATGCTAACTAATTGTGAACTTGAGATCAGCGCCGAGTCTCTCCACCTCACCTTCTCCGCCCAGCCTCATTACTTCTATTAGGTTTACTTTATTTTTTTATTAATTAATTTTCTTATCTATTGACTAAGGGAATTAAAAAAAATTAATATTCAGTATTAAGAGCCAGCGCCTACCCATGCTCACCGTCCCCTACGACGAGGAGCTGAACAAGCTCCGTGCCATCTCAGAGTACCAGGTTGCCCCTCTTCATTCATCTTCCCCACTTCCCTTATCCATTCTTTCTTGAATTGTTGTTAGACTGTAAAATTTTTGAAGTTTGTGTCTCTAGATTAGCTTGAATTTTGAAAATGGTTAGAGATTTAGCTAAGATTTTTATATAGAATTTACATAATCTAATCGAGAACTTTAATGGATTATGCTTTATATAGCTAAACGAGAACGTAATAGATACTAAGTACTTAAACTTAATATAGTTTGCTTATGAGATAATCTAGCTTGTGTTTTTCGTCAGGGTATGCATAATTTATTTACATCTTACGTCGTTTACTTACCCATTGATGATATGTATTGATTATTGATGATACGTATTGATTATGCTTTTGTGAAGATAAAAATTATTTTCGGAAAACATTTGCAAACTGATTATTTTTGAGTTCTGAACTTTGTCTAATACCTAGAGACTGATCTACATTTAGATACTCGAAATCGATCGTCATCTGCTCTACAGGTTAAAAAGGTTCGTCTTTTTCACCTCAAAACTTTTGCATTAAACTATTAGTTTGGTCTGAGAAAAGTAGTACAGTATCCTATTCTTGCAGTATTGACCGTACGGTAGCCCGTCCCAGCTGCTGCTTCCTTCGACCACCTCTTCAGGTACAGCGTTGAGGTAGGCATGTTTACTCTCTCTCTCTCTCTCTCCCTCTCTCTCTCTCTCTCAAACGAAAGTACACCATCTTCTTGTTTCAGTCTCTACCGTACTCGCCCCAGCACTGCGCTCGTCGACCACCTCTTCAGCTACAGCTTTGAGGTAAGCATGTTTACTCCCCCTTTCTCTTTTTCTCTCTCTATCTCATTTCTCTCAAAAGAAAGTATACCATCCTCTTGTTGCAGTCTACCGTACTCGCCCCAGCTTCTGCGATCGCCGACATCGTCTACAACTACACCTCTGAGGTAATAATGTTTCCTATTTCTCTCTTGTCTCTCTCTCTCTCTCTCCTATCTCTCTCTCCTCTCTTCACTCTTTCCTCTTTCTCTCTCTAGTCTCTTCTTCAATGACTATGACTCTGAACATTTCTAAACCTTTCAGTAATACTCGAGGCCTACCGTCTCCTTCCACCGGGCCCTCCAGCTTCAACAGTCACCGGGCCCTCCTGCTTCAACAGGTATGCATCTCTCTCTCTATCCTATCTTCTCTCTCTCTCTATGTCTCTCTCTCTCTCTCTCTCTCCAGGATGTCTTCGACACAAGTGGCGGATGGATGGATGCCCTAGCTACTGCCCTCGCTCAGCCTTTCCCTCTTCTCGCCTCAGGAAAGTTGCCTGTAAGTCCGCCGAGTAGCTCTTTCGAGAGCGAAAGGATGCATGGCAACATTTCCTTGTATTTTAATTTATTTTACTTTGCTCGTTTAATTTGAATTTTTATCGGTATAAAGAAATTTCTTTTGTTTCTTCAATTTGTGAGAAGTAATTGCTTGAAAAAGAGCATGCACTCGCATTTCGAAGAAATTTATTTAAATTATTATTAATGAATAAAGAATATTTCATGCTGTCAAATTGCCGTACAAGTGGCTGAAATATGCCCTTGAGTTAACCGGCATTGTGAAGGAGAGTTGTAGTTTGATTTCTAGAACTTGGCAAAATGCCAAGTGAGAGCTTCGCAAACTGCCAGGTTCGGCCGGGCAGACTACTGCTCGGCTGAGCTTGGCAATGAGCCAGCCCGGCTGGCTCATATGAGGAAGGGTTCGCTATTATGTGTGGCAACACATCGTGCATCCGGCGTAGTCCGGAGGGGTTAAACAAGCCGCATTCCGAGAGACCACTGGAGTTCAACTCGGAAAATACTGAGACTTAACTTCCCACAGTGAAAGATATAACAATTGTCTGCACATAGTTTTTTTGAAAGCAAGCATTGTCCTTATTCTATCTATATGGAGTTCATGCTTGTGTGCTGGATACGTTCTGGTCATCTCCTCGCATCACTTACAATTAAAAATAGAAGAACATTCAATTATTCTATTTTACACTCAACCTAATCCCCTCAACAAGTTATTAAAAAAAAAAAACAACTATCGTCATGTACAAGGTCAGTGAAACCTTCCAATTTAGAAAAAGACGGCCCAGAGCTTGATCGATGCCGGCATCTGCCACCTTATCGGTAGGGAGGAATGCATGTAGCACTACTCTTTTCCCCGATAGAGAGCTCAACAAACTTCTGGCTTAGAAACAAACTTATCCATTAACGTATTTGAATTCTCGCTTTCAGCAGTATCTCAATCTTCTGTTCCTCGTGGAACAGCCAAATAAAGAAGCTCTCAAAACTTGATAAAGTGCAGGGCGATTCACCAGTAAGCTTTCTTTGCTTTTTTTAAAAGACGAGAATGAAAAATCACTCTCCGCTTCATTTCCAGCAAGCAAATTCCAGTTTCTGAAACAAGGAGAAGGGAAAGAACACGCCCACGTCCGATTAAAAAAAAGATTCTTAGCTTTACTAAAAAAAATGAACTTAATAAAGAGATTATGAACAAATACTTGTAATTTTTTCAAGGAATATAAAATGTGATGTTGAGTTCGCGCTAGTTCCATAAAAAAATTGAAAGAATGGAGGCGCATCAGGTCACTACCCGCATGTCGCCTAGTGACCACCGCTCACCTCTCCTCTCTTCACTCGGCTTCTCTCCTATGCACAAGATCGGAAGACAATGAAAGAGAGAAGTAAGAAGAACATACGAACACCAGTAAGGCATCTCTCGGCATGAACAGCTAGCTGTAACGGGAGAGAGTGCATGAATCACAGAGAGCGCCTCCCTCGCCAGACACAATGAGATGGCCGAGTGGCGATATAAAAGTGATCGCATCAGCGTTGTCGTCGCTCTCACTTGCCACTCTCAGCATGGAGAACGAGATCAAGATCCGTGCGTACCGCTTCGTCGGCTACGCAGCCGTGACCTTCTCTGCCGTGGCAGTCCTCTCGGTCTGCATCACCCTCCCCATGCTCTACCAGTACCTCGACAATGTCTCCCGCCAGATGCACAACGAGCTCTCCCTCTGCAAGGTTAGACTCCAAATTCAGCCTAATTCGTCCATTTAGAGAAGGAAAATATCTCTTCTATAAAATGAACTACGTTAAATTCTCTTGCAGAGCATGGCGAAGGGAGTGTGGACCGATGCCTACCATGTGAAGGCCATGCCCTCTGCCAACCGAACTGCCCGCCAGGCCTACGACAGCTACGGAAGCGCCGCAAGCACCAGCTACGGAGCCGCGAGCAACAATGGCGGCCAGTGCGAGGGCTGCTGCCTCCCTGGGCCACCTGGACCGGCCGGATCGCCCGGCAAGGACGGCCGTCCCGGAAAGCCTGGTTCTGATGGTTCCGCTGGCAACCCTGGCCGCCCCAACGGAAAGCCGTGTGAGCCGATGACCCCGCCGCCATGCAAGCCTTGCCCTGCCGGCCGCCCTGGCCCGCCCGGACCTCCCGGCCCCGCTGGACATCCTGGCACTCCTGGAGGACCAGGTCAGAAGGGACCAGATGGCGGAAATGGTCAGCCCGGCAACCGCGGACCCAACGGCCGCCCTGGACCCGCTGGACATCCCGGTACGCCTGGACCTCAGGGCAAGACCCCCGAAGCAGGCCGCCCCATCCCTGGCCCTCCTGGTCAGCCCGGCAAGCCCGGTCCTCAGGGACCCCAAGGTCGCCCTGGTGCTCCAGGTGCGCCTGGAAAGTACGGACACCCCGGCGAGCGCGGTGCTCCCGGCGCGCCTGGAAACCCTGGACCCGACGGACACCCCGGAAACCCCGGTCGCTCCGGCAAGTCTGGCTCCCGGGGCGAGAAGGGTATCTGCCCCAAGTACTGCGCCCTCGACGGAGGAGTCTTCTTCGAGGACGGAGTGCGCCGCTAAGAGGAAACACTTCCCTCCCTCCATGCTCCAGCAACTTATTAATCTAGTGATCTCGCTTAGTTTGCCTTGGAGCGCAAAGCCTTTCTGATAAAGACAAATTCACTACTCTCTGCGCATCCATCACGCCACTGGCACTGAATACCGCGCAAATGCCAAAGAATGAAGGAGACACTAAAATGAACGTAAAATACTTTTAAAAAAAATGCAATTCCGAACCTATATTCCAAGCTGTTTGAATTTGAAGCTTCTATGCAGTGACAGAGGAAAAGAAAGCAAGACCACAGTATGAAAAGGAAACAAAGTGTTCTTGCCTGCTCCTTGAGCTGAGTGCAGAAGGCAGTCGTGGCCTCTTCCTCGGCGCGAGTGTCGGCCAAGACGACTCCGTTGACGGCGCGGGCGTCCTGACCATTCTCCGCTGCTCCGCCGGGAGCCGCGCCTTGGAGAGTATCGACGGAAGCATAGGAAGACTCGGACTGAGGAGGCGCCGTCCCTCCACTCACATCCCACTCGTCAACCTACAATTCTATCTATCTTCTCACCAAAAAAATCGCTGCGTGTGGATTTCTAATCTTTCGATCTATAGAAAATGAGCAAATTATAAGCAATATTTTTTTCCTGCAAATCCTTTTGTTGCTTTCGCTGTCACAAACGATTCAGAAAAAAAGCAAGAGCAGCCAAGAGAGCGGAACGGTTTGCAATATCTCACGAAACAACTTGAGATTCTTAAAGTGCGGGATAGGAGGAAGAGATAAAAAGTAAATTACTTACGCCCCCTGTACCGTACTTTCAATCCGTTTTCCTCCACATGCTGTTGTTTCATTAGGTGTACGGTAGACTACAATACCTTAGTCTTGACTGAAGTGACGACTTCCTTTTTCTTCTCCCAGTATCCCCGATCGAGGTACTTGGCCAGAGGGTCATCGGGAGAGACGGCCCGCGTTGTTTCGGGTTCAAAAGCGGGCGCGGTTCCCCGGTAGCAGCCAGCCAATTCAGAGGGGGCGATGGAAGAGGAGTCATCCAGAGCAGAGGCTGCGCCGCCCCCTGACCCGGTCACTCCTCCCGAGTCTCCGTTGTACATCGAGTACAGGCGGCGCTGTCTCTCTTGCTCCTAGACAAAGAAACCTTTCTATACCATTACCAAGGGAACAAAATGGTCGTGCTCCTATACCGCTAATAGAAAGCTAAGAAAAGAGAATACCTAATTTAAAATACAACCATGGAATCACTGAAGGAAGGAAAGAACCTTGGCCTCGGCTTCGCTCTGGCTGATGGCGAGTGCAAGCTGGAGTTCCTCTTCTTCCTTCTCCCTCAACTCCTTCTCCTTCTGCGACTTCTCTGCATTGTCCTTCTGACTGCTTCTCCCCTTGTTCCCTTCAGCTTCTGCCTGTTTGCCTGCCGCGGCTCCTTTCTCGAAGCAAGTGTCGCACACGCGAACCTCAACAAGAGTGACTTTCTATCGATAACTAATCAAAATGAGATATCAGTTCCATCTCGCCTTCATCAAATACAAGTGACTCACATATCCCTTGCTCACCTCTTTCTCAATGCCAAGATGAGGGAGAAGCATTTGCTTGGAGCTGCACTTATCGCAGAAGATTTGACCGCAGGCACGGCAGTGGTGCTTGCGAGTGAAGAGGGAGAACTCAGTGCGACATCTCAAAGAAGAAGACAATGAGAGAAGGATAGGAGTAGAAGTGGAAGATAGATACCTGAAGCACTCCGGGGCGTCGACCCACTCGGGAGCCACCTGAGCCACATACATGGCATCTGCGTCCCGCAGAGGGGGGAAGTCGAAACCGGACAGCTTCAGGAGATTGTGTGTGTCCACCACGATTTTGTACTCGGAACGAGCGGCGAATGCATTGGCCCAGCACTGCAGCATCTCCGCCGCCTTCTTTCGCACCTGAAGAAATTACTTTCCAGATATGGTAGAAATTGAGGACGAAAGCTGGAACGTAATCAAAAAAATAGGTCAGTTTGCAAATAATTTTCGCACAGATCTATAAAAATTACCTCATCAGATTTGGATTCGGTAAGAATATCCTTGAAATCCTCCATACAGTCCATCGTTGCAACTTCTTGGTGAACCTGAAGTATCAATTGTGCTTTTAAACAAGCCTTGAATTCCCAGCATCCCTGCTATAAACATAGCAGGAAATGTGTCTAATGACATTAAATAATCTTATTGTACGTGTGCCGGTCAACATCCTGATACCTTCGCTCCGCAGTTCTTGACACAAGCGTCCAGCATAAGCAGAGCGTGCAAAGCAGAGTGGGGATTCTCACTGCGAATCCTCTTCCGCACGGACTGGATCGCCCCTTTTGTTCTGCAATGAACCTTGAATCACATAAGGAAGAAGGAATATAACGAAGAAAGAGAGGAAAATGCAAAAGGGAAAAGAAATATAACAATGACAACAGAAGAACTGACGGCACTTCGCCAGCGCGAATCATGTCGACACACTCGAGAATCGCATCCCAATGCGGCTCGAGCAGAGTGCTGTCCGTAGCCTTTTCTACACAAAAAGAATGTCAACACTCATTACTTCGGTCCTTAATATGTGATACGTTTATCCTCACACTCATAACTCAATACTATGTGCGAACCATGTAAATAAATTAAAATAAGCAATCAATCATCATAAATTAAATTTAAGTTTAAGAACTTAAAAATACTCCTTGACCAAGTATCTTGTCGAACTTCTTCGCCATCACTATAGGCAGCGGAGAGGCTGTTCGTCTGGTAAAAAGCCTGCAAAAGAGAAACAATTATCTTAAAAATGTGATTTACGCAGAGCACGCTCGGAAACCAAAGTATTCCCGATCAGCTGGCTGAAGGCCAACTCATTGTGCGGGCCGTGAAATGGCGATTTCCTTTCATCACACATTGAAATGTATGCAAGACGCAAGACCACGCAAGACATGAGGATTCTCGCGGGATTGATTGATCCGATAAGCTTTTGGCATAGAAAACCGCGGATGATAACAGCTGCTGAAGAGCGTGTTGAGTCACGAGTGTTTGCCCTTCCGCCGCTTTAGCTTAGACGTGTTAGCGGTGTACTTCTGTCATGAAAGTACACAGCTATCCTAGACTTGCGCCACTTCAGTTAAGCGCTCCGCTTTCTGCTTTAAGGCACCACTTATACTGCGATCTTGCCTTATTTCGTGCCAGTCGATAGTATTATTTATACAAACGTGTGGCTTTCGTGCATAAAGCTTTGTTTAGTCTACTGTTGCTTTTCATCTTCTCCGGTACTGACGAAATAGAACTGTCTAAGATGAAGGTGGTGCCTTTTTATAGCTTTTGAAACCGTTGCAGTCGCCATATTGCTGTAACCGTGACTCACATTCTATTGCAATTCGGAGACATTTCACATGACATTGATTGCTCATTTTTCTTTTGGTCTTTTCCAGCAAACTGAGATGGCTGCGTAACAGAAGCCATGGCCAGTGCGTACCAATCACATCCAGGCTATGGCATGTATGCCGCTCGCGGGCAAACTGAGCCAAGTTAGTTATTTTTTTACTGTGAGGGTAATTGAAAGGTAGACAACGTTTTGTAAGAAAGAAACGTGAACGTTTAAACTGTGATATGCTTAAGATTTTCTTCGAACAATTAATTATTAACAATTAATGAATATGGCTAACCCTTCTAACATCCTGCCGCTTAGAGACTCGGTAATTGCTTGGAATGAGTGATTCCGCTCCTGCCTTCGCTCATTCGATTGACGTGGCATTCAAATTTATATTAATTAATTTCAATTAAATACGTACTTGTTTTGTAAAAGAGCACCGGACCACTGGACTGATCTCCTCTTGATGAAAAGAACTAATAAATTTGCCTTAGTCGCAGGGCCTCCTCGTCGGCGTCGGCCTCAGAACTGCGGTTCGATTCTGCTCTCCGATGCAGAGAACGATGCATTGTTTTCTGTTTTGGGACCCGACAACGTGACATTGTCGTCAGGGGTTGCGGAGCTCCTCCGTTCAACGGGTGGAAGGTTCGTTCATTATGATTGTCTTAACTAGTTCTTCGGACTAGATATGACTGTGTTTCCCCAGTAATTTTAGGATCACTGGAATTCGCTTGACAATAAATTAAAATATTTCATTTATCATGTGCTTGATGTTTGATTAATATGGAAAGATTGCCTGAAATGTTGGTTTGTTTCATATTCAGTTTACTGATTGTAGATGGACTCGAGTGCTGCGTGGCGTTATCTGCTTTGTTAAGGACTACACCAGAAAGGCCTATTTTCTAAGACTGTTCGACATTGTTACCCGTGAAAGCACATGGGAGTTTCAATTGTCAGTTTCTTTACAAGGTGGACTGTTCTAACGCAAAAGGGAAATTCAATAAAGCTGTTGGCACAGCTAAGATATTTAACGATGAAAATTGTAGCTATATGCATGTAAATTTTGTGAAGAGCCAAATAAGTTGTCGTAAACTCGTGAACGCTTATTCCCGATTAGCATTGCAAGTTTAATCCTCAGTTGTGTAAGGCCGCCTGTTTAATCGGATTTGCATAATATGTCTTTGGCAATTCTTCTTCCCCAAATTGTTCTCAGTTTTACTCAGAACATTTCATGTTCAAGTCCGCCATGTTTGTTGCGTTAGCTGGAAGAAATTGATTCGATGATTCTGTGAACACCCGCTCATGGGACTGCAAAGTGAAATAAGGTCGTAACGAGATCTTCTTGTTCGTTTTAAACAGACATGTTTGTCTTATTCACTTTGTTGACGAAGCTGACATACAACAACTAAGCTGCCAGTGTTCGCTTTCGCTTGTTCATCTGAAACTTATTGACTCTTCACTTAAGACGCTTATTTCATAGTCAAGTGAACTAAAATTACCCGAATGTGTTGGAATAGCACCGTAGTTCAGATCACTAACCATAGGCATTTGGTGTAAAATTCTTGGGAACAATTCGGATGAAAATATAAAATCGTATGGTTGTTTCTCGGAAAGGGAGGTTTCCCGTGAAATGTTGGCCATGTTGCTTACGATCGGATAAAGTATGACCATCTCCTTTTTCTGCAGATACAACAGCTTCAAAGTGTGTGCCTTTGCCCCGTGTACGCAGCTGCTGACCTTCGAGGGAGAGAGGGACGGAGTTGTCTACGGTCTCAACTTCTCTTCTTCTACCGAGGCCGATACCTTCAAGGATCATTTGGATAAGCGATACGACCAGGAACGGAAGCAGGGACAAGGTTCAAGCTTTTCCTTCCTGTTTTCAAATCTTCTATACTTTTATTTTAATAGATTTAACATAAGCCGAGGTTAGTCTTCGCCAGTTCCGTGGTGTTTTTGTAATACGATTCACGACTGGAAGCACGAAATTTTCTACATTCGTATCTTCATGAATCACATGGGAAAAGTCATGGGCAACAGGCAAGTTTTTTTTAAGGAAAAAAGTTCTTGAATTTTCTTTTCTATTTTCAGACTGAGTTTGGTGAAAATTTACTTGCTTAGCAAATACGACTTTCTTACTTTCAAAGGGTTGGCTTCATCCGCGTATTTGCTAAGGAGACTGATGGCATGCATCATCTTATGGCGCTTCTTAGTGAAGAAGTTGTCGGAAAAAAAACTAAGTTGAAAAGTGAATGCAATCAGTCTTACTTTTTATGGACAATTCATATTCCCAATGTAGACTCTGAGAGCTTAGAAGGGAACTGGCTTGACTGCTATCTTTCTTTGCTGTCGAAAGAAGAGCTTGTACCGGCTGGAAAAGTGTCATATGATTCGCATGCTAACGCCTTTATGTCTTCCTCCGCTTGAAAAAAGTTATTTTATTCTTTGATTGCCTGTTTTATGTGCTATATTTTGTTCGCTTTAAAGTTATCTTTAGCTGTATTAAGTGCCATAAAGATTTCAGAGTACGAAAGGCCCGTCGTGGATTTTCCAAAAGGGGGATTGTCTTCCGAAGTTGTAAAGAATGCATGAAAAAACCTCTCCGATCATCTCAATTCCGTTCTGTAACTCAATTTATCCATTCAAAAACATCTTACGTGTCTCTCTGCTCTGTATCTTTTCGCTTTTATTATTCACACTTCCAATCCTCTCTCTCTCTCTCTCTCTCTCTCTTTCTCTCTTTCTTTCTTTCTTTCCTTCTCTCCTATCTTCTGAGCCTGGCGCTTGACATGTGCGCTGTGATGCCTCATCACCATAGTGGGCTCTACCACCACCCTTCTCTGCCATCCTATTTGTTTTCTTTTTTCTGTGTGTGGTCTTTCTCTCCCTCTCTCTCTCTCTCTCCCTCTCTCTCTCTCTCTCTTTCCCTCTTTCCCTCTCTCCCTCTCTCTCTCTCTCCCTCCCTCTCTTTCCTGCAGGGAGACTCCCCCAAGGAGAATGGACATGATATTCTCTTCCTCTCCAGCTCACTTGACAAGGGCACTTCTGATTGGTTCTGGCCCTCATTGACTGCCGCAGGCCTCTCACTTAGGAAGATACCGCGAGTGAGTCGTGTTTTGGAACGACGAAAAGCGAGGAAACTCGTTGCACCCCAAGAGAGAGAGCCCGTACAGTGTACTCTGCCCTCTGGCAGCCCATCCGGAACGCGTAGTTTCCTTCTTGCTTAGCCCGAAGCTCCGCCTTCTCTTCTTCCCTCTCTTCCCACTGTTCTTTCTCTTCTTATCATGTCTCTCCTCCCCTCACTCGTTGACTTACCTTGTCTTCCTCACACGCCCCACACAATCACTCGTTGCCTTCCTTCTCTGTTCCACGCACGCTTACCATGCACGCCTCTTACTCTATACTGTTCTATGTACACTTCTTGCTGTCTCTCTCTCTCTCCCTCTCTTTCTACCTTCCTGCATCTCTCATCGCCTTCTAGCTCTCCTCCTTTCGTAGCAAAATAAGCTGTTAGGATGCGATCCCGGCGCTACTTCGGCGCAAGTCTTTTGTCATCCGGCTGAGGCCCGTAATTCTCTCTCTCTCTCTCTCTCTCCCTCCCTCCCTCTCTTTCTCTCTCTCTCTCTCTCTCTCTCGTTCTCTCTGTCTTGTTCTCTTTCTCTGTCTTTTTTCTCTCTCCCCCTCTCTGTCTGTCTCTCTATCTCGCTTTCTTCATCTCTCTGTTGTCTCTATACACTTATTCATTGCTCTTGTCTGTTTGGCCCATCTAATGCTTGTCGGGAGTTACCATCGCTACTCCATTACCATCATACGCGTTAATTTCCATTTTGGTTTCCTACTCTTCTATTTCTCTCTTGCTCTCTTTCCTTTTCTTATGCATTTAAAATTATCGTATTCTTAGCTCATATTGAATACGAGTCTTCATATTGTGTTTCTCATTTCTGCTCATACAAACGCGTATTCGTATTCAAAGTGTCTTGGCTATATCATCATTGCTGCTTACTTAGGGGAGCCCGCCAAAGAGGCCGAGTGAAGGGACGTAGACACGAGCGGAAATAGCTACTTGGGAAACGGTTCGCAAGAGGGTCACTTCAATCATCACCAATCCTACCCGGAGGAGGAATGAATCGTCGGTCGGTGGACCTCCAGCAGCCGCCTGTCCAAGTGATGTCGTCGATGCCTGTCTCCCTCACCCCCGTCCAGCGTAGTACCACCCTCCCCTACGCCTATCACCACTACGAAGCCCTTCCTCTTCGTCCCAACCACCGCCACTCTTCTCCCCATTCTCACTACCAGCGAATAGCCCCAATGCTGAAGAAGAGTGTTGGAGACTCTCACTACGCCCCCACATCCATCATGATCCCCACCCACATCTTGTCCGCTCCTCGATCTGGCAACTACAAGCCCAAGTCAGCGTCAGCTGTTGAATACGAGCGGTATGACAATGTGCATTCCCCTCCCCTGTACGCGTACGGGAGAGAGGCGAGGAGTGGCGAGGGAGGGAAGACGGCGCAGCTTTCTCTGCACTCCACGTCTGCCTCGTCCTCTTCCTCGTCGGAATACCAGGAGCCATCTGCGACTGTGAGAACGAGCTCTGCCCCCTTGCACAGTTTGCCTGAACCTGCTTATCGCACCTCTCTTCTACTGGATCCTCATCTCGCGTACTTCTACGATCGTATCGATGACTTGGCTGAGAAGTCGCAGTGTGTGAATTCCTTGTGCCCTACCCCTGACTACTCGCCTCCCTCTACACTTCCCTCTTACTCGGTGTACTCCCACTATTCTACTCTGAATGGAGTTCCTCCCAAGCCCCCTCGCAACAGCGTGGATTCTCACTACGACACGTGCGGCCAGCGCAGCCGCGTCCGCTTCTTGCTGCCACTGACAAGTGCGCCGATCTCAGCCGGCCACGTGGTGACCCACTCGGTGCCCTCCACATCCATCGCTTCTCCCAAGTCATTTCCTAGATCTCGAGGCCACCCCTCTCCCAAGACTGTCTTAGCACGAAGAGAGAGGCCGGCTTCTGCCGTGCCCATGGGATCGGCTGTCTACGACGAAGCACTCTCCGCCCGACGTCGAGCCCCTTCTCCCCTTCTCCGTCACGACGACTTCTCTCGTGGCCAGTCTGCCAATACTTCCACCACGTCCCCCTCCGCGCAGTCTCCCACTGCTCCGAAACCTTCACACAAGAGCCGCCCGCCTCCGCTGCCGCCCTTGCCACCTCCTAAACACAGGCTTCATCGTCACGGTAACAATGCTGCTACTTCTCCAAAAGAAGAAGGTCGTTCAGCATATCACTTTTCTGTTTCCAGATATTAAATGCGAACACAGAAAAGCCAAATCATTGGGTCTTGTGAAAATCATCATGTTTTTATGAGTAGTGCGAACAACGAAGATCTGATAGTTTGGCGGCTACTTAAAGCCTTCCAGCGGTATGTATCCACACCTGGAAAGCTGTTGCCTTCTCTCCCTCTCTTTCTGTCTCTCATCATTCCTTACTCTCTACTTGTATTCATTATATTTGTTCCCGCCTGTTTTCTTTTCCACTCGCCCCTCTGCGCGCTTTGACCTGCATCTATTCATTTACGCATCCTCACAAACGAAAGGATGAGAAGCGAGAGCGCGTTTGACAGATTTCAGTGGCTAATCTCCTTTTTTATATGACAATCCCTGCTGACCTGGTGCTCCCTGGTCTCTACCAATTCCATTCTTCTCGGACGTGGGTCCTTCTATGCAGCTTGGATAGTTACTAACCATATGTTTTAAGGGAAACTACTAATATAAGCATATAAAGTAAAACATAGAGTTTTGGAAAACAACAACAACTCTTGGAGGAATGGAACATTGAAGAATATGTGTGTAATGCGCACCAAGTAATTTGAGCAGCTGTAGCAACAACTCGCTGATACTATAACAGTGCATTCGTTTTCTCCGTGGCCTAAAACCCTCCTATGCATGATTTGTGGTAGATTGAAAAATGAAAATATTTTGCCCTCCCCCACACCTTAGAATAGCACCCATAACTTGGACACCCCAAGCATATACACTTTCTCCTTTGCTTGTGCACCCTGTTTCGTGGACTGAGTGTTGGTTGCGACCTCTGACTGTTGCCAATCGCGAGTAGCAATCTATCTGACTAAGCACAAGAGTGGAATAAGCAAATTGAATGTATCCGATTGTATACATGGTATGCGCGGCTGTGATTACATGGCAGCGCATACATGGCATGAGTGGAGGCGAGGAATTGTATGGAGGGAGAGAAAAGGGGAAGTTGAGAGAGTGCTTGACTGTCAGGTGGATGACGGCGCCACTTGGGGAGTGGAAGAAGAGCTGCATCCTCTCACTTTCATCGCTCTTCTTGAAATAATGCGCTCTGCTCTGAAGTGGGTATTATTCCTCTTCAAGGAGGCAGGGGTTAATTGGGAAGGATCTCCTGTTCTCCTGGCATTGCAAGAGTGAATGGCGAAGAGAGCTGAACAGAACGATCAGTGGAAAGAATCAATAATATGCATGAACATATTTATATACGAGTGCACAATGTAAATTACTATTAACATAGGCATACCTGTAAGTTTGTAGTAGGAAAACGATAGGATATTTACTTTTAAAGTTTAAAAAAATTTTGATTAGAGAAGCTGAATGTAATGAGTTTGTCAATTTGATTCTCTTTCAGGTGTCGCACCTTCATACCAGCCCCCTCAACAACAACAACAAGTGAGAGTGGCGAACGGAGCTGCGTCAGTTGGCCGCGCTTCGGGTGCCCCCCAAGCCCCTGCCTTCGGTGCTTCGTCGGGGGCGCCGACTCTTCCACGGGTTGCTCCTGGCCAGTCTCCCTTCAATGCGAGTGGCGTCACTGTTGCATACAACAGCATGGCCACCGAGAAGTCTACGGGAGGATACTCCAGTGGTCAGTTTATAATCGTCTTTCTCTTCCTTGAAATGAAACGCGAGTTCTTTCAGGGGGGATGTTTTCGTTCGTCAAAGATAAGAAGAAGGATAAGAAGAAGCGAATCCGGAAAGAAGACATTAGCAATCCCACCAACTTCCAGTTAGTCTTTTTTGCACACAGATTCGGTCCTTTCATTTCCCTTTCAACTTCTCTTTGTTCGGCTAACTCTTGAACTTGGAAATGCAGAGGTGCCCACTGCTTAGATATAGTCTGTAAAAAAAAGTGTTAAGAGTGTAAAGGGTTGTGATTCGAATTGGGAGAATGGGTGATGCCAGGGCAGCGGAGAGCTGCATGGCTTTTCTATGTGTTTGCGGCGGGGCCACTCTTCGACTTCTTATTCTTGGATGTTTGCCAACAAATGCGGCGCTCCTGTTGATGTGCTCCTCTCTCTCTCACTGTCTCTTTCTCTCTTTCTCTTGCGCCCCCATGTCCCCAATCAGCCTGCCGCACTGTCAGCACCCCACGATCGCAGTGCACAAGCATTGCGGTGTTCTACATCCTTCTCTTGCTCTGCGCCGTCTCTGCGATCTTCACTCACTTTGCCTTTCCGTGCCCCCGGGCTGGTTGCCCCTCCTCCCACCACAACTTCCCCTCTTGAGGGAGAGCAAGCTGTTCCCTGTTGCCGTCTCCCTCTCCCTCACGCTCTCTCAGATTCTCTCTCACTCTCTCTCTCTCTCTCTGTCTCTCTCTCGCTCTCTCTCTCTCACTGTCTCTCCACATCGTGAGACATCATTAGAGTCGTCTTTCCCGCTTTTCCAATGTTGTATCTTTGGATTCGCCCCCAGGGCTTGGTGAGATGGAAGAAGGAGCAATGATAAGATAAGCCTTTAAAGCTCTCGGCTAGTGGGCTTTTTATTGTGCATCTTTTTGCTCAAGCCACATTCATCAGCATCTAGTTGAGAACTGTCAGTATCGTGCAGCTTTTGCCCAGATTTCTGGCAAGTTTGCTGACATTCCTTCGTGACTGCCCATCCTGAGTGGCTGATTCATTCACGTCGAATCTTCTTCCGCGTTGGAAATAAGACTGATAGAAGAGTAATAGAAAAGAGAGGGAGAGAGAGCATGTGAGAGGTGCTGACATGGTTGGAAACTGAAGAGTAAATGGTGTTGGAAGAGAGAGGGAAGATTTTGGCAGTTGAAAAAAAATGATAAGAGACGATGAATGATTCGAATGCCGTCCTGAATAGGAAGTGCATGAAATGCGCATTTCCCTTGTTTGCACTTCCTAGACGTCTTCTTCCGGGAAAAGGCCGCTGGTTTGGGAGAACCTGTGTCTCTTTCTGTAACCGGAGAATACGAATTTGGAATGAACTTGAACAACTCTGCGGGATGAAATGGAAGCTCTCCCTCCACTGGATTCATATAGAGGGATATCAACATCGCGTGGAAAGTTTATAAAACTAAAACTTTCAAGAACTGCCAACGGCGTTACAGTATAAGGATAATTAATATATTGAAAGGGTGGAGGTGAATTGTACGTTAATGTCAAAAAGTTGCTCGAGGAATAATCAATTTTATCTTGTTCATGCGAATTGTGCATTATAGGCACAAGGCTCACGTCGGCTGGGATCAAGACACGGGATTCTCCAACAATGCGGACTCTGAGCCCATGGATGAGAGTATTGAGGTTGGTGATACTTTGCAATTAACAGCACTCAGTTCCATTAAGTTCTATTTATTTTGAAAATAATTTAGAAGTTTGAAAATAAATTTTGAATTATGAAATTTTGAAATTTATGAAAATAAGTTTGTATTTGAGTTATTTGCAGGCAATTTTGCGAGCTGCCGGTCACGACCCGACCCAGATGAACAAGAAGACCATGCAGTTCGTGTACGAGTTCATTGGAAACTACAACAAGGACGGAGAGACTGCCGTCAGCAGCGGAGCGAGCCAATCAACTCTCTCTCCCATCTCGTCAACTCAGGGGTTTCTTCTCCTCTTCATTGTGTCATCTTAGCACGGCCAATCGCTCTTCGGTCCACAGCACACTGTGACAATACAATTGCAGACATTAACTTGGGATTTTTCCAAACGGAACCTATCATAACCAAAATCAAACAAATTTTGTCAAGGATACTGAAAGAAAGCCTCTCAGATGGTTTTCCCGTTTTTGTTTGTTATTATTATTGTTATTGTTATTATTATTATTATTATTATTATTTTGTATCGTTTAGCAACTTTATCTAATCCAAAAAAGGGACGTCATACCACATTACGCCCAGAACTGCGTTTTGTTTAGTTATGATCGTACCCCGTAGTCATACGTTCTATTATTTACTGCCACACTAAAAACATTCGAACGTACGCCTTGACCCACCGTGGGCAATCCACCTAGAACCCGTGAGCTAGGGCGCCAGAATTGGTTGCATGCTTTGAATTTCTCTGCTCCCCATCAAAGCAATCATGAGACTGATAAAGATTTAGCAGTATCTCCCAACTGCCCCGACCACCGCCTCCGGGAATGGGAGCAGCGCCGCCAATGCCACCCTTCCGCGGTGCGTCGCACCAACCTCCTGCGCTTCCATCATCCGTCGCCCCTGCCAGGCCCCCTCCGCCACCGCCTGGCGCGTCCAGGCCTTACCTGTCTGCTTCGGCCCCCCGACCGCTCCCGCAAGTACCGCAGGTGAGTACTACCTAAGACATCTATCTCCATAACTTATTATACACCGGGAAGCTGATATTCATGTAAAAACGATTTGGTTTTTTTTTTTTTGAGAATTGAGTATATTACGCGGTTTGTATTAATATGACTGTGGTTTGAGGTGCCACCAACGGCGGGTCGGCCGCATGCTCACCCGCCCCTGCCGCCGCCGGCCCCAACTGGAGGGCACTCCTTGAATGCAGCCCCTCCTCCCCCTCCCCCTCCTCCCCCTCCTCCCCCGGCAAGCATCACGATAGGAGGCCCTCCTCCGCCCCCTCCACCTCCTCCGCCTCCCCTCAGTTCTGGCGGATCGGCAGACTCTTCTCCTGCTCCCCCTCCCCAGAACGGACGCTCCAATCTCTTAGCCGAGATCCAAGCGGGTAAACAACTTCGATCTGTTACTTCGAAGAGCCCTCCGAGTGCGGTTTCTTCTGGGAATGGAGATGCTAGGAGGTTTCTCTCTTGTCTAATTTTCTTTTACTTTATCTTTCTCATTAGATTCCTTGTTAAATCGGTAGGATCTGCGAGTAACAATTTTCTATTTTGTTTGAATTTTAGTGACGTCATGTCACAAATCCGGCAAGGCGCAAGTCTGAAGCATGTGGATGTAACGGCAGAACAAGAGAAAAGAAAGTCGACCGGTGGAGGAGGCGGACTGAATGACATTGGAGGACTGGCTGGGGCACTTGCAAGGGCACTCGAGGAGAGGAGACAGAATATGGGACTGGATGACGAGTCCAGCGGAGATGGTTAGAGAGAAGAATAACGTTTGCGTCAAGGAATACAGAAACTTTTTAGATTGAGATTACGATAAAATTGGAAGCTCCTATACATTTGCTCATTTAGAATCGGACGATCGAGACGATGAGTGGAACGAATCGTGAAAGTGAACCCCTGTTTCTTCGATGTCTTCGCTTCTCTTTGAACTGCTTCATACAGATCTGCCATTGCTTCGTGCAGAAGTCCACTCCTTCTCCCTTATCGTTATCCATTGCGTAATTACGCTGTTTCTTTCGTTTTCCTCTGCTGGGAGGGTTGTTCCTCTTCTCCAACCACTCCTTCCCAATCATAGTTCACGGTGAACTCTTCTTTATGCAGGGGTAGTCAGCCGCCATTGCCTCAGGGCGAAGTAAATGTGCGAAGTTTGCATGTTGTGATTGTTACAAAACCCGACAGTGCTCCTTCGCCTCCACTCGTCCCGTGTACAACTTTGCTCACTGTATTACAATGTCGTGTATTGATTCGTTGTCTATTTGCCCATCCCACCGTAGCCGAGCTGTTCCATCGGCAACACAACAGTAGCATCAGATCAAAATATTTCGTTGCGCATTTCCCACACAAAACCCGCCATGTTGCCTTACTCGTTTTCCTATCTCTTCTCTAACTCTCCATTTATGTATTGTGCTTCAGTTCAATTTTCTCATCTAAGACTAGACTTTTACCGCTAAAAATGTTAGGACACCTCCGTACCTGCTCATATTGTTATGAACAATGTCACGCCTTTAGCTATCTTTGCAGCATAGTTAAGAGAACATAAATTCTTATTTTTCGAAAGATCTTCACTTCCATCAGATTAAGTTTTTTTCTTCTTGTCGGTGTTAATGGGTGTGAAGAATGTGTTCTTATTGCAGTTTAAGTTCCTCAGCTTAGTAAGATTTAGTGTATATTGATTGCCATGCCGGTACGCGACCCGATTATTTTGATCGTGTTTTAGCCTTGAGCATTCTTGTACGCCGTTTGTCCCTTTCTGTAATGCGAATCGCGGTGTGTCTGATATGAAGAAAGGTGACCTGCCTTGCTTCACAGGTTTGTCTGCCTGTCCTATTTGTAAACGGCATTTGTATTATCGTTAAATTGTGTAGCAACATCTCGTGTAATACGATGAGAACGAGCTATGTTCCTGTCCTTTCTGACGTGCTTAATCAAATCTAATAGGCCCCGTCTAATAGGATATATTTAAGCGAAGCCTTGTGATACTTTAGTTCAATGTATATGTATGCTGAAATGAATAAATGATGCTTGCTAACAGGGGGAAGCTGAGTGGCTTCTGTTGTAAGGATGTATGGATCGCAAGGTATACTGGTTCTCTTCCGGAAGTCGTTTATCTGATTGATTGGTCGCGAGTAGGAGTAATTCTCAAAGCAACCTGCCTTTATGGGTGGTAGAGGATTTGTTGGCTGGTGTCAATCGGTAGTGTGATGTTATGAAGCTAATTGTTCAGAAGTCAGTCTGAGTTTTTAGTTCAGGGACAACGGTTATGAACTGGCAGAGTACTTGTGAGACGTGCAAGACTGCTTTCGACGGAGCTCCGGTCCGTTTGTAATTGTCGTTTCTTTTGAATGCTTGAGTGTCTGGAGGAGGGAGGAGTAGCGAGGGTGAGGTGCTTGCAGGACTGGATGCGCCACATGGCATCGATGCAGCATCACATACGAGTGGAGAACGAAAAGCCCAATCAGACTCACTACTGCGCCGTCTGCAGCATCACTCTGCCGTGCATTGCCACTTACTCCAAGGTCCATTCATCTATCTAGAAGATGAAAAGAAATATTCTTTGGTAGCTTTGGCTAACTTGGAATTGCTCCCATGCCAAATTCTGCGGTTTCCAAAAGTCGCTCTTAGAGCAAACAAAGCGCACTCTAGCTTGGGAAGTACGTGGAAAGCGAGAAAGCGCGTCTCGTGAGGTGTTGCTGCGTGGAAGAGCTATTCTTCATACTGTCGATCATTTCTGCTTTCGTTCTCACCCTTTTGCTCTCTCACTTTCACTAACTCCCCCTCTTCTCTCTCTCACACACTGTCATTCTATCTCTCCCATCTCTTACCACTTTTCAGCACGTTGATTCTGCAGTTCATCAGCAGCGTGCTTCTCTCTCAATCAACAGTGCACAACGCCGTACCATGCTTCCGAAACCCTCGTACTTAAATCCTGGATCATCAGCTTCGAAGTTCGTTGTCCTGTAAGGCTTCCTTTCGTTTCTTCTCTACTTTATCACTCATGTTCTTGCGATTAGCAGTTATTTAATAAGCCATCACTTACTAAGGAGTTATTTCGTGTTTATTCACGTGACCATTGCTGCGATGAATCGTCATGTGAAAGAAATATGCTAATAATAGTGTAGTTGGCCATGCAGCTTGCTTTGATATAGCTCTGATCATTGTCTAGGCCGCCTCCGCTCCGTGAGGCGGACATGGTTTTTGGATCTGCCGCAGTCTCTGCCCGGCGCAGCGGCAACCTAAAGCGAACTGAAAAGTTCCAGAAGCAGAAGACCCCGACTCCGCCTAAGACACCACCGCAGTCCTCCCTCAAGAAGAAGAAGGTCTTTAATATTTGGAGCTTGAAAACGAAATTATTATTGCAGGGATACTTTCCTTGTCGTTTTGATCCAATTTTGTTGAGGGAAAGCGTGCGCCGGCCTCGCGTAGCAAAAAGGGAACTGCCCGATCAAGAAAGTCGGCTTCCAAGAAGGAGAAGGTGGAGAGGCCAGAGAAGGAGACAGGAGAGGTGGAAGACGACGTGCCTTCCACATCCAGAACACACAAGGCAGATATCGCCAGCTTCTCTTCCAGTTCCGGTTCACTCTTCTATAGCCTTTTTTGCATTCATCTGATTCATCAGTAGTATTTTAAGTATTTTTTCTTCCTTGCAGAGAGTCAGACGCTTCCGAAGATTCTTGCTTCGAGTATCAAGAATCGTCCAAAGGATTTCGAGAAGATGGCAATGAGAGAGAAGGGAGCTTACACTCGTCAGCGCAATCAGGTTTAGTTTTCAATGGCATATTTGTTAGCCACAAGTGAATAGTTTGATCTTGATGTTATTATGGTAAGAAGTAATAAGCTTCAATATTAAGTTTTTTGTTGTTGAGGCGATGCAGCGCGAGAGACTGGCTAAGTACTCGCTGCTTCCTCCCGACCAGCAACCTCCCATGTCCCCAGAGTACAAGTCCCCTTCCTCCTCCTTCTCACAGTCAGTATTCTTCCTTATCTGTTTTGGCGGGTGGTTACGGTAGTCGTGAGCGGGATGCTGTCATCAGTTATTATTATCATGGTATTTTGCATATTCAATTGTATTGCATATTCATTACAAACTTTCCCGGAGTGCGCACATTGAAGTTACTGAATTGAAATTATCTTGGGTGAAGCTCGGGCCATTATCAGCCCTAGCCAAGAGCTGATGAGAGTTGCCCGGAAAGTTGCATAGTCCCTCTCTAAATCCTGCCTGTACCTCATCGCCGGTGAGAGGGTGACAACGGGGGATGCAGCGCGATGCACGGCGGGAGCAGGGGAAATGGGATTCTTTTTTGCTCGTTTCGATCGCATAATCATGACACGGTTTGATTGTCCATTACCTTGGCGACAAAATAGCCATTGAAACTCGTGTTCTCCCGCTTCTTCTGCTCCCGGCAGGTTCAACCATGCCGTGAAGGGCTCATCGCCGCCCCTTCCCTGGAGGGGCGACCTCGGCTAACACAGGAGGTTGCCGTGTCGCGTTCTTTTCCCGCGCGCTCTCTCTCACCGTGAATGACCCGTTGAATTACCGTAGTCATTACAATGAAATTGCATTGTTAAAATTGGTGTGTTCCTCTACTCGAATGACCTCTCTGCCACCAGCTCTGATCTGCCTTCTTGCCCTGAGCCACTCGTGCGTCCTCCGGCTGTGAGTACGAACCGCGCCGCTCTGGCCGCTGCTGCGACCGCCTCGCCTACCGTCTCCTCCATGAAGAAGCCAATGCGGATTCCGACACGCAGACCTGCTGCGTCATCTGCAGATGAACCACCTCCAAAACGTGTTGCTGAAACGCCGTCTCTTCCACCACTGCGCCATATAAAAGGTTTAGTTTAAATTTTAACGACTTTCTTTTGTGATGAAAGAATAAAAGCTCTTATATTCAAAAAAAAAAACAATGATTCATATAAATGAATCATTGTTTTGTTTTAGCGGAAGTTCATGAAGATGATGACGTGATCTGTGAAGGGAGCCCTTTCTTCACTCCTTCTGCTGCAGCCGACAGCTCAGCTCACTCTATGTCGCTCCAGTTTATGGTATCATTTTGCTTGGAATCATGTGGAGGCAATGGTCTGATTGATTAATCTTTAAATTCAAAGCCCTTCTTGCCACCGAAGACTACGGTAACTTCTCGTTTCCGAACTCCTTCTTGTGCGGACGACGCGGATGTGACTTCTTCGACTTGGCAACTCGACCACTTTTCTTCTCCTGGTTAGCTCTCTATATTGCTTTGGCTTGGGAATATCATGGCGCGCTTTCCATCACAACTGTTATGCACGATTAGATTCGGCCCGAGAATGCACTTGCAATGATGAAGGAAGAAAGTATTCGGCCGCGATGTCCCCTCACAGTTCGTCGATGTCTTCAACATCTTCGGGAAACTGTAAATGCTTTCCTTCTTTTTTTCTATTATTGTAAGGCACTTCTAATTGTTCAGTGAAAACATCTTGAATTTTTTTTCCATTTTGAGATAGGTTTTTTTTTTTGCTTTAAGAAGTGTTCTCTGTAGCTCTCAGTGTCTATTTCGCATTAGGTGATGGTACGAATATTTGAATAGGGGAAACGTGAGAGTGCATCATTCTTCCCAACGTGAGTATAGAGCGATATTTCGAGCATTCCTTCAATTGCACGACTACTACCATTTCAGCCATGTCGTCTACTTCAAATATGCCGGCAATTGAACGCCAGATGGAGAAACTCTTGGAGCAACTTAGTGCAGAGAATGCGAGGCTGGCGGAGGAGGTTCAGCTCCTTCAGTTGTAGTTTGCACTGTTCTCCTGATTCATTCTTCTCTTCCTGCAGCTCTCGCAGTGCAAGAAATCACTGGAAGAAGCTGAGCGCGTGAGGAGTAGCCTGGATGTGGAGTGTGCCCGTCTCTTCTCCACTCCACTAACTCAGGTTACATATTCATTCATCTCTTCTACCATTCTTCATACTTCTTCCCTGGCCAGATTCCACCTCCTCCGACGCGGATGCCGACGACGTTGGTTGTGAGTCTGGCAGAGAAGTTGTCTGAGCTGGGAGCACGGATGACACAGGCCGATGGCCAGGTCAGCGAGCGTAAGGAGCAGGAAGAGAAGGTTTGTAAGGGATGCAGACAGGGGATGCCGTCTCTCTTATCGTTCCAGTTTTATCATTCTAATCAATGTTGCGTCTTCCAACTACACATCTTCCTTATTTTTTTTCCTTTGCAGCTTTTGATTGTGCAAGAGGATGTGAGGAAGCGGATGCAGCTGATGGAGAATGTGTACAGGCCAGGGCCGTATAGGAAGTAGTCTGCATCAACTTCTCATTCGACCTCCCCCTCTCCCTTTCCGCTCCGGTGCCTGCTTGTTCCCTACCCTTCACTTTTTCTTGACCCTCATCTCGCAACTCTTTCTTGGTCTGCTGGCGGATATTCGCCTCGTCGATTCGTCTCTTCGTTCTTCTCTCGTTTTCCTTCTTTTTATGAATCAGTATTTCTTGAGTGGAAGTACACCTTCTTTCAAGTTAGTTGCCTTAGTTCTCATCCAAGTTCCAAGCCTCTACTTCCTGCCCTTCCATCCTCTAGTCTAGCCTGATTCCAGGTACTTTCCGACTGAGTTGTTCCCTCCCACGGATATGCTCTCCTTGCACACTAATATTCCATGCTCCATTGGCCATGATATGCCCTGCTAACCTTTGGCCTTCTTACAGACTGTGTCCCCTCCCTTCTAGCAGAATGACAGGGGGGCTCTACAATACTCTTTCGTTTCTATTCCCGAATGAGGGTTTTCTATGAAATTTGTGTCCCTGGTTGTCGTGCAAAGCGGCTTACCTGTACTGGTATATAAGCCCTCCACTTCATGTTACCAAAGTTGTTTTCCGCACACACCATTTGCCATTGTTGTTACCATTGCATTTCCCTGCTCTGCCTCTGTCATCCCCAGTATTTTCTCGACAAGACCCGGCAGAACATCCTTATTCTCTCTCTCCCTCTCTCTCTCTCCCTCTCTCTCTCTCCCTCTCTCTCCCTTTCTCTCTCTCCCTCTCTTTCTCTCTCCTCTCCTTTCTCTCTCTCTCCCTCTCTTTCTCTCTCTCTCCATCTCTCTCTCTCTTTCTCTCTCTCTCTCTTCTCTCTCTCTCTCTCTCTCTCTCTCTCTCTCTCTCTCTCTCTCGCTCTCTCGTTTCTATCTGCGTGCCTAATCCCCCCTTCTGTGGTATTCCCTTATCGCCACTTGTTTAGAATTAGAGCCGCACAAAGTGCAGTGATTGCATGATTGTTTTCAACTGACAGGGCGCCCCTTTTCAATTCTACTTTATAGTCGGTGTTTTCCTCCTTTCCTTATTCTTCCTATTCACTTCTCTGCTATTATCAAATGCTAATCAACCGAATTTCCCATTGCTCTCTCCCATTTGTTGCTTGGCTTTACATAAGCTTTTTCCTCAGTTTGCTGCTTGTACTTGGATGATCGCTCTTTGCACCTTATGCTAGTTGTTTATTGTCCAAGAATCTTCTTCTTCCGTTGTTTCTTGATGACTACAGTTTCTGTTGAACTCCTCAAGCATATTGTCTTTTTCGATGTGCTATAAGAAGATGAAAATAACCTGATAAACCGTCCGGATACTGGAATGCTGATCAAGAGTAGCGATTTCTTTTTTATTCGCGGGTTGAATTCACCCCTGTGATATCAGTGACCCTTGGGACTTTTTGTACAGTAACTGGTCGGAGAATGTTCTGTGAACAGTTTATACAATTCTGCGAAAGTTGAGATAGGTGGATTCGGGTGGGTGTGGATGGCTATGTTCCTAATATTCCACATGGTACGAGGACCAGTGAATGGGACGATTTTTCTGGTGGTTGGATTAGCTGCGTCGCTGCTACTTCTGATTCATTTCACGTGCACAGTCTTTCTTAGAATTTCTCTCTCTCTCTCTCCTCTCCTCTCTCTCCTGTCTCGGCGCCTAGCCCTTCACTTATCTGCAAAAAACAGTTAGAATCATTCCCACAAACAATTGTTCGCATTTTCTAGATTTGCAGGCATATGTGCACTATCTTTCTTGAGAGGGGGATCCCTACTTGTCTCTCTGAATGTTCAATTGGCTATCATAATTCTTTTCCGTTCTCTTGTCGAATAACCAACGTGTATTACTACGGCCGCAGCACGCGTTGATACCGCCTTTTTAGACATAGAGTGTTTGTTGCCAAAACAGGCATCATCCGTGGAGCAAGATCCTTTGTCTCGCTCTCTCACCCCACCCTCTCTCTCTCTCTCTCTGTGTCTCTCCTTCGACTTCGCAAGCTCACGACTTCTGGATGGCATTTGTGCTGAAGCCAGGTGCTGCCCGGGTCATGGAATGAAGCGTACAGTCTTAGCCGTTTGTGTGTATTAGAAGTCATGAGAACTATGGAGAACACATTCTGCGGCTAAGAAGTATATTGAATAATATTTTCAGTAATATAAGTTGACTTGCATGGTTAAAGAACCAAGGGTCATTTTAAGCGAGACCAGCGTTGAAAAAGGTTGAGTGAGGAATGAGTAACGAATGCTGGGAACGTGATTGTTAGCTTGTGATTGTTTGCATTAGAATAATGGTACGAGATGTCCTATTCCTTTGCAGGACTTGTGTGTTGCTTGCAGAGTTGAATGGTCTGCACTCGGCAGAACAGAAAGACTCCTTTTCTCTCAACATGAACGGTCTCCATGTAAATGGCCAGGACTCCCTTGTCCAGCCTCTTCTCACTGATCTCTACCAGGTAATTAATGACCTTCGCTTTATTCATCTGCTATGCAACTTGTTCTTTATTCTTTTCATGCAAGCTACAAAAATGTATTGTGTGAGTACTGTAGTTGATCCCTTTCAGATCACAATGTGCTATGCATACTGGAAGGCGGAGATGCACGAAGCTCCCGCCGTCTTTGATCTCTATTTCCGCAAGAATCCATTCCAGGTTCGGCTCAAGTCTTTTCTCTTTTCTGTCCTCTCGTTCTTTGTCTGTCTCTCTCACTGAATAAACTTAAATATGTTTCCTAATTGTGAGTGAGACGATAAAGTAAAATAAGAGCTTGTTTGGGTTAACAACTTGATGATTGTTGTTGCAGGGTGAGTTCACGATCTTTGCTGGCCTAGAAGACTGTCTTCGCTTCGTTGAAAACTTCCATTTCTCCCCATCCGGTTCGTCTTCAATTAGCACATTTTCTTTTATTTTTAAATCCTTTCCGCAATCTTTTCTTATTTTAGACATCGAGTTCATCAAAGCGACGCTCCCTGAGACAACTGAGGAGAAATTCTACGAGTTTCTCTCTTCCGTTGACTGCAGCAGCATTCGGATTGAGGCCATCCGGGAGGGATCCGTCGTCTTCCCCAAGGCAAGGCGGTCTCTCTCTCTCTCTGTCTCCCTGTCTCTCTCTCTTTCTCTCCCTATCTCTCTCTCTCTCTCTCTCTCTCTCTCTTTCTCTTTCTTAATGCTCTTCTCAGGTTCCTCTGCTAACAGTGAGTGGTCCAATGGCGATCTGCCAGCTGCTGGAGACGACTCTCCTTAATTTAATCAACTACTCTTCTCTCGTCGCAACGAATGCCGCCCGCTTCAGATTGGTCAGCCCTTCTTACAAGTCATTTAAGCATTATAATTATATACCTATTGCGATCCCTTAAAGTTGGCATTGAAGAAGAGCAATTGCAAGGAGATTGCACTGCAAGAGTTAGTATTCTTTTCCTCTCCGCATTCGTGCTTTCTGATTCACTCCCACGTGTTCGCTACTCTTATTTCGCTGGTTGATCTTCTTTCTCTTTGTTCTTTCTTCCCAATACTTTAGCTTGTTTGCTCTATCTTTGGTGGAATCAACGTCCCCCCCCCTTCATTTTGTTGGTGAATCTTTCGATAACAGGCTGCTGGTAAGCTGAATCTGCTGGAGTTTGGACTTCGTCGTGCACAGGGACCGAATGGAGCTCTCTCTGCCAGCAAATACTGCTACGTTGGAGGTACAGCTGTCTATCGTATTTAGAGCTAAAAATGAAAAATTGAAATTTAGCTTGCTTTTTTATGTATTCGGTATATTTTTAAGAATGGCTGAAACTATTAAATTCAAAATACGAGTTGACCGTTATCGGTTCTCTTGAGGATTTGATGGTACCTCGAATGTACTCGCTGGGAAGTTATTCGGCATTCCGGTGCGTGGAACGCAGGCGCACTCTTTCATCTGCTCCTTTTCTGGGGAAGATCAGCTCAAGGTTACTGCTGTTTATTGTCTATTTACAAATCGATTTAAAACAAGTGTTAAGTTCCGTCTCGAAATTCGTAAACTCTCACTTCTAAAGGTGCGTTCAATCCGTTCGAACAAGGATAGCGGCGAAGTGGATCTGCTTGAGCTGGCGAAGGAGAAGCAGACCTGGCTCATGGACAAGGTTGGCATGAAAGCACTCCGATCTGTGCACTCCAATGCCTTCTGCAGATTCGCTGGGGAGTGTCTCGGTCGGAAGTGAGCCAGGGAGAACTGGCAGCCTTCGTGGCCTACGCCGTGGCCTTCCCGCGCTCTTTCCTCGCCCTCATTGACACCTACGACGTCCTCAGGTGGCGGTTGAATCCTTCTAATCTCTCGTTTCCATGAATCCTCTTCAGAAGTGGCGTCATCAACTTCCTCTCCGTTGCTCTCGCCCTTCACGAGATTGGTTACCGGGCAGTAGGAATCCGGATAGACAGCGGAGATCTCTCTTATCTCTCCAAGGAGATTCGGAAGAGATTCAACTACGTTGCACATGCGTTCGTTATTTAGAGAAGCCCCTTTTGTTATTCATAACTTTCGTTTCAGTGACCCTTCGCTTTCCTTCGTGACGAGTCTTCAGATCGTGGCGTCGAATGACATAAACGAGGAAACGATCATGTCACTGAACGAGCAGAAGCATGAGATCGACGCGTACGGAGTGGGCACTCACCTCGTGACTTGCCAGAAGCAGCCCGCTCTCGGCTGCGTGTACAAACTCGTGTCTCTGAGTGGACGGCCGAAGATCAAGCTGAGCCAAGATGTCAGCAAGATGACCATTCCCTTCAAGAAGATGGTCTTCCGCATCTATGGAAAGGCCGGAGCTCCCATTCTCGATCTCATGACTATCAGAGGAGATGAGGACTTCAAGCACCTCGAGAGGAGCCAGGACGCGGGCTACGAGTCTCCCACTGCTTCCTCCAGAAGAGAACAGTTCAGGTAAGAGAAGAGAAGTGTCTGATTATTAAGGAGATTATATAGAGCATCATATTACGTTTGTAGTATGCAATATATGAATGTAGTATTGATTAAGCAGGGACAACAATGGCCGCGACTCCCGAGATGGAAACAACTCCATTCTTTGCCGGCATCCATTCGAGGTTTTAACTCTCTAAAAGAATAAAAAAAATTTTTCAATCATTTCTTTGCTTTGTTAGATACACAATGTTTCGCATTAATTTGACTGCTTGTTTTAGCCCTCCTTAATTTGACAAGTTTTCTCCCTCTCCAAGTTGTTAAATGCAGGAAGGCAAACGTTGTCTAGTGAGCAAGGACTGCCGCATCGTCCGTCTCCACGACATCTTCTGGGAGAATGGCAAGATTGTCCAGAAGCTGCCGACTCTCACAGAGATCAGGGTAACTTCGAGAAAGCCGGACATTTATTGAGTATAATCCTCTTTTTGGAATCTATTCTTTTTCTATTTAAGGAACACGTCAAGGAATCTGTTGCGGAACTTCGTCCTGACCACAAGAGATATCTGAACCCAACGCCGTACAAGGTTTTCGTTGTGGAGTGTCATTACTTCCCCGACCCTGCCACTTCCAATTAGTCTTCTTCACCCCTCTTGCTTGAGGTGTCAGTGAGCAGTCTCCTGCACGCGGAGTTGCACGACGAGTGGCTGAAGAATGCTCCGATCTGTCAGCTCGAGTAGATCAGCAGCGGCCTCTTTCCCTTCCATCCCCTGATATCCACTTGATAACTAGCTGATTCTGTTATCTCCCTCGTCTCTACTGCTTTATCTTACGGCAACTCTCCCGTGGTGAAGCATGCCGATGATTTCTTTATCTCTTTTTGTAGGAACAAAATGAACCCGACCGTTCCTTTTTAGGTGCGTGTAGATATCTTCGCATCTTACCAGGACTTCCACACAAGAGTAGACAAGTCTTGCCATTTTAATGTTAGATAACGTTAATTTGCGTTTATAGCATTTCCGAAGCGAATATTTTTCTAGACTGGCCGGACTAGTAATCGTTGAAGCTAGGACCCACTAGATACGGTTGCGATTGGCTTGTGATAACAGCGCGGTTGTCAAATAATTCATATTCTCAGTCGGTTGTGTGCAGTAGCGATTCTGGCAATATTGAGAACTATCCCTGTATTCATCGATATTTTATTTCACGAATAAAATCATTTAGCAGATTTACACATCGTTATAAGGACAGAGTTAAAATTATTCAAATGATACCTTTGTTGTTTTTTTGGTACGAAATAAAGATTCCAGGAGAGTACATTGCAGACGTGAGATTAAAGAAGTGCTTTGGTATTAAATATGGATGATTGCATGGGAGAGTTGAAGTGCAGGAGGAAAGGAGATCCCCCGCAGTCTACCATGCTACTGCCGCCATGCACGGTCTGCCACTCTCCTCCCTCCTCCCTGGACTCGGCCCGCCAACTCCTGCCATGTCTGCACATCATCTGCGGCCGTTGTCTCGACACCAAGAGTGGCCGAACTGTTCGTAGCACTTC